>JASTVC010000118.1:0-26249 GCA_031125765.1 Saccharomycopsis amapae
TTTTTTTTTTTTCTTTTTTTTTCTTCTTTTCCTTTTTTTTTTTTTTATGCTTTCTCGTCGCAACAAGGGAGGGGGGGGGGGGGGGGGGGGGGGGGGGGGGGGGGGGGGGGGGCTGCAGTCACGTTTTAGTTGCGGTTACCACAGGGATCTGTAGTGAGATGGTGGGGATTTGCTGGGCATGTGCTCCATTAAAAAAAGGTAAGTATCGTGACGTAGATTCTAAACCACGGATTATTAACAATTAACACGATATAATAAGAAATAATAATTATAATCAGTGGCTCTTACCTATTATCGTCTCCATCCATTTGCGATGGTGTCCAATAAAGGCTCGTTGAGGTTGCGGACGGAGAGAATGGACCCGCACTGGTGGTGGGTGTCCGCCACCCCAAACAAAAAAAAACGAAAAGTAAACAAAATCAATTCATCACCAATTGTTTTCATATATTATTAGTGAAACTAGGAGATATGGCCGGTAAAAAGAAGAATAACAAAAAATCCAAAAAGGAAGGAGCATCTCCTACCAAGGATGTTGTCGAAGAACCAATGGAAGAACATGAAGCGATAGAGAGTGAAATAACAAAAGATAATAAAGAAGTAGAAAATGAAGTAATAGAAAATAAAGAAACAGAGGCTGAGACGCAAGAAGACAAGGAGTCTGATGATCAAGCTACTCCGCTAATCTATGCTAAACCAAACAAGAATTTGAAAAACTTAGACAAGAGTCATTCTCAGGAACGTAAGGCCTCAGGAATCTATTCACAACTTTCCCAAGAACAGATCAGCGTCCTTAGAGATGCGTTTTCATTGATCGATGATGACAATGATGGGATCATTTCTAACGAGGATTTGAAAAAAGCTTATAAATTGATCAACAGAGAGATAACTGATGCGAAAGCAGAAAAGATGTTTTCGGAAGTCCAGGATCCTTTAGCATTTGGGGGATTTTTAAGCTCGTTAGCCGGTAAATTGGGAGATTTGTCAAATAAAGACGAATTAACCGCAGCGTTCAAGGTATTCAGTAACACTGAACAGAAACCTTATCAAAATAGCGACAAGAAAGATGAACTCAAATGTAACGTATCTGAGTTGAAGGAAAGTTTGTTTTTGACTGGGATGAGTGAAGAAGCAATAGACACTGCATTGAAGAGTTTCATCAAGACCGAAATGAATGGTACAGATATATTTTTGGCTGAAAGATTCATTAATACGATACGTGATGATTAAGTGTCATCATAATGGTTGAGTTTTTTTTCTACTTTGTTTTGTTTTGTTTTGTTCCGTTTTGTTCTGTTTTTCGTTCTTTTCTTTTCACTTGAGTTGAGTTAGGTTGAAATGATTTTGTAAATCTACATTTGTTCCCACGTACCTTGAACTGCCAGTAGAGCCTTGAATACCAATAATTTAACCAAAAACTTCCAATTAAAATGCAAAAAATGACCGAATGTTAAAATGAATTATCTAGAACCATAAAAAGAAAAAGAAATAAATAAAGAAACAAAGAAATAAATAAAAGATAAAGAAATAAATAAAATATTAACCAGTACCTGCACCTTCCAATTCTAAAGCTGTTTCTTTTTGATCATCTTTCGCCATCGCATCATTGATAGCATTTTCATCATTACCAGCATCTCTGTTTTCAGCCAACCCTAGAATCTCTCTATTTTTCTCTCTGACTCCTTCATGCCATATCATATGCCTTCTTAAATCATGCGGTGTCTTGAACATTCTTCCACAAAATCCGTACTTGCATGGAAGGGTCTTGATTTTCTTCTCACCTTGACCGGCAAAGATATCAAATACCGATCTTGAGCTTGTCACTAGATCACTGATAGAACTCTTGGATGCTACAGAGGAAACCGACTCAGCATCACTTACATCATCATCGTCATCACTATCATCGATATCCTTGATATTGACAACCAGAGAATTGGCCAGAAGGTCAAAGGAATGACCAGGATGACACTCCCCATAATGGATCAATAATTCTCGCTTTTTGCGAAATACCAGTGCACAAATTCGGCAATTCCAAGTCTTGATTGTCTTGGCCTCATCGTGGATGTACATATGCATTCTCAAACCCGAGTCCCCAACACATGGCTTGCCGCAAATCTTACACTTGATCTTTGGATGGTCGGTCTTAATATGTAATTGCAATGCCGACCAGGTCTTGAACGTCCTCAAGCAGTTTCCATAAGTACACTGCTGCGATAATCCAACGCCATGATGTTTAGTACGATGATCAGCGAGTCTATACGGTCGCTCAAACACTTTCCCACAATCTTTGCACATCAACAGTTTTTCATGATCTCGAGCAATATGCGCTTTCAATGACAGCTTCTTATAGAACGACTCCGAACACGCTTCATATGTACATTTGATATTTTTCACATGGGTAACTTCATGACGTTTCAATTGCTGGGCAGTACAAACTCCTTTCCCACAAACCGCACAGTGGAATGGCTTATCATTAGTCTCACGATGCGAAAAGATATGGCGATTTAAGTGATCTTTGCGGAAAAATGCCATCTCACACCCCAAATGGGTACAATGAAGCGGGCGCTCGTTGGTATGAGTGAGCTGATGTTGTTTTAATAAAGAAGGTTTCTTGTACACTTTGTCACAGCCTTCGAAATCACAGGGATGGTATTGTCCTCCTCTCACCCCTCGGACTAGCGAAGATGATCTTGAACTAGCCCGTGATGTGTTTGGAGTGCCTGATAAAGACGAGAAGTTTGATCCTACTCCTTCCGTTACCGGTGAATCAACAACTGATTCTTGGCTGTCAATTGATAGCTGCTTTTTCTGTGGCCCTTTCTCATCCTCACTCAATCTTCTTTTCCTAAGTATCCTTTCCCCATTATTAGTAGCACCATCCTGGGCCATTTCCAACATAAAGATTGGTATCTTACGATAACAATATATATCAATAAACAACAAAATATTAACTCATCGCGTCAAAAAAGTGGAATTAACAAAAAAAAAAATATTTTTTGAAAACAATCACGTGTGCAGAATTTTTCTCTTTTTTTTTTTTTTTTCCTTTATGGAAAATTTTTGGTTTTTAGTTACTTTCGATGGCTGGAAACGATAATTATCTAGATATAACACCAAGAACAATAACAACAATAATCATGTCTGACGCAGAAGACAACTATGACGAAGTCTTGGAAGATTACGAAGACGATCATTTCTCAGATAACGAAAACTTTGCCGAGCCAGGCGCCGCCGAAGAAGAAGAAGAGTTCACCAGCGACGTCAAGGCCTCATCACAACAACCACAAAAGAAAACCGTGAGGGATTTGGCCATTGCCAAAGAAAAGCGGGCCACAACACCATATATGACAAAATATGAACGTGCGAGAATCTTGGGTACCCGAGCTTTGCAAATCTCCATGAACTCCCCAGTGTTGGTGGACATTGAAGGTGAAACCGATCCTTTGCAGATTGCCATGAAGGAATTGTCACAAAGAAAGATCCCATTGGTCATTAGAAGATTCTTGCCAGATGGAAGTTACGAAGATTGGGGATGTGATGAATTGATTGTCGACCAATTTTAATCTTGTCAAGACGGCATATACAATGTCATTTTTATGAAGACCTGTTATGTTTCAAACATGTGTATTTTAAAGACGATAAAGATCATCAGTGTACAACCAAGTAATCATCATAGAGAATCAGAAAACCTCATGGGGGGGAAAGAAAGAATATCTCGCTTTCTATAGGTTATTTATTTTGTTACCTCCCTTTGGTCGGTCGCAGTTTCAAGTTGTACATTTATTGATAAATCTCTGCTTATTATGGTTCTTATTTAATAAGAATGTGTGCTACTTTGAATTTTAAAAAGTTATCTTTTTCTTTTCTTTTTTTTATTCTCCCTTTTTTCTCATTTTATTTATTCTAGTCATTTTTGATTAACATGGTGTTGATTATTGTTCTGTTTGATGGAATATACCGTAGATCGATTGTTCATACATCAACCATAAAGACCCTACAGGCATTTTAAAATAAACAGTAATTAATGGAATTTTTATTAACATAAAAATGAAGAGAGTATATTTACCTTTCGTTCTTTCTTTCTTTTTTGGCCTTTATCCATCCAAGTTCAAAATCAGCTTCTACAATGGAGGAGGAAAAAAAAGCTGGAATTTCCCATCAGGGTTAATCAAACCAAAAGAATAAAAAAGAAAGACAGCAACGCAGTGATTGCGAAGAATGAGAGGTTGATGATAATAATTGATGAGATAAGGGAGAACGTTATGAATTTGTGGACTGGAAGAATCTTCGATTATTGATATATGAATTTTTGATACATTTTTTTTTTATTTTGTTGACGATTATTTGCTTTTAGAATCTTTAATCATTCATTTCTTCAAAGTTCATCAGCGTATGGCAAAGCAGAAACATTACCAATGGCAACGTAGGAGAATTTACCCAAAGAGAATTCACCAACAGTAGAAACAGTTGGTTCAGCAGCGTATGGGCTAGATTCAGATTCGATAGCCAATTTGGTCTTGGTCAAAGCAGAGTATTCAGAGGCATTGACACCAGATTTCAAGGTGGAAACGACGCTCTTGATGGTAGCAGAGACAGCAACAGGACAGGATTCAGCAGCAACGACGGTAAACAAACCGGCGTCACTGTACTTGTGGACAGTAGCCTTAACATTGGTGGTTTCGTTCAAGAAGGTAGCAATGGTTTCGTAGAGGCCAAATTCAGTTGGAACAATTGGAGCACCAATGGCGGCGGCGTTACCCTTGGCGGATCTGATTCTAGATTCACCTTGTTGAACCTTGACGGCATCGGCCAAAGCAGAACCTTCAGCCAAAGATTCAAAAGAAGATTCACCAATGAACTTGACCAAAGCAGATTCATCAACACCGCAACCGTAAATTTCAATGTTGGAAGCAGTGTAGGCCTTAGAAGCGTAAGCCTTGATGTCGTCCAAAGTAGCCTTGGAAACACCATCGTATAACAATGGCTTACCCAAACCGTTTCTGAAGGCCAAAGCGTGCAAGGCTTCAACGGCTTTGTATTCTGGGTCGGCAGAAGCGACAGCAACATCGTGCTTGGCGGTTGGCAATACAACTTCAGACAATTCATGGATCTTGAATTGGGTGCTGGTGATGACATCGGCCAAAGAGTTGACAAAGTATGGCAAGTCTTCTTTTTGGAAGTTTGCTGACAAAGTGATGGCATCTCTGGAGACCTTGGAGCCGTAGACACCACCCAACAATTCAGCTTCTCTGGCGAATCTTAAAGCAGACTTGTGGGTGTTATTTTGGAAGTTGAATCTGGATAAGAGGTGGGCAACACCGTCTTTTTCAGCATATCTGGAACCAGCATTGATCTTGACAATCAAGTTGGACAAATGACCTTCGGTCTGCTTGGCGGAGACCTTTAAGCCCTTGGCGGCAGTAGAATAGGAACGACTGAACATTGCGGGTGTATATATGGGGATAGATGATCCTTCTGACACTTGGTGATTGCAACAATAATTTTGGTTAAAAATTGCACACACGAAAAAATGCTGATTATTATTTCATTCTGCTCTGATTGGATTGGGTGGGTATCATGTGTTACCCGGTGACGGGAACATGCAATTTCTGGTGGTGGGATTTTCAACATGAATCGCTACTTTTGTTATTAGATGAGGAAGAGCAAATAGACGCTGAATAAGGGAGTATATCCGGTAGCGAAAATGAGATCACACCTGGCAATTTTGAAATAAAAGTAATAGACCTTCCTGTTCATCCAAAAAATGTTAGACAAGTACCAAGGAGAAGACGACACCTCGTGACGTGAAAATCAATTATGATGCTCAGTTATTGTTGATCGATATAGTGTACTATTGCTCGCCATATATCCACGTTCGGGGCAAAAACCACAAAAAGTATACCTGGACCGGTGATCTCCCTGTATGCAACAGTAGTTGTAATAAGCCGTAGAGCTCGAACATTTGAGGGATAGGTGTAATAAAATTCAATCCGCATGAGAGCCGGGACAGAGCTTTGACAGGCTTAAGCTCATGTGTCGTTCATCCTGAGCTTTATGAATTGTACAAGCAAATAACCGTTTTCAACCAAACCGCAATCGAGGCTGTAGACGCTTATATAAAGACTGTCTGATAAGAGGAAGGGCAAGAAAAGACATAGGGATGATCAGACAAGGTACGTTTCAAGCAATTCATAGACATTTTCCCAGACTTGACGACAAAAGATCTAATAAAATAATTAGCCAATCCCAAACCAACCTTATCGGGCAGTTATTTTTGAGAATACTTTGCCTCACCTGCTGCTACTGACCCAGTGGGGAGGGCTTCTGGTACTCAGCAGTTAATCCTTGATATTTTATGTTGTTTTTTTGTTTTTTTTTCTTTCATTTATATAATATCATCATAATTTATTTCAAGAAATATTTAATTATTTAATATTCCTCTATTGTATTATTTTAACAATACCAAATGCCCGATTTATTTTGAGATAATACTTATTCCCAGATAAAGCCATATTTGGGGATATCACCACTAAATTATTAAAGAGTCGTTCCTAGTCATACTTACCACCACATTGATCTTTACTAGCAGCCTTCCTACATAGTCATTGGTATCGACTGTGGTCTCTGATACAACAATCAATCCCTTCCCTGGAAAGTATTAGTCTCGATCCTGTGATCCTTCTAAAGTATATAGAGGGCTGCCTATGCGAACTTGAAGAGTGTCAAATAGCGGCCCATCCTCTAACTACAGGGGAGTGCCATCGCGAAAAGATAGTTTGGTCTTCAGTTTTTTATTTTCCAATTTCCATATTATATTATTATTCTTGATTATGACGGCATTCTGATGGTCCCTCACACGGCCTACTTTCCTGGAAATGCTGCGAAATCACATCCTATTATAAATAGTAACTATCATCAAATGATAAAATCTCTTTCATTGCCACATATTTGCAAACATCAATAGCAAATAAATCAATAATTATTTTGAAGCATTGGTGGTGATAATATGATAATAACAACATGCCCTTTGGTTTGAAGCACCGCGCGGATGGGACAGCGCTGCAGAACAAAAAAAATTCAAGAAAACTGTCAATTAGCGACTGATTATTCTATTATCTTAGTATTATTGTTATTATTGCCCAATTGAGATAGGCTTATATATTGTCTAATCGTGATAATTCCTTTTCTTTCCCTTTATACTTCTTTTTTTTCTCTTTCAAAGGAGAGAATTGGGTATACACTTTCTCCATTTCCGCGGGTCCCAAAAAGAACAATCACAATCAATCTATCTACCTGTTCTTTGGCCCGATTCAGCACACCAAAATTCCGGAAAATAGAAACATCCAAGTACTCTGCTAAGGACAATCACACAGTATTTATAATACTATATAACCATATCAACTATAAACATCAGTAATCATAATTTTCTCTCTTTTCGAAAATGGGTCAAATATTCAGTGGGATGTTTAGTAAGCTATGGGGTATCAACAAAGAAATCCGGATACTAATCTTGGGGCTAGATGGTGCTGGTAAAACTACCATCTTGTACCGTTTGCAATTGGGCGAAGTCATCAAAACGAAACCAACCATTGGTTTCAACGTCGAAACCCTTAGTTACAAAAACTTGAAGTTGAACGTCTGGGATCTCGGTGGCCAAACTTCCATCAGACCTTATTGGAGATGCTACTACTCAAATACCGCTGCGGTTATATTCGTGGTGGATTCAACAGATAAGGATCGTGTGGAAACCGCTTCTAAAGAATTGCACTTGATGTTGAGAGAAGAAGAATTACAAGAATCAGCATTATTGGTGTTTGCCAATAAGCAAGATCAGCCGGGTGCCATGACCGCTGCCGAAGTTTCAAAAAGCTTGAATCTTACCGAATTGAAAGACAGAAGCTGGAGTATTGTGGCAAGTAGTGCCATCAAAGGTGAAGGGTTGACCGAAGGTTTGGACTGGTTAATTGACGTTATTAAGGATGAACAACTTTCATAATGAACTCTACAAGAATTTTTATCAACAAAAAAAAAAAAGAACCAACAAAAAGTGTAAAATTGATGATTATGGTTTTTTATTGTTTATGTTATCGAATACTGACTTAGCATCTACTACTTAGTGTTAATACTGATTGTTTTGTTAATATTTTTTCTTTTATATATAATTTTATCATATTGTTACTTAACAATCATCCTTCTATTTCATTTCACTTCTTTCATATTACTGACTGGTATATGTAATAAACTACTTTATTTAGAAGCTTTGTAACCCCATATTTGCCTGAAACGTGGGATTAAATGATTAGCCTTTCACAAGAAAAATAAAACTCATATGATTTTCATCCCAGCAACGACTCCGTTTTCATCCTTCATTAGCTGTGCCCTATTCTGTTTAACCAAAACCTGTAAAGATTGGTGCAATAGAAGCGGGTGTAATCCATAAAACTCTTGCCCTTGGACCATTTCTCCCAATGTCAATTCGTATAGTGTCATTATCGACCCAGAATTGCCCGTCAGCTCGATGAAGTCTAATATCATTGCAGCCCAATCATCAGGAGTCTTCCAATATACAATAATCGAATCTCGGCTATCGGATTTCCTCTGGTAATTGTTTAGAATATCTTGATTATGCCATCCGCCCATATTATTGGTCACCATGTACTTGAAAATCTCTTCTATGAATTCCATTTTCAAATGTCTATTGATCTTTGTATTATTGAACAACTCCAACCTCTCAGAACTGTTCCCATCATCTGGTGAATAATCACCCTCACCATCGTCACCATTATCATTATCGTTATTATTATTATCATCATCATTATAACTATTATCGCCAGCACTCGGCAGGTCATCAGTGACTATTTCATTGGATCCTACAATGCCCTTCGATACAATTGAACCATTCTTGTTGATCACCCAGATCTTGTTATATTTGCAATACTCAACAATCAATTGTCCCCAGTTTCGAATCTGTGATTCGAATGCCCGCTGATTTGGCTGTTTGGTGAAGAATGGAGGGAAATAATAAATCGATGGAAAAACGAATCCCTTGCTATTACCTTCACTGACAGTTTTACAGGAATCCATTTGAAATAAACCGTATAATATTCTTGAATTAAACAAATGACTTCTGTAAAAACGGGGACGGATGATGTCCTCAATAAAGGCCTTTTTTTTATTCTTCCCTTTGATGACTAAGACTGTACTTTATATTATGTAAGCACGCAGGCACAGTGCACCGAACCGAATTTTTCTGGTGGTCAAAAATTCAAGTGGCAATTGAGCATTTAACAGTTGATATACCTATTTGACCCAGAGACATCCAACATATATATAATATAACCAATAATGAGCAACACTATTGCCTCTGAATATGGTCACACAGATACTTCTGTGCCAATTGAACACAGATTCAATCCTTATTCTGGTATGTTGTTGCAATTATTTTATTCTTCTTTTGATATGCAAAGACTATTTACTAACTGGTAATAATAGATAACGGTGGTACTATTTTAGGTATAGCTGGTGAAGATTTTGCGGTATTGGCCGGTGACACAAGACATACCAGTGGGTACTCCATCAATTCGAGATTCCAGCCAAAAATTATGGATTTGGGTGATGATTTGGTGATGTCTGCCAATGGGTTTTCCGCCGATGGTGATGCCTTAATTAGATCTTTCCAACAACAATTGACCTGGTACCATTTCAATAATCAAAATAAGAAGCTTCGTGCATCGAGTGCTGCCAGATTAATCCAACATTTATTGTACGGCCACAGATTCTTCCCATATTATGTCCATACCATCATTGCCGGATTAGACGAAGAAGGTAAGGGAGCAATTTATTCTTTTGATCCTGTTGGATCATACGAAAGAGAACAGTGTAGAGCTGGTGGGGCTGCTGCCAGTTTGATCATGCCGTTTTTGGATAACCAAGTGAATTTCAAGAACCAGTACGATCCAGCTACCGGACAAGCCAGATTAAAGACTTATTTGAAATTAGATGAGGTTTTGAATTTGGTTAGAGACGCTTTTACCAGTGCCACTGAAAGACATATTGAAGTGGGTGATTGTCTTCAAATTAAAATCATTACTAAGGACGGGGTTAGAGAGGAATTTTATCCATTGAAGAGAGATTGATTTTATGTTTATCTTGAAACGTTTATTCTATTTTTGTCATCCGCTGAGCCTTCCTAAGATTATTTTTTTCCTCTTCTCTATTTTTCATTCAGTTCATTTTGTCATGTTGTAGTAATATAAATCTGGTCATGAGTTTACAAAAAAAAAAGAGTTTGTAAAAGTATAAAATAATTGGCATCCCATGAATAAGAGAAAAGGATAGCTATATAGAGATCCTGAATACTTGCTAAATTTTGAACAAAAAAAGAAAACAAAAACCCGTTCACACAGATCATTTATCTGCTTTTCATAATAATCATTATCTGTCATCATTTTTCATAGCAACCATTATCTTTCAATAATGATAAGAGCACTGTTGTACATCCTTGTATATCCCATTTATATATTTTCATTTTTTTTTCCTTTTTATCTCGCTTAAACAGGCAATTCTACCTTTAAGGCTTTGATAACCTTCTGATAATAAATATAGAAGAAATCAGAATAGATCAAAGTCTGGATAATACCGGCGGCCAATGCAATCTTGTCGATTCTTCCTTCAAAATGGTATCTCCAGAACCAATTTGGAATACACAATGCTCTATAAATCCCAAGGGCAAAGATATAATGGGCGGTCAATGATTCTGCTTCACCGGTTTTCTGCAACATGAACAATTGAGGGAAGATCGCAACACTTTCCAACCACAAACTGAAACTCCAGAGGACTTCTGTTGGATGATAAGAGTATGTGAAGATCAATGACATAATAGCCGCTCCACCGACAAGATATTCCACTTTGAAATCGTCGTTTCTAGGTTGCTGATTGTGCAAAACATTATACTTGTACACCATGATGTAAACGATAAATAATGACGACCCCATGAAGAAGAGCTTCATTAAAGTGTTGTATAGCGACACATAGCTGTAAAACACATCCAAGTATCTGGTAGCAAACACCACGGCATATAACACTTGTGTCTTGAACGAAATGCCGGCGATGGATCTGGTAGTTCGGATTCTACGGAGTAAAATGAATATACTCAAAAGATGGAACAAATCACTGAGGAAACGGAAGATATTCATGGCGGATCAAATATTATATATTGTATCTCTCTCAATTTATCACAGTGTTGCTTCCCTAGGTGAGGGTGAGGGCTGGGTGCGTTGTCTTTGAAGCCTTTAAATTGACGTGAAACAATTAAACCCAACAACGCAGCAATTTGCCGTGTGATAATCACGCGGGTTCCAGATACACGGGTACATATAAACACGAAAATTATTATTATAACAATAGCAATAATAAATAACAAGACATTTGAAGGGGGCCGCTTATTTTAGTGATGGTATCGTCAATGGATGATATGCTTTTCAATAAGCACAAGAGACACGCAGAAACATTTCGCGACGCAACATCTACTCTTGATGAGCTAATGTTATGGAAACATCTCAATCAACTTTCAGAATTGTCTGCATCATCGATAGAGAATCTCTATAAAACCGAGGTGATCCCCAGTATTGATAACGATGCTTTACTGATCCATAACTTGAGCATTTCGGAGACCATTACTCATGACAAGAATGATGACCCGCTGGGAAACTTAGTTAAGGTGAAGAATGCGATCGAAGTGCTTGAGAATATGATCATCACCCGAAATAGATTGATCGAAATATCAATAAGCCATGCTTCAATGATTGCTGGGAGTTATGACAAACGATCTGAGGATACTGAAGCTTTTCAGGGAAGTGACAGAAGTAGAATGATTTTGAAGAATTTGATTGAGCAACGGGAAATACAGTCTAGTCATTTAGCTCAAAGTAAAAAAAAAGATAAGGAGGAAGATGACAAGAATCCTGCTGGGAGTCGAAAAACTGCTTGGTTTCCAAATTCAATTAAAAGTAACAGCTCATTAGCCTTTGACAATTCTGATACATCTGTCGATCAACTACTTTTTAGCTTACAAGAGGAGAATCGTAAACTCTATCAAAATGTGATCAAAAAGCTGCAAAGTTTGAAGAAGTTGAATAAACAACATCATGAGCAGGAGGAGAAAGAATATCAGAAGTCTATCAAGGAGCTACTGGCCGATGGGAATGCTAAAGAGTCTTTAGAATTAGAAATTAAGCAAGAACAAGAGGAACTTGCTAGGTCTAAAGTTCGGTCATCTGTGTTATCGGAATTCATAACCGCATTGATAGCCAGCTCGGGAGTCAACTGGAGCAATGATGGTTTTGTGAAAGAGTTGGTTTTGTATTGTGGTCAAGAACACATTGATGAGGAAGGTGGGGATTATGAGGAGGATGAAAGTGAGGATGAAAGTGAGGATGAGAGTGAGGATGAGAGTGAGGATGAGAGTGATGGATTTGAGGGTTACGGTGAAAGAAGTGAACATGATGATGATAAAAGTGAAAATGAAAGTTATGGTGACTGAAGATCACGACAAATCAAGGATGACATACATGTCATCACTACAGAAACATTCTAATTTAATCATCACCCTGTAAATTATAATTTTGTATTATATTCTTTTTTTTTTCCTTCTCTTTTTGTTAGTGTTATTTTCTAATTTCAATGAAAAAGAAATAATAACAAAAGATAGAGCTTACTCCCAACAAGAGTTTACAGGCCTTGATTCAAAACTTCAATAGGTAATAATATAAGGAAATAAAACAAAAATGGGATAGGAAACCGCCAGTGTGTATTTATTTACTCCATGTGCCTTTCGGTTATCGGGCAAACTTTTGGTCCATTATGTACAAATGCATTTTCTATTTTGTTTGGGAAAGAAAAAAAATATGATAAAATAGACTTTTTGCTCATTATTTTTCTTTTTTTAATTTTCTATTCTCAATTCAATTTAGTTCAAAACGAAAACTCTCTTATTGACAACATCCCAATCAATAGCTTTCCAGACATTTTCCAAATATTCCTTCTTCTTATCAGCACCATAATCGTACACGTAAGTGTAATCCCATACACTCACACCCAACAATGGCAATGACCAGTCTTTAACTTTTGACTTCAAATCAGCTTGATATTTCTGCAACTTTTTATATTCAGCCAAGTTGATTGGAGAACTCAAATTCACATCTTGGTTACGGTTGTAGAAATATGGGGAACCTTCATTATTGAAAACTCTGATTTCCAACCCTTTGTTAGCATTTTCAATCAAATAAACCCAGCCGTTACCATTCAATGACTCGGCTTTGGCCAAAAATTCTTTCTTAAATTGTTCGAAGCTCTGGAATGTTGATTCAATCTTTCTTACTAGCTCACGGTTTGGAACGCTGGTGTTGGTGTTTGGATCATTCACAAGGGCACTGAAGAAGAAGTGATTGTTGTGTAATTGTGAAGCATAGTGGAAAATAGAGGCTTGGTGGGCAAGACCTTGGGTGGTCAACATGATTTGGAATGGGGTTTGGTGTTCAAGATCAGTCCCCACGGTAAGAAGACTAAGTTGAGTGGCACAATAATTTTGGTAATCGTTCCATGCCAATTTGTAGCCTTGAGAAGTCAATAATTTTGGGATCCCCTTGTTAGTCCACAATGAATCATTTGCCAAAGTAGGCACCGTGTGGATAGAACGACAGCTTCTTTTGCTGACACTGGTCATATGTGACTTTAGTATGCTTTGGGACAATGATTTCCAGGACATCATTTTTTTCAGTATTGCTATTGATTATTAATGCTATGGTTTTCCTTTTGAGATTTATAGTATTTTCTGTCCTATAATATATACTCCACAGTCTCCCTCACTTTGCTTTTTATCCATATCTATCACCCAATCCATTCAGAAATTTTCCAATTTTCACCAAAAGAGAAAAAAAAAAAATCTGCCGGGTAAAGAGTGTACATGTCGGTGTGTGGGTTTATCTGGTGTTCGAATGTCTGCAATGTCTCCAACATGACAGCATCGATGATAATCTTTGATATCAATTAATATAGGCCTCTACAGGTCAAAAATAATCTCGAAAAAAGATCCTAATTATATTCATCCTAGATCCATTTAGGCCAATAAGTATATTTACACCACAACTCCAGAAAATCCCTGCAAAATGAGTTTTTATATTCAGATGTCTGTTTTTGAATTTGTTTGTTTTTTGTTTCTTCCCATCATTGTTGATGTCTCATTGGTACGTAGGAGCACTGTCTTATTAACAAAACATTTTCAATTTTATATTTGAAAAAAAATAGAAACCAAAAAAAATAGTATCCGCAGGTCTCTTCCCCCAAATCAAATTCCTGGAAAACTGCTGCAGCAATCTCTCTAATCTATTTCCAAATTTTCTTCTTTAAGAAACCTTTCTCAATAACTTGAAATTCCATTAGTCACCACCACCGAAGCTAATCAATCCTCCATTACTATTTTTAGAATGTCTACTGAAATAATCAAAGTCAACACTGATGGCATTAGCAATTACCACTGCTCTTTCGCTCAATGACATTTCGCCCGGTTTGATCATCTCACCAGCCATGATATTTTCATCATTTGCCATTGCTTGTCTATTCAATCTGACAATATAGGTAGCCACATCAGTAAAGAATTCTAACCCAATGCCTCCCCAGGTTCTGTTGATCGCTGACACCACTTCGGTTTGCTCATCCCTGACAGTGAAATCATATGATAAAAACGGAGCATTGATCCGTCCAAACTGTGTGAATTCATCTTTTTGAGGAGAATAGGTGAAAAGATTGTAATTTCTTTGCCATAAATGCCATTGTTGGATTGATTCTCCCAAGATAACCCAATCTTCATCATTGGTACTCTTGGATGTTCCTTCAACGAATGGTACTTTAGGAACTTTTACCCTCACTCGAGAATTAACCCAACTAAAACCTCTTTTAAAATTCATCACCACATTGCCATTCAAATCTATCAAATCGACGTCAAATGGTCTATGTAGCCCCGCCACTTGACGCATAATCATTTTGCCAATACCAAAATCGCGTTCTCTGAGATATCCAATCTCTTGACCTTGAGGATTGAGGAGTTTATATTGATTGGCTTGTTCGAATCCCAAGAAAAGATTGGCGAATTCAATGGTTCTTTGAAGTGCGACAAACGGTTCGTGCATCATTCGATAACAGGAATCAGCAATATATGATTCAGCAATCGTTTCTTGTGAATTACGGTAGCTTGGAGCATATACATTGTACTTCGGGACATTATTTTCAACTTGGTATCCTCCGTGAGGGGCAATTTCTCGGCCCTCTTGGTAATTTGACCTTTTTCTTTGACGTGGATGATAACGCAGGGAGTCATATTTTGGTAATGGGTGATACGTCCCATGGGAGGAGCTAAAGTCCCGAGTCATTATCATTTTCCCATTATAACAATATTCGCCAATATCTCCGAATAATAAAACCTGCCTGATTGCACTGTTTACTGTTGTATATCCTCTTGATGAGGATAATATTGATCTGACATGGTTACCGGAAGATAACGTAGATTTGAACATAATTGAATGACCTTCAACCTATATCCAATAATATATGTCTCTTTTTCTCAATTTCTTTCTTCCCACACAACAGAAACAATTAAAGTTCTATGATATCTTAATGTTTTGTTGATATTTGCTAACCAGAGATTATTGTTATTATTAGCGGTTTGCCATCGCCTTAAAAAATACTCCCAGAAATCTTTACACCAATAACACCCGAGCATTGCATCGTGTACGGAACATAACATGCTTCAACTACACTAATAATAATAATAAAGCCCAATTAAACTAAACTGAAAAGAGAAGCCAAAAGAGAAAAAAAAAAAAAGAGAAAAATATAATTTGCCTGCGCAATAGAAAGTATTTTATATAATAGTTGGGATGTATCGGAAAACAAGCAATGACCCTGATAAAAAACCAGCATGATAAGATTAGGATTAGAGAATAGAGAAAAAAGAAAAAAAAAGAAAAAACAGTGCGATTGGGTCTAAATGAAAATGAAATGTATTGATATCATGTATATGGTGTGTTTGGTATAGTGGCGACTTTCCTAAAAATGATGGGAGCATCAACTAAAGTAGATGATAGAAAATATCATTGAGATTCTAAAGATCAAGACCAATATGGTGTGGGACTTGATAGCGATCAACCAATCCTTGAAATTTCTTGTCTTTTAAACTGATATCTTCCATCAACTCACTTAATTCGGCATCGTCCAACGGTTCGGACTCGTGGTATAAATCCACTGGGATTGGTCCTATGAACGCTCTATCACCGAAGCCACCAATGAAGTAGATACTTTCGATCTCCAACTTGGCCCAAAACCCACCATGAGCACTGATCTTGCTGCCGGGCAACCAGAATTTGGCATCAGGATGTCTTTTGGTGAACTTGAGTTCAAGTTTGGCCGATTCGATCGGATCATCGATTTTCATTGGTACAATTTTCCCCTTGAGAGAGATTCTTGGGGACCCGGAAGTGGAGAAGGCAATACCTCCTGGATAATTTAAGTCGACATGATCCCTTGGTTGATGGTCTCCGGTTCTGATACTGAATGATATTTTCCCGTCTTCTGAGTTTTTAATGTTTCTCCAAGTAGAAGAGATGTTCAAGAGAATCAATAGTGGGTCACCTGTCTTGAACCCATCGATATAATATTCAGAGAAGGCGACTGGGAAGCCATCTCTCGAGTCAAGGGTGGCAAGGTTACCAATAGATTCACGGAGCACCAAAGTACGGGCGACTCTGGCAGCTTCGGTCACTGGGGGAATTGAGTTTGGTGCAAGATGGTAATCTTTCTTTGACGTGATGGTGGCAGGCTGGGCCTCGACAACTGGGGCAGACATTGTGGAAAACAATAGACAGGCCGAAATTAATAGATATAATATAGGATTAGCGAACATCGGTGATGAGTATGGGGGAAATGGGGAGATGATGGAAGTATTTAAGGGCGATGGGCAAAAACAAAAAGTATAAAAAAAGACCGCTAGACGTGTAGGGGGTGTTGGTTAATCATGCGCGTCGATAGTGCAAGTCCACTGTCGGTGATGTGATATTGCACGATATGGAACAGGTGATGGATTACCAAATGGGAAATTGCGACTAATATATTAGATGAGGTTTGGAGGGTGGTGTTTAGCTAATATCATTTGAGTAATATTGCATTTATGGTATCATATAGATAACATAGTTCAATTAGTATGGGTTGGATTCATATGCAGTTACAGATCGAGTAATCTTCGACAGACTAATTGGCCCACCCACAATTATATCAGAGATAATATATGATCAAATATATTTATTCACGGTGATTGCCTGTATTCTACCTGTCCAATAGATATTCTTCACTCCCTTCTCCGCTAATTGCCAATGGTTCGCGTAGGTTTTACAATCTCCCCACACATAAACTGCAGGGTATAGAAGCATGGCCTAAACTCTTTGTTGGTAATTGAGAGTTTAGTTATTTATTTTTAACAAAAAGATAATGAAGGCAACTTAGCCGGCATTATAAACATATAACTAAAGATAATGTAATAATACTATACAACTAAAAGATAATTCTATACAGAACAAAAATAGCAAACTATACAACAAAAAATAATAATAGAATAGTAATGATAATAAGCATTGAAGTACTAGGATATTAGAAAATTGATGTGTCAAAAAATCCTCTCCTTTTCGGCTATTTTTCTAAAAAACCCCATGTTACAGCTTTATTCATTAAATTCAATGTATTAGAATGGGTTCATAAAAAGATAAGGAATGATTCTGTGCCAAATCATGCCGCGGAAATAAAGGAAAAACTAGTAATACATCAATCTCTTGGCGGACTTCTATCTCTGTCATCCCTCATTTCTCTATCCCTCATCCCTCTGTCACCATAGCCACCTTCGCCACCTCTGTAACCACCTCTTCCTCTACCACCGTCTCTCTCACGGTATCCGCCTTCTCTATCACGGTATCCATAACCGCCACCTCTTCTTGGTGGTGGTGGATAATCGTGATAGTCTCTTCTTGGTGGTGGATAATCATACCCTCCTCTACCTCCGTATCCTCTGTCATATCCTCTATCATATCCTCTGTCACGATCGTAACGACCTGGTGGTCCGCGACGGTATCCAGCGTACCCGTACCCTCTTTGCTGGGATCTAGGTGGATGGGGAGTCGATCTTGCGATTTGAACAATCAATACACCTTCCGCAGGGCCTTGGTGACGGCTTGCTTCGCCTTCGCCTTCACCTTCACCTTCACCTTCTCCTTCACCTTCTCCTTTATTGGCAACATAGGTATCGACAACTCTACGACTCAAAGGACCCAAGTTATAACGGTCCTCTTCTGATAAAATCACTGGGTTTTTGGACATTTCGTCCATCGCTGCTTCGCAATCTTGAATGGATTTGTATTCGACAAACGCAAATGGTGGTCCATCAGGGGTCTTTGGAGGAGGAATGACAATTTTTTCGAGTTCCCCAAATCTAATTCTGGTTAATATCGAAATCATATATAATTGTATCTAATATGGGAGTATAGGGGTGAGATGACTGTTGAAGAGTTGGTGGAAGCGGGATGATAAGTTGAAGAGTTGATAAAATTGGAATGGAAAGTTGATGAATTGAAAAGATAAGCATAAAGGATTGCCATCTGATGGTGAAAGATGATGAAAAAAATGAAGGCAAAGAACAAAAAAAGAAGTTGACGATTTGGATGTTGATGCCTTGTGAAGTTTTGTGATGATGACATGATAATATGAGACATACGATAACATCTGGGCCGTTATTATTTTTTTTTGCATTATGAAACTGTGGTTCCTGGACAATTACCATCGTTTTCATGAAATTGGATATCTCTTGCAGCTGATCTTCATTTTTCGATTTGTGGTTCAGATTTGCAGCTATTCTGTTCTCTTTCCGTATTGTATCTTGGCATGACCTTTTTATTTTGATTATTCCTTTAGCTTAGCTACTTATTTCTTGACCCAGTTTCAATTTCCCATACGCGTACACCTCAATTATTGGCTTGATATAGTTATCATCTTGGCGAACAAATTCGTGGTATACACAAAGACCCAGAAAATTGAGTTATTTGATTCACACTTTTTATCATAGAATATCGACCCGAAATAGATAATAGTTGTCACCAATGCTTAAATAGTGCACAGCTATCAATTATCAAATCCAACATCGAAACATCTATCCTTTAAAACAGCCCGAAATTCTTCTGGAAACCCATACTATTCAATTAAATTCAAACCAAGCTCTATTTCACACATATAAGGCTCCACAACCCAGAATATAGCCCAAAAATCAATCAATTTCCGTTCAGTTCACAACCACCCATCAAAAATGAAAGAAAAAAAATGTAAATACAAAAAAAATCAAGATACATTTACGAAATCAATTTTGCATACTTCCTCCTCGTTTTGAGTCCAACTCAATATCTATCCAAGTTCTTTATGCAGATATCCCTATATTCATTTCCAAGTGTTTTCCTCTACCTCCTAGCTTCTCAACAAATCCTCACAGTCACATATTCCTCTTTCCCTACCACTCAAATAATCAAGTAGCTGGCATGTCATGGTTTCATAACGTGCCTGTCTTTGACAATTGTATTCATCTTGAAAAATAAATAAAAAACACTTACGGTTCAAAGTATGGTGCCAAATCAGCAGCCTTGATGTGTTTCGCAAAACCTATTATGTGGTTAGTAACCCATTATCAGTTTGAAATAGCAATTGGTCTTGTAAAAGTTCTTTTGAAAGGAATTCAGATTGGCTTTGGAAGTATAAAGGGGCAATGTTATTTTTAGCATTTATCATGAATTTGGTCATAATAAATCACCCAATAATCAATATTCGTCCATTTTTCTTTTTCATGAAACTTTTTTACGAATATGAAGAAGTAGCATATACTTCTGCCAAAAATTGTTGAGCCAAATATTGCGAATTAAGCGGATGATTCTTTCAAAACAGTTCAAATTAAAACAATTCAATTGCGATAATCACCAGAAATTCTCCCTGGTAATCTGTGGGAGTATCATTAGCACATACCAGTTGCGTAGATTGTGTTGCTCATTTTCTGAAGTGGCGTATAGGGTGAATGTGCAAACACTTAATTACCTATTGTACGTAATGTATCAAATACTTGATGGCGTTGGCGATGGAAAAAAAAATTCGCGAAAAGAAAAATAAAAAAAAAAAAAAGCACGTGATTTACCACGTGAAACAAAATTGAAAAATTTCTTTGGTGATAATGGAACTTCTAATCTTCTTCGGATTGTACCATTAATCCTTCCCATCTTATCAGCGAACATGTTGTGCTTAAGAAATGGCTTGGCCACCAAGAGACTTCCCAGATCTATAAGCAATGGGCTAGTTAGATACTATTCGGCCCATATGCCTCCTTCATACTCCACAAGAAGAAAATTCAAAACAGCCGACCAAGAAAAGGAGGAAATGCTTCAAGAGAAAATGAAATCGAATAAATGGTGGGTTCGGTGGTCTGCTTTTGCTCAGACAAAGAAATTCAATTCTGGCTTGACCAAGTTCCTCATTGCTACTTATATTGGATTTTTGATCTATGGTGGTTATCATTTCAAGGATATGTATTCTAAAGAAAAAGAAATCAATACCCTCAGTAAGAAAAAATATGGAAATGGCGAAACTAAACCACAGAAGCTCAATGAATATGAGGACTTAAGGTTAAAAGAATTGACAGGGAAGTTGAGAAACAGAGACCAGCTCGTGCTTGAAAAATATAAGGAGATCATTAAAGAAAAAGAAGATACATTTTATTCTGATCCTAAAAATGTCGGCGAAGAATTCAAGGTCAACTACCATGACTTCGACAGTATGAAGTTGGGCGGACATAAAGAAAACGATCACAATGACTGTATATTGCCAGCAAGAGATACTTCTGAATTTTATGATTCTAAAGCTGCAGACTACGATTCGGACATTAATTTTGAAGAAAAAATGATCTTTTTGGGAAGAAGAAGAAAATGGTTGATGAGCAAAGCATTCGGTGATGTTCTTGAGGTTGCCTGTGGTACTGGTAGAAATATTAAATATTTGGATGCCAATAGCATTGATTCTATAACGTACTTGGATCCATCAAGGAAGATGATCGAAGTGGCCAATGAAAAATTCAGAGAAAAGTATCCGAAATATCAAAAGGCGGCATTCGTAGTCGGTAAAGCGGAGGACTTGATCAAGTTAGCAGGTGGTGAAGAACCGTCAGTCTCCAAGTACCAGGACAACGCTGACAAAAATTCGGAAATTGAGAGTGTTGATGTCAACACCAAAGTGAAATATGATACCATCATTGAAAGTTTCGGGATATGTTCTCACGAAAACCCTATCAAGGCATTAAACAACTTCTCCAAACTTTTGAAGCCTGGTGGAAGAATCATCTTGTTAGAACATGGTAGAGGTACTTGGGACATTGTCAACAATCATTTGGATAAGAGAGCAGAAAAGCGTTTAGAAACCTGGGGATGTCGTTGGAACTTAGACATTGGTGAACTATTGGATGATTCTGGATTAGAAATTGTTGAGGAGTCAAGACATCAGTTCGGAACTTTGTGGTGCATTGTTGCAAAGAAACCAGGAGATACCAAGAGATATGATGAATTGTCACTCTTTGAGAAATATTTCACCAGTTTATAAATGTAAATATAATTATTTTTGTACATATTTTTTCTTCTTTTTTGTAATATCATGGAACTTACAACTTGTTATAAATTAATACTGATTATGGTATACCGTACTTCGTATATTTACAGGTAAATTTAGGGATTTTTCACTGATTATCGTCCAATCTTTCAAATATCTTCCAATATTTTTTCGGCTCTATCCCTAGTGACTTTATTCAATCCTTGATATTCCATCATGAAAGTACCACGGCCCTTTGTCAAACTTCTCAATTTCGTCAAGTACCCAATCATTTCTCTAAGCGGAGCAGTGGCATGAACCACTTTACCACCAATGTCCTTATTGGACATATTTGCAGTATCCAAAGTAGAATCATATGGCAAATACTGTTTTTCGGCTTCTTTGATAAAATCGTTGGCTCCGTCTTGTTCAGAACCGCCTATGGAATCACTCTCATCTTCAATAGAATAAATCTCGGCTTTTCTAGAACTGGTTAAATCATGGGTCACTTTCCCCAAATCTTCATTGTCCGCAAAGACTTTAATGCTCATGATTGGCTCAAGGATTGTGAAATCCTTATTTGCGTCAAAACCACTGAGAGTGTCGTTTATACAATCTCTAGTTAAAAATAACAAACTCTTAATGTCGTTAGATGCTTTCGGCATACTCCATTTGTTAATTTTGATTAAAATAGAATGTAGGGGCAAATTGGCAATTGGGCCACCATTTTGTAAAGTACTGACACACGAGGAAACAATGGTATTTGTGACTTGTTCGTAGCTCACACCCAATGGCCAGAAGTCGTCACCGGCGTCTTTAGACTTTTTGTCGGTTCCATGTTTCTCAATATAACTCTGAACTGATTTTGGTGCCGCAGATAGTGGAATATACGCCAAGTTATTATCATTTGGTAAAACTATCAAATCTTTCTCATTGGATTCTCCAATTTCTTCAAATAATGGATGATCTTCGGCGGCCCCATCAAACGACTGGATTTCAAACTCAATTTCAAATTTATCTTCTGGATCATTAGAATTACCTTTAATCGTTTTAGAGACAACAGCACTGTTTTTCAACAAGGTCTCCTTGTAGGTAACCATAACTTTACTAATATCACAGTTAGTTCTCATGTCATTAATAAGTCTATCCTTGATGATTTCCAAATGCAATTCACCCATACCACTGATTAGAGTTTGACCTTCCTCATTTTCAAATACCCTTAGAGATGGATCTTCACGTAATAAGATTTTCAAATTTTCATCCAAAACTTTTTTATCACTAATAGTACGAGGCTCCAAACTAGTAATAAAAATGGATGGTGGAACATGAATAGGATTAAGTGAAATTCCGTTTTCCAATGGCGAGAATGATTTTAATCCATCTTTTTTAGCGAAATGTGTGATGAAAGTATCTCCAGTTTTGATTTCATTAAGATCATTTAATTGTGTCGATCCTCCTGAACTATAACCCAACGAATCGTCTACCTTACTGTTACTGTTTTCAGACATATCGCTCGTCGATGATAATAACGAAGCAGAGACAACACCAATATTCCCGCTGGTTAACTTGTCGATTTTATGAGTGTTATTCCCATTAATCAAGAATAAGTTGGTAATTCTGAATTTTTTACCTGTACGAGTGTTCAAAATTGTAGAGCCATTTTGCAATTTCCCAGAATAAACTCTTACAAAAATCATTGGAATTTTTCTGTTATCAGTGATCACCTTAAAAGCCAAACCAACGGTAAGACGTGGGTTATTATTAACAATAAAACCAGAAACGGCATCAAATTTTGCAGGAATATCATCAACCTTCGCTTCACTTTTCTGGGACTTTTTTCTCTTGACAGTCTTCGAATTCGAAGTGACTTCTGGCAATACAGTTTCATTTGGTGTTGGCAAGTAATCAACTGCCGCATCCAACAATGGTTGAACCCCAATATTTTTGAAACTTGCCCCACAAAGAACTGGTGAAACATCGTTATTGATAGTTGCAGCTCTCAAAGCCCTCTTAATATCCTTGGCACTAACTTTCATGTAATCCTCATCGTTTTCGAGAAATGCATCGACTAGCAGATCATCGAATTCGCATAGTGTCTCAATCGCCGACTCTCTAGCAGAGCATAACTCTTCATATGATTTAGAATACTTCAATTGAGCGTCTTTATCTTCAAGATTTATGACTTTGATTTTAGATCCATCTTCCTCTTTTGCCGGGTCCCAGATAAGCAATTTTTTATTCAACACATCGACAACGCCGCTAAAGATTTGTTCTCTGGTCGCCAAATTTTCAACAAAATAAGGGATATTCGTCAATACAATTTTAGTTCTAAGCTTGGAAATAATTTCTTTGCAAGTTCTGCTAAATCCGCTGCCCATTCTGTCCATTTTGTTCACGTAAATTATGGTTGGCAATTCCAATGCCTTGGCCTGCTTCCAAACTTTTTCAGTTTGTGCTTCAACACCGGCAACCGCATCAAGAATCGTCACCGCGCCATCGAGGACTCTGAGCGATCTAATTACTTCAAAAGTAAAATCAGCATGCCCAGGAGTGTCAATAATATTGATTTTATGATGATTCCAAGGAATGGTGACTGCCGCAGATTGGATGGTGATACCTCTATCTCTTTCTGCTGGTAAATAATCCGTGATGGTATCCCCATGATCGACATCACCGATCTGCTTAATTGATCCAGAATAATAGAGCATTCTTTCAGTAGTAGTGGTTTTCCCAGCATCAATATGGGCTATGATACCCACGTTTCTGATTTTGCTGATGGAAACCTGATTTATCGTTGATTCGTTAGTGGATTTTGGGGCCGCTGCGTAACTTCGACAAAAAGTGTACGAAGCTTTGGATATACCCGTCCATTTTGGTCGCAAATGAGTCAAGAAACTCATGATTATAGACTTTGAATGAACAACCTAAGAAATTTCCCACATATAGTGTCAGATATATAATACATGAATTAAGGAAGACTCAAAAAAAAAAAATCGTGATTTGTGCCCTGGTGGTGTGATCCAAAATCATGGGTTTTCATGGAAAAACATCACCCTTTCAGAGATATCTCATTTATCATACTTTATGAATCAAAGTATCTTAATAATAAATAATATAAGAACAAGAACTCGGCGTTAAAATATTCCTTATGTCCAATAACCTTTTGACTCAAGACCTTGATAAACTTTCTTCAAGTCAGCTCCTGCAATTATACATAAAACTTCGATTGCCTCCTACATCGTCTGCCATATCATTACAAGATTTCCTGGATGTCGTGAACAAACCAATCATTCTACAAATTGTTGACGTTGTTAATGTCAGTAGGTCAAAGATTAACCAGCTAGATGATATGTTGGGGATAATGAATCCCAATGACCTACGGACAGACCAATTGAAGAATAAAAAGAAGAACCCTAATCAGTCAAATGCATCACGAAACCGGCTTATTCGAGACATTGATATGGAGAACGATTCTCAAAGTAATAGCGTGCAACCTCTTCCGCTGGTTGGCTCTAACAACGATTATTATAAGGTAACATTGATGGATTATAAGGGAAATTTGGTATATGGCATTGAGCTATCGAAATTGGGGTTCTTGTCAAATTGTATTATCGGAGACAATCTCAAAGGAGGGTTTTTACCGGTAGCTTTAGGATCGAAAATAGTTGTGAAGCCAGGAACGAAAATTGTGTTGGATGTTTTGATGTTGAACCACGAATTAACCGTTTTTGCTGGCGGATTTTCAACGAACCCTGTTGGTTTGGAAAAAGTGGTGATTGAAAACTTGAAATTTCTGTTGGACTCTTTGCAATCTGCATGATATTTTCAACAAAATTTCCGGTTACTAAAATCACATTCTAGATTGACTTTATATTCAAGGTTTTCTTTAGGCTGTTCTGTTCTCTTCATATATGCTATGAAAAGCTTGCCAGCAACGCGAATTTTCTGATTGAATCCAGTGATTTGGATAATTAAAAAAAACTACTGTTTATATTCTACCTTTAGGGACCTTTAATGTTTTTTATTATTTGGAATGATTGTATCAATATCAATTATGTGCAATGCAGAAGACATGGGTTGTCAGTTTAAGAATTAATAGCCATCTTTGAAGAACATCTATAAGAAAGTCAAAAAAAAAAAATTGAACTGTAAAAGAGCTATTATCTTACTATATGTTTTAAATTTTCACGATATCACTTCCAGATTTATATTTGGCACAAAAAGGAGTGAAGTTTGCAAAAACAATGGTCCCTGGCGGGATCGAACCGCCGATCTTGGCGTAACAATGCTTTGGAAGCTGTTATTAGCACCACGCCTTAACCAACTGGGCCAAGGGACCTCAATAATCACGATTGGGTACATTCCCATATGATGACATGTGATATGTGTGGGTGTTTAGGGATCCTGACGATATATTAATAAATATATAAATATCTATATAAAATCTTATAAGCTATTGCTCATTTTTATGCTAGTGAAAACCATATCTATGGTGAAAAACCCTTAATTTTGTTCTAGTTTAATGATAATTTTTTGAAGGAAAAGGATGATAA
>JASTVC010000119.1:0-26212 GCA_031125765.1 Saccharomycopsis amapae
TGGTCCCTTTGATCAATAAAGTTGTTGAAATCTCCTGCTAAAAGAATGTTGATGTTCTTGTTTGGATGCCTCCGTTTAAGTTGTGGTAGTTGAGAGTTGAGACTAATAGCTAAAATCCGGGTAACTTTCTAATGTAAATGCACTATATTATTCTCTGAAATCCTATTGTCATCTGACTTCGTGGCCAAGCTGGTTAAGGCGTGCGACTGTTAATCGCAAGATCGTGAGTTCGATCCTCACCGAGGTCGTTTTTTTTACAAATTGTAACAACCACAATTTTTTTTTCTGTAATTTATGATATTAATATATTTATCTACAGCCAGTCAGTTTTTCATCGACGACAATCTTTTATTTGGTTTTTCTTTCTTTTGAATTTGAGTTTAGGGAATGTCAAATCGGAAAATGAATTATGAGAAAAAAAATTTCGTGACCCTCTTTTGGGTGTCTTTCCCTTCCCAGATTGGTGGTTACCGTGTCCGTTGATTTTACTAAAAGTCATCTCAGAGTTGTTGTTTATCAAGATCTTTTTTTTCGATTTGTCATCTGGTGGACTTGAAGCCATGCTTATATTGTTCATTGCAACATTCGTGTTCGTGAGTTTTACTTTTACTTCTTTTCCCAACTTCTTTTGATGAGCCAGTTCATCACTAACAACTGTTGTTCTAATGTGTTCTATTTGTCGCTTTTTCTTACTTGAATATGCATCAAAATTTTTTAAAACCTCATTGATATACTTCTTTTCATCAAATGATTCATCGATACCGAGAAATAAGTGCTGGGAATTTTTATCTTGTTGTTGGGTTGTTCTTCCCACATTAGAGCCTTCACATGCATTTGATACGCTGACACCATCAAAGACATACTGTGAGAAATCCCCATCATTTTCACGATTGTCCAATGTCGGTTTTGTGTCTAAATTCTCTAGGTTTGCCATAAACGTTGGGTAATAGCGCTCTTCTTTTCCTTCAGTTATCATGTAATCCAACCACTCAGTATTGTATGATCCATCAAAATATTTCTTCAATTTCCACAAATAGTTCGAGTCTTTGCAAATACATCTTGAATAGGATGAGCAGGTTGAGAGGTGTTGTCTTAATAACAGGTCTTTCTGAAGAATTTTGATATTGTGTTGGTTTAAAAGCGAGTCTAGTCGTACTGCTAACTCCGCTGTCATAATTTAATTGAAAAAGCTCCAGTGATTTATTTAACCAAAATTGCCGTGATAAACATCTTCAGTAAATTTGGTTTTGTGATATCATCATCGGTTCATGTTGGGGGAATTTCTTGATTTACCCTATTATCGCATGTCGGCGTGCGCAAAACAAAAAAATTTCAACGATGGACGATGAGAAATTAAGGGAAGTTGACGTTTCAAAAAAATTTATATACCTTCCATCCATTGCCCCCCCAATCCTGTTGATAGAGGAACAAAAACTAGACAAGACCTTCTCTTGCTTATTTAATAAATAGCTGATTATAAAATGTTGGATATCATTGATTTTATCGAAGAAAAAGGTGGTAACCCTGAAATCATCAGAGCTTCCCAAAAGGCTCGTGGGGACTCTGTTGAACTTGTTGATGAAATTATTGAAGAATACAAGTACTGGACCACCGTTAGATTTGATTTGGATGCCAAGAACAAGGAGCTCAATAAGGTACAAAAAGAAATCGGTTTGAAGTTCAAGGCCAAGGAAGATCCAGCTGAATTAATGGCTGTTAAAGATACTCTCGTTAAGGAAAAGGCCGAATTAACCAAGAAAGAACAAGAAGTTGACAAACAATTGAGATGGAAGGTCAACCAAATTGGTAATATCGTTCACAAGTCTGTTGTTGTTTCTAACGATGAAGAAAACAACGAGTTGGTCAGAACTTGGTTGCCAAAGGGTGTTGAAGAAGTTGGCGATCTCGCTACTGCTACTGGGAAGCCTGCTGCTTTATCACACCACGAAGTCTTGTTGCGTTTGGATGGTTACGACCCAGAACGTGGTGCCCGTATCGTTGGTCACCGTGGTTTCTTCTTAAGAAATGCCGGTGTTTTCTTGAACCAAGCCATGATCAACTATGGTTTGTCTTTCTTGGCTAAGAAAAACTACACTTGTTTGCAAGCCCCAGTTATGATGAACAAAGATGTCATGGCTAAGACCGCCCAATTATCCGACTTTGATGAAGAATTATACAAGGTTTTGGATGGTGATGATGAAAAATACTTGATTGCTACCTCTGAACAACCTATTTCTGCCTACCATGCTGGTGAATGGTTTGAATCTCCAGCTGAACAATTACCAATCAGATACGCTGGTTACTCTTCTTGTTTCAGAAGAGAAGCTGGGTCCCACGGTAAGGATGCCTGGGGTATTTTCAGAGTTCACGCTTTTGAAAAGATTGAACAATTTGTTTTGACTGAACCAGAAAAGTCTTGGGAAGAATTCGACAGAATGATCGGTAACTCCGAAGAGTTCTACCAATCCTTGGGTTTGCCATACAGAGTTGTTGGTATCGTTTCTGGTGAATTGAACAACGCTGCTGCTAAGAAATACGATTTGGAAGCTTGGTTCCCATTCCAAAAGGAATACAAGGAATTGGTTTCTTGTTCTAACTGTACCGATTACCAATCCAGAAACTTGGAAATTAGAAGTGGTGTCAAGAAGGCCGCTAGTGCCAAGAAGGAATACGTTCACTGTTTGAACTCCACCTTGTGTGCCACTGAAAGAGCTTTGTGTTGTATTTTGGAAAACTACCAAACTGAAGACGGTATCATTGTTCCAGAAGTTTTGAGAAAGTACATCCCAGGTGAACCAGAATTCTTGCCATTTATCAAAGAATTGCCAAAGAACTCTACCAGTCAAAAGAAGAAACAAGCTGGTAAATAAATTTAATTCTCTTAATGCTCATTAGTTAATGAATGTGGACTTCACATTTTTTTTTTTTGGCTATATTTGTTTCTTTTTCCTTTACTTTTTTCGCGATTTCAACTTCCACCTGGTAGCGGCACCACCTTACACTTATTTTGCCAATTATTACAATGACTACCATTACGTAGCTTGTATTTTTGGTATTTTATAACTTATTCATAGAAGCTTGCTTGCTACAAATGAATTATAATATATGTTTTAATTGAAAAAAAAAACAGTTTATTTTACCTTGTAGTGCGAATGAAGATCCAGACAATAACAAAAAGAAAAGGTCATATAGGACTTTATGGGCCATAATGAAGGCTAGTAGAAAAAAGCAATGGGAGATAACATCAGTAAATGAAACAGAAAAAAATATATAGAAAATTAGAACCTCATTTATTTTGATCGCTGAACATAGAATACATGTTAGAATCATAATTTGAAGGGCTATTGTAGAATGGGATACCAGCCTGCGGGTTTTGCATTCCAGAATTGTCTTGTTGTTGCGATTGTTGATAAGATACAGGTTGGGATGGTAAAGGTGGGGCTTGTCCATATCTAGAAGGAGTTTGCTTTGGAGGCAACGCTGGTGGTTGGCCACCATAAGACCCGTATAAAATTGATAAGCTTTGGTTTGATAAAGGCTGTTGTTGAAGTGACTGCAGAGTATATTGTTGCTGCATATCTTGTGGAAGTGGAAGTTCTTGTTGGTAATAGGAAGATTCAGGAGTACTCATCGAAATGCTAGATTTTTTTGGAATTAGTGGTGATTGACTCCAAGAGGTACTGGAAACCGAAGAATATCTATTCTGGTTAGCAATGTCGGAAGAATAAATGTTATTATTGGTGGTAGTTGTAGTTGGAGGTCCAGCAGTTGACGTGCTCAAGTTCAATCTGGCCAATCTTTCATTGAGATCATCAGATGATGATTTTGGTGCACTGCTGAGTCCTTGCAACTTCCTAGATTCTTCATTTCTGACAGACACAAAAGAATTAGTTTGTGATTCTAATTGATTCAAAAATCTTTTTAATTCATCATAGAATTTTATACCATTACCAACGCCAGTGTTCACTGCCCTGTATCGACTTTCAAAATCATTGAGAGTTTCATACATTTGGAGCTTTGTTCCCTGTTTCCTAGCAAACTGTTGCTTCTTGTCTTTGACTGTAGAGTTACTGTTCAATGCACCAAGATTAACTTTAACAGAATTCATGAGCGAGTTGCGTTTTTGAATGATTTTTTCAATTCGAAGTTCATAGTGCTCAAACTTCTCAAGCTCTTTGGCAAATAAAACCTCCTTGATTTGATTCTCTGGCATGTCTTTGTTCATAACTAAAACATCAGAAATATCATCTTCATGGATTGTAAGTTTGTATTCACTAAACATCAACACAATCTCTTTTTTCAAATGGGCCAATGCACTCAAATCAGCTTCGATATTGCCAATCAAATCTTTAGCATCAGATGATGATTGGTCGTCAATGTCTAATAAAGAATTTGAGTTAATATCGAGTAACGAGCCTGCCTTACCAGCTGAATTACTATTGGCAAAAAAGTAATCTCTCAACTCTCTTTTGAACGCTGAAGGATTTCTTAACAACTTATACAATGGTTCAATTTTGGCAAAACTTTCAGCCATTTGTCGGTCGGATGACTCAGTTTCAATCAAGTTTCTCTTAACTTTAATTAAATCATTCTTGATTTCCATGGACGCCAATAACGAATCTGCTTGGGACCATGAGGCTCCATACTTCAACTTGTTCTCGTTAAATTTTTGCTCATCAGATCTCAATAAACCTTCGCATCTGGAAATAATATCAAGAGAACTCATTCTTTCTTTTTGAAAATTTTGGAAATTTATTTCAGGCTCCATTTGAATTTCTTTACTCAATGATTTCAACTTGTGCTTATAAAACTCTTTGAATTCTGCATCATAGTCCAACGCACCACCACTACCATCATCTTTAAGAATAGCCTTTATATCATTCAATGATTTTGGTAAATTCCAATATTCACAGAAGGAATTGACAGATTCATTGGAGACCTCAATTTTTTCATCAAGAGTTCTTAATCTTTTAGCCTTTTCTTCAGAATAAATAGAATTATATTCATGAACCTTTAAAGGAACTATTCTTTGAAACAAGTTCTTAGCTGGCTTGTACTTGATAGTAGGGGAGCTGAAAATAGACTCCAATTTGGTAGGTCTCACGGCATCCATTGCTTTGATGGGGTTCAAATTGAATTTTTGTGGAATAGAATTATGATAAATATAGTCGTTGTCCCTTTCCAATGCCGCCAATTCTTTTGTGACTTTTTCCACAAGGTCTTTGATAGATTCCGCTTTAACCAATTGAATAAAGTTTTGCTTAGTGTCATCGTTGGACGAGAAAGCTGCCAAAGGAACAGCTCTCGCATCATTCAAGGAATCAGAACAGCTTTTCATATAACCAATGGCCTCTCCGAATTTGTTTGAGTTTGAGCAAACCAATGATTGATAGTAATTAGCAAGAGCTTCAAAGTAATGTCTCTTAATTTTGACAATATTGCTCCAATTCTGGTGAGAACTGAACCAAATGTTATCACTAATTAAAGTGGACAATAATTCATGAGACGACTTGTAGAGATTAGCTGCGGATTGGAATAATTTGGACAACAAGGAGTACTTTCCATTGTCTGGCTGATTAATCACTAAATTTAAAGCAAACACTTCCTGAGCCTGAGCTAGCATCAATTTGGCCAAAAATTTAACTGTAGTTTGGTTCATATCATTACTTGGAGCATGAAGAAAATTCTCAGATACAAATTGGAATACCCCGGCGGCGTTTTGATAGTTTGAGAGAGCGTTCTTGAAGTTTTGGGTACTATTTTCAACATCTTCATCAGTCTCGTGGTCGTTATATTGATTATCTGCTATAACTGAAAAAAGAGCACCTAAATTGAACAATACTGATGCCTTCTCAAAAGCGATAGAATGTTGAGATACCTTTGTGCTTTTATGAAATGAATCAGACCAACTAAACTGAGCATGGATCCCACCACCCTCTTTAGGGGAAATTCTCATCTCCAACAACTCCAATTCGGTGTAATAGCGTAAATAAAAACCCAAACCTACACTATCTTGGTTACAACCACTCATCTCCTCTCTTAATTTGTTGAATTCCGCAGTCTCCTCAGAGAAGTCATTCCAACTACCATAAACTGTGAGAAGATATTGCTTAATGGCCTGCTCCCAATCGACGGGTTCTGTTTCCTTCAAAGGAATCCTCAACATTGGCAATTGCTTCATGTTTAATCAGTTATTCTTTATGTGTTATTGTGGATAATTAATTGTCTTCATTTGATGACCGATGCTTCGTGGCTATCAATAACTTTTGCCGCTTGTCTTTTTACGGGCACCATACCGGGTCTCACACCCTGTATAATTAATTACAGTTATCATTTTGATTTGACATAGCAAATCACACAGAGATTTGGCCAAGCAACAGATATTAATATTAAAAAATTAAGAATAATGATAAACAAATGACAATGAGCGGGCACTTATAGAAGCTAGCCATCAGACCACTAGATTATATTTGCAATTTGCATCAGATAAAATAAAGAAAAGGAGAAAGCTACCTCACCAATTCAATTTACAAAACGATCAAAGATTGTGACAACGTAGATGAAAATAGTATATTAATGAATATCCATTAAATGCAGATGGTGGTTTTTGATAGAGTTTAACAACAGATGTGATATATGAGAATCCACACAATCATTATATACGAAAATGCATTGAGTTTGGAACATTTAGAATAGATGAGATTGCAAAAAGAATGGCTGTAAGTAATTCAGGGTTAATTCAAACATTGACTCTTTCCAATTCTTCTCTACCAGCCTTAGTATACAAGTATTCATTGTAGTCTCTGGCATTAGCCCAGACGTACCAGACCATGGAGCATGGAATGATGATATACAAAGCTTGAGACTTGACTCTTCTGAAGGTGTTGAAGACAGCGTTGTGGGCAACGTGAGCCAAAGGTCTTTGGGCAAAAGGTGAAACAGTATAAGTAGTGACACCCTTTTGTTTTGGGGAACCTGTTCGTGTGAATGTTAGTATTATTATTATAACCTATAACCATACGGACAATTACTCAGCCAAACTAGAATACAATGATATTAAACATACCCAAGTTACCCCACCATCCCATATAAGTTTTACCGCCGTGACCACCAGACATTTTGTGTTATATATTGATAATATTCAGTAGCGTTACGTGAAGTGTGTATGCTGTAGGCGTTCCTGATATTTTCACTCTCATTTTTTTTTTGACCTTTGCCTGACTTTATAATTCCCGATTTGTCATTGGCGGCCTAGTGGTTACACATACCCTGGTCCGCACCTCTCTTTTTGGAACTCCCCGGAGTGGCACGGAACACCGCACCGGTAATATATTTTTTGCTACTCACACACGTGACTGATTCCCTCCAAAAAAAAAAAAAGAAAACACAACGTAAATCACCACAAGGATGAAAAACAGGCACACGTACTGAATGATCTGTTGGGACAAGGAACTATAATCACATAGCAAAGATCATATCATAATTTAATCCACTGTACTGAGTCTCACTTTTTCTTTCAGCTCACCAGATCAGTCAGTTACTACCTTAATTTTCGTATTTGATTTGTTCATTCAAGACTTGTTTTGGTTTATTATCATGCATTTGGCCTTTCCTCAAAAGAATTTCAAGCCCAAAGCCGGGGGGATTTCGATATTTTCAAGGCTCCAAAGAAATAAGAAGTTCCTTTCAATTATAATATTCCTCTTCACCATCTATTACTTATTATTCCGCGAGACTTCATCTGCTTTCTTCAATTTGGACTCAAGAAAATTACCAGAAGCTCATGGGTTATACAATGAGGAAACATTGACTACAAGAACCCTCATTTTCCCACCAGTTGAACACGCTCCATTATTGAAGCAACTTGGTGTTAGCTTGTTGTTCCCGGTGGCCCATAACGGAATTGACAAAAAAGCTATCTACGACCAAGCTCCAGCTCAAGAGGAAACTGCAAAGGACACCCTCGAAGATCAAACCAGAAACGTCAGAGAAGCTTTCAAGAACACTGGTAAATTGGTGTTCGACCACAAAAATAGAAAGTCTCCAGAAGTGGTCATTGTCACTGATATTGATTTTGAAAAATACGAATTAAATCATCTCACGAAAATTGTGCAAAACAGAGTTGATTATGCCCAAGCAAGACACTATGGTATCTATGTTAGATGGACTCAAGAATTTTTCCCAACCATTAGTGAAGATAAAAATGATAATAGCTGGGTCAGACTACTCATATTGAGAGCGGCGATGCACGCCTTCCCAGAGTCGAAATACTTTTGGTATCTTGATCAAGATGGTGTTATTGTGAATTATGACGCCGATATTATTCAAACATTATTGAGTCCAGAAAAATTGAACCCGCTATTATTGAAAGATCGTCCAGTGGTTCCTCCAAGCGGTGCTATCCACACCTACAAAAATACCAAGCCAGAAAATGTCAAGTTCTTGATTACTCAAGATGAAAGAGGTCTTAACACTAATTCTTTCATCATGGTTAATGATTTATATGGTAAAGCCTTGTTGGAATTCTGGTCTGACAAATTATACAGAAACTACAACAATTTCCCACTCAAAGAGGCCAGCGCTTTGATGCATATTTTACAGTGGCACCCAGTCATCCTATCGAGAACTGGATTAATACCCGCTAGAACAATTGCTTCGTCACATAGTGTGGTTGAGAATACTGATGAAAGTAATGATATCTTTTATAAGAAGGGTGATTTGGCTGTTATCTTGAAGGACTGTCAAATTAGAAAATCCTGTGAAACCGAGTTTGATACGTACTGGAGTAAGTTGCATAAGTGATTGCTTTCGTTTTTTTTGGCCATTCATTCTTTTAATATTTGCTAAAAAATGATATGTCGTAATTTACTCATTATATGTCTATCTTCTTCTTTTGTGTTTTTTTATACTTTTCTCTTTTTTTCCGCTTAAATATAAAGGACACTCTTTATTTAAATCTTCTTTAATTTTCAGTTTTTTTTTCTTTCGTTTCTTTCAGTAAGATCTGTGATCTAACTCGTTAATGGATATAAGGAGAAATGAAAAGTATTATTACTACCAATAAATTTGTAAAACATAAAAAAGAAAAAGAAAAAGAAAAAGAAATAATAATAATACTATCAATGTTTTATTCTATAGTCTCTCTTCTCTTTGGAATCTTGAAAGTACTTGAAAATTTGTCTTTTCCTTGCATCACTTAATTTTGATTCATTGATTAATCTCAGCTTCTCATGTTCCTCAAAACACATGAAAAACTGTTCAATACTGACACCATCACAATGCATTGCCCTGTTTTTTTCTCTTTCTTTATTAACATTCTCTTTATTTTTTAATATTGTAGTCACTGATTTTTCGTCGTTCATGATTGACGCCGAACCAGATTTCAAATTTAAAGATGACCAGGATGAAATTTTTGCGTTTTTCTTTCTAATACTTTTTGTCATATCTTCATATTCATCTTCATCATAAATTAATAATTGGGCGGTATCATTGAATTGAATGGAAGTGCTCTTCTTCATTCTTTTCCCCTCACCAAAGAAAACAGATTCTTGTAACAAAACATCGATTTGTGAAATTGAACTGGTTAACTGAGCACTTGAACTCAAATTGTTTGCTGCCCCAAAAACCGTATCTATATCTTCCTGTTTGACAGTTCCCTCACTCAAGTTATCAGCAATGTTCCGAATGTCGTCATTACAATTTCTAAACGTTGGAACATCAACGATCATTGAAATCTCATTAGTGTCTTGATTTGGAGGACTTGGACTCGTATCTGTTGCCGACAAATTGATTTTGCTCAAAACGCTTCTCATCAAATCAAATACCTTGAAATTTGAGTTATAATTCCCTTCTGGCTTGTTTTTCTCACTTGAAATTGAACAATCATCAATAGTATCTTCAAAAAAAGTGAGTGGAATGCTTGACACCGGAGCTCCTTCGCTAGCTACTGATAAAATGGAATCTAAATCTTCTTCATCCTTTGAAAATTGATGGAAATTACTATTGCTCTTCATCCGGGAATTGCATTCTTGATCTAAAATATTATCACTAGTCATTTTGTCACAGAATTTCATCACAACATCTGAATCATTTATCGAAGGCTCATTCACAGAAGAAAAATTAGTAAATGTAGATCCTACCTGATTTATTCCAGAAAAAATATCAGATTCTAATTTAATTCCAGACTCCTCGGTGAGAATATCCGAGCTTTCAGATACCAATAGATCAATTTTATCTATTTTTAGAGGATTACTTTTGAAGGTCTCGTAGCAGCTATATTTTTTTACTTCAGATTGTTCCATATCATTTTCGCAATCAATTGGAAAATTTTTCTTATTAGTATTCTCTGTATGAAGATTTTCTTCAACCTCATTTCCAGAAGCTTTTAAGGAATGAAGCATTCTCGAGTCTTGGGCTGATTTTCTTCTCCGTGTTCTTTCTAATACTTTGTTTGACTCTCTTTCACTACTGAAAGCATTGCGTCGAATACCCATAACATAGTCTGGGATTGAGTTTGGCGATGTATTATTTTCTTTTTTTTTCTGTCTCAAGCTAAGCCAGCCTTGATCTCTAATTTTTCTTTGACTTGAACGAAGCTTCCCTTTTGAAATAACCAGAGAGAAGAAAGTAACTGGACTGGAAGAGTTATCGGAATCTTCAAAGAGATCTACTACTGGCTCAAAATCATAAATGTTCAAATCTTCATCATCACTATCGAAAAAGAACTGATCTATGAGGTCTGAGAAAAATTGAATGTTCTGATAAAAATTGACAGGGCATTGGTTTGAGGTTGAAGCTAAGTTCTCCAATTTATTGTTTGAAGATTCTTTTTCAGATTTGGAAGGTGAATTTTCAGAAAAGGTAGAAGAGTTTAATGTTAAACTAATCGGATCTTTGGGATAATTCTTTCTGTGACGTTTGAAAACTTCAAAAATTCCTGATGCTTTGGAGTTGAGCTTGTCAAATCGAGACTTTCTTTTCCAGCAGGACTTATGGCCATTATAATAGTCCGTGGTGGATAAAGTCGAGAAAATAGAATGAGGCGTTGAGTGCATTTTTATTTCACTCATCTAGGAGTAGCTTTATGATATCAGGTAGGAAGCGTTGCTGTTTTGTTGACTTTTTATGGGTATTAAAGGTAAAAATTACCTCATTTATTTTTTTGTATGTTTGGTTGGTCAATCTGATGAAGTACACAAAAGATATTTAAAGAGTTTTCACTGGCCACTAAATCAAATGATGGGTTAAGCAAATAAATATGGTGAGGGCGCTGTGCTGAACTCTCCACTCTGTTTTGGGAGAACAAAATGGCAACTGGTGATGACTTCAATGAGCAAAGAAAAATAAAGTAACTTCATGTTTGTGGCAATGGGACTCAAAAGATAGAAAAAAAAAACTCTACACACGGTACATTAATGCATATGTCAATATTTCTTTTCGGGATCTGGTTTCATTTGCTAACATTCCAGGTGACTTACAAGATTATAAATTATACTATTGATTTACCCCAAAGAAAGCGGCCATGTTCTTTTCATTAGGTTATAAGCAGACCTAGTATCCGATAGCTGCCCAAAGTTTTGGATCTTCACATGTTGACACAAAAACGTTTGAAGCCCCGTGCGCCAAAACTTGGGAGAGAGGCAAAAAAAAGTGGTCTTCTGATTTGATGATGTTACGGAAGTAGGTAATGTCGATAGCCTAGGATACTTTTTTTAATCTTCGAATTGCCCGCAAATATCTAGTTTATTTGATAATGACGAAAAAAGACTCTGTGAATTACTTGCCAGGTATGTTTTTCTATTTTTTTAAATTGAAAATGATTTTGTGCTACTTTTATATTTGTACTCTAAGAGATAGAGAGATCCATACTAACATGATTATTCCACAGCCCTAGCAGATGCCTATGAGTAAGTTAAGACTTTTATATGAAATTTGCATAAATATTATTCTTATTTGAGAACCATCAACTAATTATTTTTGAAGTCCGTTATCCGCGGAACAGTTAGAGATTTTAAATCAACAGGTTATAAGCGAAGGTGAGATGGCCTCAGTTCAGTCAAAGTTCAATTATGCCTGGGGTCTCATAAAGTCAGATCTTAAAGAAGAACAAAAACTCGGGGTTAAAATCCTTACTGAAGTGTTTAAAGACTCTCCGCAAAGGAGAAGGGAATGCCTATATTATTTGGCTATTGGAACGTATAAATTGGGGGATTATTCGGATTCTAGAAGATACGCGGAGGCCTTGGTTAACCACGAGCCAGACAATGCGCAAGCTATTGCGTTGAAGAGAATGGTGGAAGACAGAATTTCCAAAGAAAGCTTGATTGGTGTCGGCATTGTTGCTGGTACTGTTGCCATTGGTGCGACCATCTTGGCCTCTTTATTGAGAAGAAAGCGCTAGAGAAAACCTTTATGAGTTCATATTTATTGATTTATGATTTGTTTTTTACCTTTTTGTTTAATACCCTCTTTTCTCTCTCTTTGGATATACATTCATATTCATACTTTGGAAAGTTCTGCCTATTGGCTGATTGGTAGGTACTCAAATTTTGCATTGGCCTGTGGATCCGTTTCCTGTTTCAAGAAGTATCATACTTCTCTTTTTCTCTCTCTCTCTGTAAATAGTGCTGTTTTCTTTTCAGTTTTTTTTTTCATCAATTCATTTTCCACTTAGAAGAACAACATTTTTGAGATTATTTAGGGTTTAGTACGGGAGTGTGTGTCGACGCTGTTGCCTATAAATTGTAAAGTGACTAAGCATATTTTCACGATCCAATGGGGATCCAATCTTACCATATTGACAATTCATCTTTTCTTTCTCTCTCTCTCTTTCTCTTATTTCTTTATTAATTCTACATCATCCTTTTTTAATAATTCAGGGAAGTCTTATTTGTTTGTGTGTAGCGAGAACCCGTAAAAAAGAACCAATATACCATCTTCTCAATTTTTATATGCTCTTCCTTTTTTTTTAACCCATTTTTTTAGTTTGGCTCTAGAATATCTTGAAAACTATAATGCACCATTGATAGTTTCACTAGTGTCAAGTTCTGCGAGATTAATGTTGATTTTATGCATCTTCTCAAACCGATGGAATGCTTATTTTACACCGACACCTGTAGCATACTTTATTTTCGTAAGGCAATGGATGTCTAGTGAACTCTCTCGATTAATCCCGACTTCAAGTCCAACTTCAGGAAGCAAGGTTACCTAACGCCTCTAGGGCATATTGTTGGCACGAAATGCTTGCAAGGGTTCAGGGGCTTTTGGGTTAATAAAGAAGTCTCCTATTTACCAACCAGGGCGTATTTAAAAAATGATACATTGTCAATAATAAGTGACATATTAGGAATAAACTCTGGTTGGTGGAATATTTTTTTTTTTTTTTGATTAAGCTTTTTGTTTCTTTTTGAAGTTACCACTTCTAATATTCTCTATCATTACTAATAATAGTTGAAACCAGACATCAGAACGGATTCATGGTAGGTCTGAAAGTAGATAAATTACTATAGATCTCACTGGGCAAATTGGGCATTAGAGCATATTTTACTAGCGTGTTTTTGAAGATCACTTTTTTCTTTGTTTCTTTTTTTCTTTTTTTAAAGCTAGAACATGATGTTTTTGATTAGAGTCATTTGTCAAAAGAAATAAGAATGCGAAATGGGAGGATTTATCCGGTAATTCAGAAAATAAGGTTAGGCTTGACATCTGGCTGGACCAATCAAATAGACATACTGTTGTTGTTTAGTGTCTCATGCTTGTTTTTGATTGTATTTCGGCTACACTGTTTGTTTCAAAGGCGGTGAATAAAGCTGAAACTTTAATAAACCAGAAATCGTAGAAAAACCGATATCGATATCACTAGCTTTTATCTGTTGATACGCCCTGATCCCTATTATTATTTTATTATTGTTATTATTAGACCGGATATGAACGCATATGTTTGTTTTATTATCTATTGTGGATTGTTTGGAAGCGACGGTTCTCGCATTATTAGTACTATGGAGAAATCTTTCCCGTGTGTTTCAGTACATTTGTTCTAGACTTTTTTTTTTTTATTGTCAACTTCTGTTGCAAATCAAGCACAACCATATGACGACGCAGTGATTTAGGTACTAAATGATAAAGCCCACTCAATTGTGTAGGATACGAAACAAGATGGGATAGAAAATTAAGCGTATCCTCTGGGAGTGAGGAAGATACAGATTTTATGAGAGCTTAGCTATATGACATAATAGATATGGAAAAGTACATCAGCATCATCCTGATGGTTGTTGAGCAATAGATCTTAAACTTTATACCCATGACCTTTGGTACACATATATACATGTGCAGATACCAGCATGGTTGTGTAACATGGTTTACTTATTGATGTGTGCCTGATGTAATACAAGGAGATTAAGTAATACGACCAAGCAATTATTGGGTGGGCAAGTAAGTAAGTGGAGGACTATAATAAGTGTTGGCTCATTTGCTTTTTCACAGGCAGCCGACTGATAATCGTACCATTTCCATTTGGTAAAACAAAAAAGGCCCCAGAAAAATAAGATAGATCTCCTTCGATCTTCTGGCATTTAAACGTTTTGGGAGATCGCCTGAAAAAATCAGATTCGATTCGGTCAAGGATGAAGACAAAGCAGGTACAGTGCAATGTCCACAGAATACTCCGCTGATTAGCATTGATGACAAAACCCAGATTCATGGTTGTATAAAATAATACCTTACCTCCAATAAACTTCCTGGTAGAGAATATAGGAAGTTCTTGATTATCCCTAGCAAATTAAGGGCATATCTACCTGGTTTCCTTTCGTTCTTGGTTCATCTCTTTGTTTCTGTTTTCCAGATTTAAGGATCAATCCTGGTTGCTCTGTAACAACAACAAAAAAAAAACATAAACAAAAAAAAGTGCTCTTTCCAGTTGTCAAAGGAGAGGATCTGATTTTTTCTGTTAAGCATACATATTACGAAAAAGAAATTAATAAACAGGGATCTAATTACATCAAAAGTGATTACTTTTTCTTACTCAGGACGAAGCATACTGATACTATTATTAGTATTATTATATTTTCACAGTGATATATTAGCCAAACAACTATACCCAAATCCAGTGTGTTGTTGTTGTTTCCTCATTTGTAAGCCTCGTCAGCGGAAAGAAAATCCAATTTGTCGTGCAGCTGTACTTTTAACAGTGGTGCATAACTTGGAGGTGACGAGCGTCAGCAAGGTGATTGAGACGCTGCGGGTCTCAGAGCTTAATCTAAATTGAGGGCCGCTTTCAAGGTAAAAATCCTTCTTGCACGCGCAGTTGTATAGATATATGTAGACATATATATACACACTCCGATTCTCTTATATATTTATGATACATCCCGCAGTTGATCTTCATATGTTGATAGATGAAATGATTTGCTTTTCTATTTGTTCTGTTTCACATTGATTATCACTGTACATTGTCCAGTATCACAAACACCTACAGAAAAGAAGAAAAGAGAGAAAAAAAAATGTCGAAAATTGAACTTTACCTCAAGCTCAAAGCTGGCAAACCACCAGGCCAGGATGTTTCGAGGGTGGTGAACGAATCAGAGATTAAAGAAAATTCCATCGACGTGGCTTCCAACAATGAAAACAATACCAAACCTAGCAACAGGTCAACTTCATCCACAAAAACACCATCACCACCACCACAACAACAACAACAACAACAACAACAGCCCTCATCAACCGATAGCTCGACATTTTCGTTCGACAAAGTTTTCAGCGAGCAAGTTTCCATAAATCAAATATACCAGGAAGTGCTTGAACAATCGATACATGATTTAATTGATCTACACAATGACACAACATTTTTCAACTTTGGGCCTCCAAATTGCGGGAAGACTTACTCGTTATTCGGCAAGAGTTCCAACGGTTTATTGGGTCTTTCTTTGAAAAATATTTTCCAAAAAGTAGAGCAAACTAATGGTGCAGACTTCAACAGTGCCGTTTATCATGAAATATTAGGATCACATTACGGTGGCTTACTTCTTAACGCCAATGATATTGTTGAGGACCCAAGGAAGTCTTTGAATAAACCCAAACCAATAGCAGAACAACCAGACGATAATCGCAGTAATGATACCAACGACAATAACACAAAACGTATTGTTTCCATCGGCATGTATGAAATTTACAACGATTCCGTCCACGACTTGCTCGAGCTCACAAAAGACTATACCTTTTTGAAAAAACAAATCAAAAAACAAGTCCACAAATCAACCGAAATTTTTGATGATGTCAAAGATGGCAAAACAAAACCCTCAAATATTTTTACAGTATCAGTATCTTCATTCGAGCAAGCAATGTTATTGATCAATTCTGGTTTCAAAAATAGTAACGTCTCTTCAATAAGTCAGTCAACAAGGTCTCATTTGTTTGTCCTGATCAATGTCCATGCTATCGATACCTCTTCTAAAACCACTACTAAGAAAAAATCAGCATTCAATTCCACCACCAAAGGAATATTGACTCATGATTCAGTGCCAGGAAAACAAATAAAAATCAAAACTTCTAGATTGACATTTTCTATGGTATCTAGCTCGGAAAGATCCAGACTTTCCGCTAGTCTGGGTAGTAAAACCAGTTTTTTGGAAAATAATTCTATTGATCAATCATTGACTGATCTCTGCAGGGTATTGGCAATTTTGAACAAGAGCAAAAATAAGACCAAAGAAAAGTATCATTTACGGAGTGATAAATTATCAAGGTTGTTATTGAGTGATTATATTGCCAGTCCTAACAATAAAATGATGATATTAGTGAACCTTGATCCTTATGGTGACTTGAACTCAATCAATTCAGCATTGCGACTAGTTTCCCCATTTCCAAGGGCCAGAAATTTCTCAACATCCGGTTTCAATTTTAATAGAAGTTCATCTTTCAATTTCAAATTAGGGTTCAGGAATAGAGAACTAAAATTAGCACCATCGCCGACAGTGCTGAATCACGGAAAGCAGCTCTTCAGAAACTCAGTGTCCCCAACCACCTCAAGAAACAACAGGTTTTCAACTCACAGTCCTGCTTCAAGTAATACTCGGTCACCACAAAGTACAGCCGAAGGATTAACTCATGTTCGTGAAAGTTCAAATTTATCTATCACACCATCGCATGCCAGTACTATGACCACATTAGCTGAAAATGAATCGACAGTTGCATTTAGAAGACTATCAATGATTCAGAAATCATCTGGACCACCATCGCCAATTTCCCTTAGAAATACAGGATATTCTGCTTCTACAAAGAAGAAGGCTAGCACTTCACCATTAGTTGAATCGTTCACTGTCGCCAAAGTTGATAGGCTTCCTCTTTCATCGACTTCTCACTCTCCTACTTCATCTCCTCCTCTTCCACCTACCCCACCTCCACCACCTCCTCCTAGTGAAGGTCCAAATGTTAGACATCAAAGTATGGTTGATAAACGAAATAGACAACATTCCAGTGGCCCAATTAGATCCCAATCATTCCCACATAAACAACAACAACACAACTCCATACCTTCTTCCATCAACTATAATTCTTCAACAAATTCAAAGAATTCTAGTATCATCTCCAACAGTAATATGACCACCAGCACCCCGGGATCTTCTTGGCCAAGCGTGATGACAGTTTCCTCATCATCCAGTGTCGTCAACAATTTTATCAAATCTATGGATATAAATACATCGGACAAATCACAAATATTGGAGAAGATTGTTTATAGATGCCAAACTTTATCCGATGAGAACGCTTTCTTAAAAGGTAGAAACCAGCTATTGGAAGGTAAAATTCACGATTTGAATAATGAACAAAAAAGTCGTGTGCAACAAATGGCTGAAGATTTAACTAGTTCAAGATTGGAGATTGACGCGCTTGAAATTGAGAATAAAAATCATACAGATAGGATAGACCAATTGGTAAAAGAAAACCATGGATTGAACAAAAAACACACAGCATCAATAAAAACCAAAGATACGTTAATAGATGAATTGCGCAGCAAAAACAATGATCAGGAGGCCCAATTATCAGATACCATGAAGCAGCTCAATGCGGCTAAAGAAGAGACCAGTTACCTAAAGAATGAGCTTCGGTCAACCAATGGAGATTTAGAACAAATCAAGCATAAATTTACCGTGTTGGCGTTCCAAAATCATGAGTACTATCAGAAATATAGCCAAGCAAAAGAAATTTTGGCAAATATGAAATCTGAAGGCAAGGCCAATAGTGATAGTAATAGTAATTCTACCATTGAAGCGGTTATTCCAAAGAAAACAAAGTTTCAAAAAGCGAGAGAAAAGATCAACTCCTTTTATTTCGAAGAATTTTCATTTAATTCAACTTATAATGAAGAGTCTGATGTTTCCAATTACAATTTGATCGAAAAAGATGACAAAAATCATGATGACAATAATGATAATGATTGTGAAAAGTATTCTATGTTACTGAAGGATTATTTGATTGAGCCATATTTTAACAAGGATTTCGGTTCTGCAACCCACGAAAATTCTACCAGCACTAGTTCAACGATTTTTGATTTTGATGATCCTCGTCATGAAAGGAATTTGGCCTCCTCAGTTTCGAATTCTCAATACGAAAGTGAGTCCGAAAATCATATTAAGATAAACTTCAATTTATCCTCGTTTTCCCCAGCAATTAAGAAAGACCTCAGATGATCTTTGACAAATTATTCACTCTATCCTAATATAGTATATCCATACATTTATAGAACTAACTAGCCAATATTAATTAATAATCTTTACTCGCTACCACATCTATCTTTGTATTGTAAGTAATCGTCTATCCCTAGTTTACGTAGCAGTGCTAACATGAATCCAGGATCTTGGATCCCTTTGATCATCCTGGTGTCCGGGTTTTCTGGGTCTCATAAAATAAATTCCTTTACTTCTTCACCATCTCTCATTTGGGCAGCCATCCCAGTTTATCCTATTACCAAGGTAAAAAAAAAAAAAAAAAAAAAAAACTTGCTGTTTTAATATACGGTGACAAAATGACCGTCACTATTGTTACTGGAGCCTCAAGTGGCATTGGTAAGTCAATTGCCAATTATATTTTATCTACTTCTTCGACATCAAAAGTGTTTTTGACTGCAAGAACTGAAAAACCATTGGCAGAGTTTGTTCAAGAGTTTGGATCCGCCAGGGTTGGGTATTTCGTTGGTGATATTTCTGCAAAGCAAACCCCACCGGCTATTGTATCCAAGACCATTGAGAAATTCGGTGCTATTGATGCGATTGTTGCCAATGCCGGGATGTTGGAACCAGTGGAATCAGTGCAACAGGTCAATATCGATAACTGGAAGAAATTGTTTGATGTTAATTATTTCTCCGTGGTGGACTTGGTCTCCCAGGCGCTTCCATATTTGAAGCAAACCAATGGTAGTATTATCTTGGTTTCCTCGGGTGCTTCTACTAAATCATACTACGGTTGGACTGCGTACGGTGGTTCCAAAGCTGCCATTAACCATTTTGCCATTTGTGTTGCTAGTGAAGTTCCAGAAGTGCGTATTGTGTCTGTTGCTCCAGGTGTGGTTGATACAAGTATGCAGACTTCAATCAGAGAAGTTTATGGCAAAAATATGACTCCACAATCTTTACAAAGATTCATTGACTTGAAGGCCAATAACCAGTTGTTGGATCCTGAGTATGTTGGGAAAATATATGGTAATATAGCTCTCAAGGGTATCTCCGAAGAGTTGAATGGGAAATATGTTAGATACAATGATGAGTTATTGAAAAACTATACTGAATAAATGATCACTACGAGTTTGATTTTTACAATATTAATAAATGAATAATCATGTAGCAACGAGCAAGAGGAGAAGATCAACAAGTGAATGATAAACAAGCACCAAGATAAAAATCTCTTCATGAACTGACTAGTTGCATTCTCTCTAAGAAACCGGAACGAAATATTAATTGTTACTTTACTGTTAATAAAGTCAAAAAATATTCAACTATAAAGCTGTGGTTGATAAATATAATGCTAAACTCATAATAAGAAAGCATTAATTTATATAGGCTCCTATGAAAATAATAAATAATACGTTAAGTATTACCTACTGATGATGAAGAAAAGAAAAAATTCAAAAGAGGAACTTAGAAAAATTTGGAGAATTTTTCTCCCTTTTATAGTTTTTCCCGAGCAGCTTGAAAAAAAAAATTGCAGTAGTGCTTATAGTTTTACTACAGTAGGGTAAAATCCGTTGCACCCATCAACACACTTCGAAAATTTTGAATAATAATAATGTAGATTGTCTAAATTTGGATATTAGAGATTTTTTATATTTTTTTCGGTTCCGGTTCCATTATATGGCTCTATGGCATTGATATGTTGATTTACAGTTAGCCTCTTATAATCAATTGTCCACCCGTACACCATGTATAACATCCGTACATCATATTAAGTAATTATAAAAATATATCACTTATATGTTTGTGCACATAATATAATATAAGTTTTATATTATAGGATTCGAGAAATTAATACTGGGAGGTCTGATGTAATGGATGATGAATATCCTTACTCTCAGTTCCAAATACATAATTGTCCTGTGACGTCTTTGACCTCTTCTCCCTCAGGAAAACTTGTACTAGCTGGTTTTGAAGATGGAAAGATCAAAGTTTTGAATTTACAGAATAACATCCAGAATGAGGAAATGTTCATGAATTTGATGGATACGATATCCACGGTGTCAAAAAAGATAACCAGCATAAACTTCAATTTGTCAACTAATCTCAATGAGATCTTATTATCGTCTGGTAATACCATTACTCAGTTCGACCACCACAGAAGTGAGAGCATTCGCAGAATTACCGATGATCGAAGTTGGTTGATCAATAATAACTGTAATTACTTGAATAGCGATTTGGTAGCCGCCATTGATAACGATAATAGTTTGAAATTGTATGATTTGAAAACCAAGTCCAATAAGCCGGTCCAAATTTTCCGTAATTCCACCGATAGCTTGACTTGTTTTGATTTCAAAAAACAGAGAAACTGGTTCATTTCCTGCGGGACTAATGATGGTAATATCTTTAGTTATGATTTGAGAATGGAAAAATTAATCATTGATAGATTTGCTTCAAATATAAATGAAACGAAAAACCATTCAAATGAAAAATATCCAATAACTTCGGTATCATTATCTGATAGTTCAAATAGTACCAGATCATCTTCAAAGTACGCATTAATCGGAAGTCTTCACAATCAATTAAAACTTATGGATCTTGATATTGGAAACTCAGCCCAATCTTCTACAATATTTATAAACAACTATAATGAATTTTCCATTAATAGTGACATATCAAAATTACTACTGAGGCATGACTTCAATAGAAAAATTCCTGACAAAAGCTATCAAATTGAGGCCAAGATTTTCAACACTGATAAAAATGTGATCTCCGGTTCAGAAACCGGCGAAGTTTACATTTGGGACTTTGATAATCCAAACAAGGGCAAAGACAATTTGATATTAAAAACTTACAACAGTTACATGATCAATGAGACCCAAAGTAATAAACTTCTTCTGAACGTATCTCATCTTGGAGGAGTAAATTGTGTATTAGCTGGAGGAGGTGATGGCAAGTTGCATTTATGGGAAAATGTCAACTTAAGTTGAAATTAAATTTATAGATTTTCATTAGCAAATAAAATGTTCAAAAATTTCCTCAAAGCGGTTGTCAGGCAAACAAAAAAAAAAAAAAAAAAAAAAAAAGGAACAATATCCTCTTAATCGTAAAAAAATTTTATCAATTCTTCTTACCATTCAAAAGATGATTCAAAATCTCCGATGAATGGCTATTCTGGTGGTGGCCTTCAAGAAATGGTTTGTTTCCAACCAACCCTGGTGGTGGAATTGCATTCGGCCCAGCTCTTCCTGGAGTAATATTTATCGCTTCATTAGCATTAGTAGCATTTGTTTTACTTGTTCCGTTAGTCATAAAATAGTCTTCTGCTCTGGTATTCAAAATGATTGAATCGACCAATTTAGTTCCAACTATTAGATAATCGATTTCTTCATCTTTGGCTGGCTCCTGTAAATTTTCTTGAGGGAGAAAAACAAATAATTGCTCGAAAGAATCAGGATCATCATGGAACCTTTCCTTGAAACTATCTGTTTTAAATTCATAATCAATTTTTTCAAAGCCTGTTTGTAACATTTGTAAAGTTTGGGACATGAATTTAGTTGATGAAGCCTCATTAAGGACTAAATCATCGACATTATCCTTGAGCTTGTCTTTATTAGCATTAGAACTTTTGTCTCTCTTTTTCTCCTTGTGGCTTATGGTATGGATGTTAGTTCCGGAATTATTACTTCCTTGTAAAGCGGTTTCAGCTAAAGTAGGGAACGCTGAAACATTTGCCAAAGTTGCGTTCTTGGGTTTTGGTGAACTGTTTTGTGAATTTCCTGATCCAATATTTTTTGCCCAAGATGCTGTCGGTGGTAATCCTACACGATTGTGTTCATAATCATTTTCGTGGAGAGAATCATGTACATGACCATCTTTAGTGCCATGAGCCCCATATCTAATTATTCCTCCCTCACGATGTCTACCTAATTCATTTCCTTGATGGGTCGACATATCTTGGCGATTGAATGAATCAGCCTCCTCGCCAGGTTCATGTAGGAACATACAGTTTGGATTTGGACATGGAAGCCCCCTAAGGTAAGACGAGCAATATTTGGTGGTACCATAAGCCGCTCTAATAACTCTCCCATCCATTATTGATCCATCGATTGCTCGGATACATCTGTCGGCATCCTCCGTTTTCGAGTACGTCACGTAAATACCGTATCCAGTATTTCCAACAGAATTGGCATTTTGGTTTCTTTTGTTGACAACGAGCTTTAGGATCTTTCCATATTGACCAAAATATCTTTCTGATCTCAAAGTCGGTTGTAGTTCTTCTGGCGTTACTGGAGGATTTAATCCCACAACATAAACCAAATTTTTCTGGATCACCCTCATATCTGCCAAATGCTTTCTGGAAGCATTTTCATGTTCCCTTCTCTCTTTTTCTTTTTGTTTCTTTTCCTTTTCTCGATTTGCCTTCCGTGAGCTCTCAGCCTTAATTTCCGCTTCGGTGAGTTCAATGTATTCCACATCTTCATCTCGGTATTTTCTTCGACAAGCCGGACATCTTCCATTCAATTCCGGGTTCTGTCTAATATTATTGTAACAAAATTGACATATCTGATATCCACAGGGACATGGCTTGAATCGCTTATCTGAGCTATCCATTTCTTCAGCACAAAGGGGACAAATATCCTCCTCATCGCTTAAGTAGTCATCGCTATCATAATCCTGTAACACCATTTTCTTTCAATGATTTTTTTGATGGGATCAACTGATAAATATACTCGGGAATTAAATAATTGTGACCGGAAAGAAATATAAAATGAAATAAAAACTCAGAATTGATTGATTGCTATAATTTGCTGAAATGTATGTTTATTATTGTTTGTGTTTAGCATATAACAACTGTGCATATTTGTTTTTTTCTTGAACACACAAAAAACAATTGGCTTACCCGGTCCGAATCCAACATAGACATCAAGGAACTTTTTTTTTTTCGAGATGAGTGCATGTCTAATTGAATTACAACTGAACAAAAACCTTTTGTCCATAAGAAGACATAGCCCAAGTATAAAATCATAATATTGCCTCAATGAGTAGCGAAGACTTTCTGCTTTCCAAATCAAAGTTGGGAACTAAAGAATATTGGAATGATTTCTATAAGCTAGAACAGACAAATTTCAAATCCAACAGTGAGGATACTGGTGAATGTTGGTTCGATGAATCAGATGCTGAAAACAGAATGATTGATTTTTTGGTCAACAATTTCGAACAATTACCTACTATTAATGAAGACTCGAAGATAATAGACTTGGGAACCGGGAATGGTCATTTATTGTTTGAACTATATCAACATGAAGATGAGGTTTATGTTAACAATCAATTGATCGGGTTAGACTATTCGGAAAATTCCGTGAGTTTCGCCAAAGAAATTGCTAAAAGTAAAAACTTGGACAATATATTTTTCTATCAGGTAGATTTCCTAACAAAATACAAGGAGTTTTGGGGAAACGAAGTTTTTCAAAATGTTGATGTCTTTTTAGACAAAGGTACGCTAGACGCCATTGCCCTTAATGATGCAAAATATCCATTTGAAGATGGAAAATCATATTTAGGATATGAGCTATATCCTAGGGTCATTGAGAAGTCCATTAAGAAAGAGGGTATTATTCTTATAACAAGCTGCAATTTCAGTGAAGAAGAATTAGAGAAAGTTATTCTAGAAAACAGCACCAGCCTTAAAGTCTGGAAGAAAATCAAATATCCTAGTTTCCAGTTTGGTGGTGTTAAAGGTTCTACCATTTGTTCCATAGCATTTATAAAAGAGTGATGTCATATTGCCGAGTTGGTACATTAATGAATGAATAATTCTTTTTGCGTTCTGGGTGATATTGACAAAATATCAAGAACTTTATTGTTTGTTTTTGTAGATTTAACAGAAACCCTTGAACAAATTTGAAGATTTATCATATTTCTAGATATTATGATTACCGAAATTTGATTCGTTGCCAGTTTGCAGGGGTTTCACGGTTGATTTTTGTTTAAAAAAGAACCCTTGTTTATTCAGGACTGGTGCTGTTTATCAAGAGATCGGGTTCCTTTTATGATCAGTTTATATAAAACTTTGAAATGTATGGATTGTAATCACAGTGTTTAATCCAGTGAAGAGTTGGGAGTTTTACGCAATATAACCTACTTCAACAATAAAAACTCTCCTGCAATTCCTTTTTCAATAACTGATAGGAAAACTTACAATCTTTTATCAGCCACTTTCCTCATAAATCCGCTTTAATTATTAAGAAATAATGCAAGAGAAGTACAGCAAATCTGAATCATCAATGTTTCATTGTGTTCCGCTTTTCTAAGGAACCTCCGGCGTATTTGGTTGTAAAATTTATTACTTTTCCGTGAAATATATATTAAGTAAGTTAAAATTTAGAGCCAATGTACAACAAAAAACAAGGACTATAATATTAGTTGACTAATTTTAGTATGTATTTAATGGCTATAAATAATTGTATATCAACGAGTCACAGAGGTTCTAAATAAGATGTTTACAAGCCCTCGTATCTGAGCAGAATATTTCAGAAACCCACGATTGAATCAGACTTTGGTTATAATATAGAACAGAATTTGAGAATATTTGATACAACGTGACAGTTTCGTGAATTCACATGTACATCCACTGCTTTTTGTATCACGCTTTCGAGAGCCTTATTTTTGTTCACAAGTTCTTTGAATTTGTTTAAGACTTTATTATTTTGTCTACCTTTTGCTTCTTCGAGATACTTCCTGTCATTATATCCTAGTCTTTGCTTTATCTTATTTGCCTTTTACGTGAGTTATTGTCCACCTATATTTAGTAGCTTTGAGCGCAAATAATGTGCGCGAAATATAATGCGATAGCACTGAAATCTCTGACTTTGCAGTCCATGTATGAAAAAAGAGTTGCAATATAGTAATATACTAGTATAAAAAATTGGCTGTTCATATAAGATATATAAAGAGAGATAACAAAATGTAGTTGAGTGTTATAATAATATACCTTTTTCTGAATGATAGCGTCTATATATGATTCAGATATAACACAAAGCTAAATAACGCCTAAACATAATTCAAGTGCAGTAAATCATCATTTGTTTAGAAAAATTGAATTTGAATTTGAATTTTATATAGTAACGAGTCCCAGAGGTTAGAGTAACATGCAAGCTGGGCTCTTTAGGCCTGTCTTTCTAAGATACAATAAAATACTGTAAATTTCTCGAAAATCACACTCATTGCTTTAAGGATTTATCACATCACCGGTAAACAACTCAATAATCAAGATTATCAAGGGAAAAAGGTGCAATGTGGAAACATGACATAAGTTTTGCTAGTGAATTAGCAACCACTAGAAAATTCAGGGGATGAGAATTTGTTCTGTGTAAATGTTAGTTGGTACCATACCTCAAATACTAGGGATTCTCAAAATAGTACCCATTAAGTTTCCGGGGGGAATAATAAAAAAATAATAAGAAAATAGTTGTAATTTATAGTAATATATTCGTATAAAAATCCGTAGTTTATATAAGATATATAATAATAAATAAAATGGGATGTTGAACCCT
>JASTVC010000011.1:0-302474 GCA_031125765.1 Saccharomycopsis amapae
TATTATTATTATTATTATTATTATTATTATTATTATTATTATTATTATTATTATTATTATTATTATTATTATTATTACTACTATTACTTATTTACCCATTATTATTTATTTGTTTATTATTACTCTCATTATTTTGTGTGTTTAATTCGTTGTTTGTTTTATAAAATTTTTTCTTGTAATCCTCTTAAACTCGAAGCATGTGTTAACATTTAAGTGGCTTTTTTATTTTATTGTCGATTTGTTTAACTCTCCTTATAGTGTTTCTGCCGAGGCCTGTTCTCCAGGTGCCTGAAACCTTTTCAAACTGACTCAAGAGTGCATTATTACATAGACCGAACCATTCAATAAGAAGAATATATTACCCGAAAAATGGCTATTTGCAAACAACTATCTTGGATCTAATTATATACAAGTTATAATACTAGAATATTTATTGGCTAATGGTCTTCTTGAAAGCAGATTTCTTCATGATACGGCCTGCATTCTTGTTAGCTTTACTCAAGTTATCCTTGATGGCTTTTTGAGACAATTCGATTTGTCTTTTGTTTTCACTCTTTTGTTTAGCCTCTTTCCACATTTCCAGAATACTAGCCAGCTTCACAGAACCATCAGGGTTGAGTGGTGGTGGAAGAATTTCGGTTAAACCAAACTTTTGTCTAAACCATTTTTGCTTGAACAAAGTTGTTTGAGAGATCGAGAAAATGGAGTTGATGGCAAAATACCAAATGATAGCAGCAGACAAATTCATAGTGAATGGAATAGAAGCCAAAGGCAAGATGGTGAAGAAAAGCTTCATGTTCTTTGACATGTTTTGAGCGCCAGTTTCACCACCCATTCTCATAAACATCATAAAAGTGGCGGCGGTCAAAACTTGTAAACCAAGATAAGGATCAGCAGCAGACAAGTCAGTAAACCAGAAAAGACCCCCTTCAGAGAATTCTTGAACCGGGTAGTTTGCCATCTTTCTTAAAGCCCCAAACATCCCCAAAGCAAATGGGATTTGAACTAATGGAGCTGCCATATATCTCAATTTGATACCATTTTGTCTGAATAATTGCATTCTCTTTTGGGTTATTTGTTGGGTCATCATTGGATCATTACCGTAAATCTTAGCCTGTTCGCCCAAGGCGTCCATTTTTTCTTTAACTTGTGACATTCTACCACTGGCATCAGTAGCCTTCAAGTAAAATGGAACCATAAGCAATCTAATCCCGATAGCCACAGTGGCAATAGTACCCCACCAAGGCATACCAGTGGTAACACTAACCATCTCAAGAGTTCTTGCGAGAAAATCAGCAGGCCATAACCAACCGGAAACAATACCTGCTTCACTCAAAGCACCAATGTGATCACAGACAACACCACTAACAGCCTGCGCAGCATTACCAGCTGCAGCAGCGGCTTGGTCATACATCTGAGGGAGGGAGTCAGTGATTTCAGTAATTTTTTCAGTAACAGGGTCGGTTGGAGTGTTGGTGGAATTGAATCTAGCAAAACCAAGGATACCGATTTTTGGGACAGGTTTGAGAGAGCCACGGAATTGTAATAAATTGAGATTACCTTTTTGGAGAGAGCCCAAAGCCCCCATTCTATTGCCCGCAGGCGGGGACAGGAGTCTGATAACTCTACTGAACAAGAACTTAGACATGTCTGGTTACCTTGACTTAACAGAGTAATAGATAACACTCCAAGACACCATGCGTTCGTTAACAATTTATTGAAATTTTCAATTTTTTTCTTCCATCAGGGCTAGAGCGCCATGTGACACATGCATACATATACATAACTAGACGTTTTTCTTTTTTTTTTTTCTGGTGCTTTTTGTGGGACGATCGATATTGCAGAGGTTGATACAACATTTTGCAATTTAGAAATACCTGATTGGAAACAAAGTAGATGAGAAACTCTATTAGAATAGGGTTCTTACGGTCGGTGCTTGAAAGCGAATGGAAGAGTTCTGTTTCAGTGTCCTGGAAGCAGCGAAGATTGTGGGTGGGTCCTGCAAGATATCATAGCACATCAGCCAACGAGGGCACCAATAATCATCAACAAGTATTGAACCTTATTAAAAAATTGCAGTCATACGGTGCTTCAAAGGATTCCAGCATCATTCATGCCTTGAATGCATGTGGTGATTTGCAGTTGCAAAAAGGTTACAATGAAGAAATGGAAAAGTTGCAAGATTTGTTGATGGCAATTCTAGCCAAAGAGGAATCACTAGACAAAGAAAGTATGTTGGCGAAATTGACGGTTCTATATGGGAACAGTGACAGCAGGTACAGCAAAATGATCTATTTGAATGTTTTGATACGCTGTAACTTGTATTTTCATAGACTACACGAAGCATACACATTGACTTTGAGCAATTTACAGCAAGAGACAAAGCCTCCAATGATATCGAACGGAACGCTTGAGTTGGTGATTGCGAATTTGTTACAACAAGATTATATTGATTCAGCTTTCAAAATTGCTTTTGATGGGTCACATTATAGGTTGACTTCTAGAATATGGAATCTTTTGTTATTCAAAGGACTCAGTGCTGTTGACATTAATTCCAAGGGACTAACCTGGATTTGGAGTCAGCGGATAACGAGACATTCAGTAACATACTTATCAAACGGGCTGATTTCAAGACTTGCCGATATATTTTCAACTTCCTCATCAGCATATTCAGGGAAGGTATATTCCGTGAAATCATACTTTCTCAAAAAAAACAACTTGAAAATGGATAACATATTTAAAAGTTTATTGATTTCATATTATAATTCCTTCACTGATTTCAAGTCGTCATTTGTTCGTATTTATGAAACGTGGTTAATGAAAGTGGAAGCCGTTGAATATCAGGATGTTAATTCACCTAATAACAGATATTTGCCTTCAATGTATGGTATCTGGGATTTTGGTTTGAAAGCTAGTGACTTTCCACAAATTACTGAAAGTATGAGAATATATAATAGCCTCGATGATTTTGATAAAATTTTTAATGTTTCTTCAACAACAGCTTCTCATGATACGGAAATTTCATCCCTCATGGGGATCGCGCGTGATTTGCATCAGAAATCGAACGAAATACCATTCTTGGAATCAAGTTTCCCGCCATTGAGTACCCTACTATATAATATTTACTTATCGCATGTGGTGGATAAGAAGGTAGGGTTGCAGGATGATTCAAGAGAATCATTTTCGATATTAAAATTGATCGATATTACAGGCAAGGCCACTCAAAGATATCGATTTAACCTTAATCAGGAATCTTTCACATATCTTTTCAAAGCAGCTTTGGTTGATGATGGTACTGATTCACTAATGTATGTTTTACAGTTTTGGAAAAACTATAAGCAAGAAATGGATAAAATTCACCTCAGCCCAGTGATAGCCAATAGCATATTAGAAAGAATATTCTACGATGGGAGGTTGGCTGAAAATACAACTGTTTACTACCAGATGATAATCGATGATCTAAAATGTAATGGGTATGAAGTTACAGAGAGTTTCTTGAAGATTTTGAGACTGTCCTTGCAAAGATGAATACCTGCCACCCTTCAATTCTCCAGGTCTTTTTTAAAGATCTAGCAAATTTTTATCCACGCAATAAGTTTGTGCGGAAATCCTTTTTTGATTTTCTGAAGAAGGATGAATTTATTCTTTCCCATGTAAATATAGATTTTATTCAAATTGCTTGATAATTGAATATTTTTGATATAAAATATATACATACACACATATTTGGCAACCGGTTAGTGAGGCCTCACTTTGGTTAGAAGCACCGCATGAGTGGTGTAATTTTTTTTTTTTTTTTAAGACCAAAATTTTTTTAGAGAGACAAACAAAAACAGAAACCCTACGACACCATCTCTGATCATTTATTTGCATACAAGCTCTCGCATTTTTAGCATCGTAATAACAAGTGATCATGGCATCCAATAATTCAATGGCACAGAGGTTATCTCCTCTTGAAAGAATGAATCTTATACAGTTGAAGCAACATCTTCGGCAGGAAAGGTATTATAAGCTCAAAAGAATACAGCATAACTTATCGATGAAGGAGAGAAAGAATCAGCAAAACTTGATCGATAAAATATGTGAACATGTGGAAGCAACCTCCCAAAAGTACAGAAAATTAAATCAAGATTCTAAAAGAAAGTTATTGATTGCCGGTCCGTCTCTGTCAGTCGAGGAAAATAATAAACAACTTGTTTTGTCCTCGGACAAAAATAAACAGATGGTTGTACCTGGAGATATCAAAAAGAGAAAGTTCGGTCTATTCTCAGCCGATTTCAGTTATGATGATGTCTTAGCGGAAGAAAATAATAAGATCACATCCAAAGAGTTTGAAAAAGATAATTCAATATTACATATAACAAACAATAACAATAACGGCCTTGCATTAACTGAGGGTACCAACAAAAGCATAAACAAGCACCCAAGCAGCAATTCATTTATGAAAGTTAACCCATCAAGTGGTTTTAGATTTACAAAGAAAAATTTGTCTTTATTGAAGCCTAGTGAGGTAGATATTGCAGAATCGACGCGTGCTGAAGAAACTATTGTCAATACACATGATACCCCATCGAAGATAGTTACAGGAAAGCAGCCCTCATTGTTTGGTTCTAGTGTTCCTATTAAGCAAGGGAATACAAGTTTTAGTGAGCCAACAGCGTCATCTAGCCCATCGCTTGCGCAAGAGAAACCAAAAGCTAGTGCAGGATTCACATTCGGTTCAATCAAGAAAGCTGAAACAGAGGATCAATCTAATAAAAATTTCTCTATTGGATCCAAGCCATTGAGTGCAACCGGAACCTCTCCTCTGTTGTTTTCACTGATCACCAAAACTGGTTCTGGAAAGGAGGCGTCCGCAACAAAGGAACCAGCGCCGCTATTCAAATTTGGAAATTCATCAAGCGTTATTGCTGATAAGCCAGTTGCCAATAAATTAGAAAGTGCGAAATCTTCAAGTGGCGGAGTTTTGTCTGGAAACAACGACTCCAAGCCTGCTACTTCCAATGGATTGAGTTTCTCTTTTGGCGCCAATTCTTCAAGCTCAGAGACCAAGACACCAAAGGAACCAGCGATCGCAAAAACTGATGCCATTAAGGAAAATGAATCAGAAACTAAAGAAAATTCTTCTGATGATAATAAGACAACAGCCCCTTTTTCGTTTGGTAAAACCAATTCTTCCGAGAAGCCTTTCCAATTTAACAAACTGGCCGGGGGTTTATTCGGTAAACCGATGGATGACAACAAAGCCGAAAATGAAAAACCACCAGTGTTTTCGTTCGGTAAAGCAGTGGGCGACAAGAAGGTTGAAAATGAGAAAACGGTTGCATTTTCATTTGAAAGACCAGCGGATGGCAATAAGATTGAAAATGAAAAAACACCAGCATTTTCTTTTGGTAAGCCAATGGGCGATAAGATGGTTGGAAATGAAAAAACACCAGCATTTCCCTTTAGTAAACCAGTGGGTGACAGCAAAGTTGAAAAAGAACCACCAACATTTTCCTTTGGCAATTCAAAAACCACATTGGCAGAAAAATCAACTGGTGAGTCTTCTAATACTGGCTTCAATTTTGGAAGTTCTTTAAGTGGTGAAAATAAATCCAATAAACCAAAACTTACATTTGGAGCTGTTGGTGCTAAAACGAGTCCCGGTGCTGAAGGAAAGGACAAACTGGCTGCTGGCTCTTCTGGCTTCTCTTTTGGACGAAGTGCCAATAAAGACACATCTACTCTATTTAGTTTCAATAAAGCATTGTCTACCGACAATAAAGCTTCTTCCAACCCAACTGGTACATTTTCTTTTGGAGGCGAATCTAAGGGGACAAAGATGGGCGCTCAGATATCTACTGCTGCTGTACCGGGGGGCGACTCACTGATTTTTGGCAATGATCTCAACAAGATTTCGGATTTGAAATCTACAACTAATGGATTTGAACTCAAGAAACCATCTGAGACTAATGGTTCTACCCCTAGTTTCTCATTTGGAAAAGTACAGACTTCTGCTCATAGTGAAGCCAAAAAGTCTGCATTATTTGGAAATTCATCTAAGTCTGATTCTTCAAAACCATTCGCTTTCGGTGAGTCCAACCCATCAAATTCTTCACCAAAAGCAGACACTCCTTCCCCCGGACTCAATTTCGGAGGTGCTAAAACTTCTAGTGTCTCTGGAACTTCTCCTGTGTTTAACTTTGGAACGACTAACACCAAAACAGTGGGCACAACAACTCCAAGCTTCGGATTTGGTAAAAATATGAATGCTGATGCGGCACCAAAATCATCTACATTAAATTCCAGCTTTGGAAACCAAACGACTGGTAATAATAATTTGTTTGGTGGAAAGAGATCATTTGAAACTAACGATGAGTCAGATATGAAAAAGAAAGGTGCGTTTGGGAGTAGTTTTGGTACCAATGGTAATTCATTAGCGACACCAAAACCCACCAAACCAATTTTTGGAGGCGCTAGTGGCAGCACGAGCTTCAATTTTAGTGGAAGCTCATCTAAAAGTCCTATGAATATTGGCTCACAATTTAATTTCGGAAATGTTGATGGACAGCAATCACAGTCAAGAAGCAGCACGCCGTTTGGTGCACCTCAAGCTTCTGGAATTAATAACAATAACAACCAGATTCTGTCAAACATAGGAAGCTCTGGGTTCAATTTTGGTAATAATTCGAATAGCAACAACAATAACAATAATAATGGTAATAATAATGATATATTTGGAAATAAAGGTAGTGGCGGTGGTGGATTTAATTTTGGTGGTGCAAGCAATAGCGGTGGTACTAATGCAAATAATGGTTTTGGTAATAACTCTCAACCGAATTCTGGGGGATTCAATTTTGGGGCACAAAGCAATGGATCTGCTTTTGGAACCATGAATAGCAGTAGCCCATTTGGGAATACCTCCAATAATGGAGGTGTTTTCGGTGGTAATATCAACAGCCAGAACAATAATAATAATAATAGCAATCAAGGTGGCGGTAATGGTGGATTCAATTTCTCGTTTGGTGCTGGTAATAATTCTGCCTTGCCTGACCCAACGTCGGTGTTTGGTAACCCTGGAACTCCAAATCCTCCTCAAATGAATGCTGGCAACACTTCGAACGGGTTTAATTTCGCCCAAGGACCTACACCACCAGTGACCCCGGGGACTACTGCAACCTCTAGAAGAATCCTTCACCCTAGAGGTAGACTTCGCAGATGAACCATTATCATAGTAGCGATTTCTTATTTTATAGTTTAATGTCGTATTAATTATTCTTTATAATGCAATGTTTCGTAAGAGCGTATCATATCGGGTGCAGAACCCTCTTTCGCAGAAAAAGGAAAAGACAGGCCGGGTGACCAGCGAAACCTGATGTATTTTAGCATTTCTTTTTTTTTTTCTTTCAGAAATGGTAAGAAAAACCCACTAAACACAAGGAAGGATTGATTTGAAGGACGGAATAACATAACAGGAAGTGGCACATACTGATTAAATCGATAAAAAACCAGAGAAATATTTCTCTGAAAATTGCCTATATCCTTCTCACACATACATAGACGTCTTGCACTTGTTCTCAATAGCCCAAACTACGTCTTTAAGACTTGGACCTGTCCCCCGACTCCTGCTCCAAACAGTTGAAATCTTCAACAACCATGAACACACAACCTCAGCAGTGGCATCTGACTGTAGTCAGTTCGGAGCGCCAAAAGCTAATTCTTTTTGTGTATGTATTGTTTTTTTTCTTTTTCTAACTGAGAGTATCTTAGATCAACTTTCATCTTTTTGTCATATTTTTTCTCCTCCTTGCTTTTCCTGGGGGTGAGTGATCCGTAATCTTTTCTAGATGGCAAACCTTTATATCGGTTTGGTATCTGAAACTTGGATCAATCACTTGCTCATCTAGAGTATGATGGAACGATACCCCTTTCTCGCTCTTGTTTATGTGTATCACTAACAAAATTATTTCTTTAGTTTCCAAGCGCTCAAGCAAAGTCGTATCATGGGCAGTAAAACCGATGAAGACCTCATTAAAATTGCAAGAAACTTTGAAATCAGTGCGTACCATCGATCAGCCAGTAAGGAGCACTACGTTAATAACATCAAAGTTCAAGCGCAAGAGATATTAAAACGAGGTCAGATGCAAAATAACATGAATAATAATAATCCTAATAATGGGAATATGGTCAGTGTTAATAACATGAATATGGGAAATGTCAGCAATGTGAATACTATGACCAACATGAACAACGCGAACAATATGAACAATGTGAATAACATGAACAATATGAACAACAACATGGCAAATATGACCAATATCAACGGTATGAACAACATGGCTAACATGAGTAACATGAATAACATGAACAACATGAATAACATGAACAACATGAACGCCATGAACACTATAAATAACATAAACAATATGAATAACATGAATACCATGAATAATATGTCTAACATGAACAATATGAATAACATGAACAATATGAACAACATGAACAATATGAACAACATGAACATGAACAACATGAATAATATAAATAATATGACCAGTATGGGTGGTATGAATAATATGAATAATATGAACAATGTGAACTCCATGACCAACTTGAGCAATGCAAACAGAACTCTCACTCCGATGATGGTTCAACAGCAGATGTTGAGCAATAACAACAATGTTACCGCAAATATTAATGATAACAACAATAATAGCAGTGATTCAATTGCTCGAAATTCAAATTTACAAATGAATAACAATAATGCTAATAACACTGATAATAACAACAATAACAATAATAGCACCATATCTACATTCCCTCAATTAACACAACAGCAACAGCAGTTGGTTTTTCGCCAAGTTCAAATATTCGCTTCAAGAATGACTGTCCCAAAAGAAATTGTCAATACAATTCCAAACTTCCCCCCAAATGCTAAAGTTTGGGCAGATGTATTTAACGAAGGTGGTTCGATACCTGCTAACATTATGAATAGCTTGAGAGATAATTTCAAAGGATTGTGTATGATGCTCATCAAGAAGAACCCGAAGTTGATCCAAGATATTTTGAAGAAAAGTGGTGGAGCTGGAGCTGGGGCTGGAGATACTATGAGTACCCCAAATAACAATAATAACAGTACTAATACTAATACCGCCACTACTGTTACCAACACTAGCAACTCTGCGACGAGATTACAGCAACAACAACCAGGGAACCAACAGGCCTCACAAACTCCAAATCAACCGATGAATGCCCAGCAAGTTAGAAACACTATTGCGAACAATTTCACCCCCGATGAATATAAGGCTGTTATTCAGAAAGCATATGAAGATGTTCAAACGCTTATTCGAGTGGGTAAACTTTCACTGACCATTCCAAACGAGCAGAAGCAGTTATACGCAAAGAGGCTTGCTATGGAGAAACTTCAAAAGCTAGCACAAGAGAAAATAATGCAACGAAATATGGCCAATAGTGCCAAGAATAATTCATCCCCTTCTGGTGGCGAAACTGTTAATCCAAACACTGGTTCATTTAATAGTCAAGGGACATCAATTAACCAGCGCCAGGTTCAAGAAAGGTTGAAACATCAACGGGAGGAAGTTATGAACAATGCCAATAAAAACGGCAATAATACCAACACTAATACCACTGCAACCAACATTGTGGGTAACAATGGTAACAACACCAATGGTGCTAGAACCGTTAACCAATCTCCTTATCAAAAACACCCCACTATTAATAACGCGAATAGTAATAATAACCCTTCTAATAGCCAGTCGCAGAAACCTAACACCACCCCTTTGATGGCCACTCAGCAGTTGAATATGAGTGGATCTCCACTGATGGCCAACTCTTCTCCAATGGTTGCGAACAACAGCTTTGCTGGTAATACTGGTAACTCTGCAAACAACAATAACAATGTTAGTGGAAATAGTAATACACCTAATAATGGCGGTAACGGACTAGGTAATGCTAAAACTGCTCAGATGTTAAAGGCATATCAGGCCTATGCTATGCAAATCAACAATGATATGAAAAAGTCACAAGTAAATGATTTGACAAATAGCATGTCTCAGCAAGAAAAGATGGTTATGGCTGATAATTTAAGAGATGGTGCCAGCTTAGTGAAGCAAGCTGAAAGATTGGCATTGCAATTTTTTATTGTACTTAATTTGTCTGATGCTTCCAAGAATTTGCTTGAAATACGTTATAAGTTGGTGTTTGCCATTGAAAGCTTTCAAAAGGGTAGATTTGTGATGAGTTTAGACGAACATACTAAATTGAAAACTGCAGTGTTTCTGTTCTTTACTTTTTACAGGCAAAGGACACTCAACAGGCAACAACAAAATGGCAACGGTGATAACAGCAAAAATAATGCCACCACCAGTAACCAAGTGAGACCAATGGCACCAAATAATGGTAGTACTGGTAACGCTAATAATGGCCAACAATTACCACCGAATTTCAGTCAACAGGGAATGCGTGCTAATGTAATGTCACCACAGCAACCGTTCCAAATGTTGAATCAAACTGCTGGCATTGCTGGAAACGGCTCAAATGTTCCCAATAATGGCAACAATGGGAATCAGGTTTCTATGACTCCAATTCCGATTACCCCTCAGTTAGCTAATCCAGCATTGGCCCCACCTCCGCCAATTGCAGGAACTCCGCAATTTCCCCCAGGAACCCATCAACAAATCTCAGTTGGTCAACCTCCAATGCAAGGAATTCCGATTCAAGCACCACCTTTTGTTTCTGGTCCTCCGTTCGTTCAAGGACCAAATGGTATGTTGATTCCTGCTGGCCCTCCTCAATTATCATCACCAAATAGGATTCAAGCGCCTTCTCAACAACAAATCAATGCTGCGGGTGTTGGCACTAATGGCCATAACGATAATAATGGAAATATTGGTAATAATAATAACACCGGTATGAATAATAATAACATCAACATTAAAAAACCACCTTCAACGAATAACACCAATAATAATACCAAGCAAAGAAGGGCTTCATTGAAACAGACACCAAAAACTACTCCATCTTCTCTTAGTAACGTTCCTAGCCCTCAACCTTCAAAGCAAATTCCGAAGATAAACACTCCGGCCGATACTGCTTCGACTCCAACACCAAGTGGTAATTTCTCCAATACTTATAACGGTATAGCTAAGCCTATTGGATTGAAATCCCCAGTGGCCGGAGCATCGGACGGCAATATCCCAGCTTTCACTAAAGAAGAAATTGAAGAAAAGAATGATAATTTGATGAGAGAAGCTGCTAAAGCCAGACGGATGAAGCTTTCAGAAAGTGGGGAAACAGAGAAGTATTTGTTGAGCTCGTTAGCGAACGTTTTGGATTTGGACAATGACGTTGTTGATTTGAGTATTGACCTAAACCAAAATAAGAAGGACAAAGAGACAATTTGCTCGATAATGGCAGAATATGAGACCAAACATCCAAATTCAGTGGTAGGTAATCAAATTAAAACCCCTGGACCAAATATGATTTCACCAAAGCAATCGCCTAATCTAGTTAAGGGAGGTGTTAATGATGGGACTGCAGTTTCCACAAATTCATCTGACAATACTACTGAATGGAAGGCTAAGGTTCATCCTCAAGCTATTAGGTCCAAGTTTAAAGAGGTTTCATCAATCGGAGATTCAATATTACCAACAATGCCTACTCCTCCGCAAGATGAAAAGTGTGCTAATGTCAATGCTAATAGTGTGAGCAACATGGCAGGTACAGATAATGGACCGGTTGGTAATACTTCTGACGCGTCAATCAAACGAAGCTCCAGTGATTCCATTGATGATTTCTTTGCTGAAAATGGTAAAGATAACAAGAGGCTCAAATCCGAAAATTTAGATCATGGTAAAAAGGCTCTTGGTGAAATCAATGGTGAAATCAATGGTGATGGTGCTGCTACTTCCAAAACTAACACCGACTCTTTTGATTTTGACAGCATTTTCAATTTTGATGGCGCTGCAGATGTTTCTAACGATGAAACTGGCAATGTTGGTGATGAGTTCTTGATGTTCTGATATTTTTTTTATTATTGTATTATATTTGTATTGTATTGATTACTCTTTTATTTTTTTTGTTTTTCTCTTGCTATTATGGAACTTATATCTCGTGTTGGTTTTCTTTATTATATATTATTCACTAGAGATTTCTCGAACGTTTTCAATTTTTTCAGTTTTTTTAATTTTATTTACAGTTAAGTTTCTTTTTTCATTTTTTTCCTTCATTTTTTTTTCTTTCAGTTTACTTTTCACATTGTTTATCATTTTTTCAGTTCTTGAGCTTTGACCGTTTACAATTTTTGTTGTTATTTTGATTGATACTAGTACGTTAAAAAATGCTTATGTTGCATCCTTCTTAATTGTAGATCGACAAGATCGTGACCCTCGTGGGATAGCACGGGGACATTGCCGGGTGTCATACCCTTATGTGCTCGATCTCCCCACAAAGTATCGGCTAAATTCGAAACGAAGAAATCTGAGCCCCAAATGCCGGAAGTAAGCCGTTGAAAGACCCAGGTTTTTAGCCAGAAGTAACATAGTTCAAGCCTACTGAGTTCAAGCCTACTGCTTTCAAATACCAACCAAACTCACAACTGTGCTTGCTATCAATACACAGTGTACCATCGTTGAAAGGTTGTTCTACTTGTCCATATTTTCATATGTGTGCCAGTGATACTAGCATAGAATTATTGAATATACCATCTTCCAATTCTTTGATACGAGAGATTTCATAAATACATTTCCATAAAGCTTATATTCTGGTATAACCTTCTCTCTTACTATTCCTTTTTTTTTGTTTTTTCTTCTTCTTTTCTCTTCTGTCTCCCGTATCCCTTTTTCACCAATCTAAACTGCCGAGGCTCTTTTACACTCAGGAAAAATAAAGCAAGAAAACGTAACTTGAGAGATTAATAATATCAAACTCCGTTTGCATCTCAAATTCTGGCAGTTATCCATATACCACAAGTTTCAACTGCATTGCACCTCAAGTTTTTCTAAAGATCTGCTGCTGGCTTTCCAGAATATTGTTTGTCGAGTATTAAGCTACCCATCTAGAATTATACAAAACTTGCCATGGCTTTCAAAAGACTCATTGGTACCAAACCCACTTCAAATATTAACGCACAAGACAACAACAGCAATGCTAAGGACCCAAATGGCTTTTCTCCCAGATTAGTTCCACAAAACAATGACACATCAAATGACCCCAAGGACCTATCGACTTTAATGGATGATATGAGCCCTCCAAAGAGCGGATTTTTCAGCAAGACCAGATTGAACAGTTTCTCAAAGAAAAACGGAAATTCAAAGCATATCAATATCAATGGCTTGGCTGACGAGGCAAAGATTTCAAAGAATCAGGTTAATGCTTCAAATACGATACATGATGATCATTCGAAAATGCCTGCTCGTCGAGGCCTGGAGGTTTCTGTTGAAGAAGAGTTTACTAATGTATTAAATTTGTCTAATGATGTTTCAAATGAAGTAGGATTATCACTATCCGACAAATATCGAGAAATGTATGATGAAGATGAAAGTGCCGTGGAATTTACGGATGCAATAAATTCTGACGGAAATTGGGAAAATGAAAACATGGGGAGAATAGACATTGAAAATGAAGAAAATAGTGTGAAATCATTTGATGCTGATCATATAAAGAAAAATTTTGGGCTGACTGGCCTCGCTATAGGCGATGCCAATGCCCTTGTTTTTAACTCTACAGATTGTAATAATGATCAAGCAAGTAGGAAAACCGCCAGTACTACCACCTCGGTTGCCACTACTGCTATTCCCTTCCCAGAATCATTTCCCAATGGTATAGGGAGAGGGAATGGTATTAATCCAGAGGACATCGAGGGAGAATCCAAATCAACCGATAAACCCGAACGGCAAAAGCCAAAAACATTATCTGAGCCATTTGTACCAAATTCTTCTCCTAAAATCCAAAAGTTGGAGTCCACTGATGCTGAAGAGATCAATTTTGATTTGCCTTTTGGTGATGGATCGATGAAAATTTATGGTATGGAGAATTTTGGGGCCAGCTGCTATTGTAATTCAATTGTCCAAAGTTTGTACTATACTCCACTATTCAGGAAGTATATCTTGTCTTTACCTAGTGAATTAAATGATGAAACTCTCAGAAATGAAAGGACAAGGAAAACCGAAATGCCAGGCTCAAAGATACACCATTTTACGGCTGCTATCAAAAACAATAAGATTGATTCGGAGACCGGTGATTTGGTAGATAAGGGACATAATGGCAATTACAATGCTAATGATAGTACCAAGGATAAAAATGACTCTCAAAATAACAGTGATGGTACCAAAATTGGAAGAAGAATGTCTTTCTTTGGAAAGAAGGATAAATCAAAAGATGATAGAAGTTCTAACAACACATCAAGAAACAACAGTATTTCAGTGAATTCTAATAATGATGACAATTCCAATCAACTAAATGGGAACTCAAACTCTGGTAATAGTGTTAGCTCATCAACACTCTACACTCTAACTCATGACGGACAGCTTCAATCTGGCGAAACCATTATTTACCGTGCTAAATCAAATATTCGAGGTTTGAAAGACCTAAAACTTGGATTTGAAGTCACCAATAGAAATGTCACGGTTGTTGGTGTTGTAGATGATCCGAATGCCACTGCTGAACAACGAAAGCGCAGAGCATTAATTGATGGTCCCATTTTGAACCTTGATTGCTCCCTTACTGCGAACCACTCAGAGACCATGTTTGATGCCCTTAAAGATATTTTTGAATGTATGGTTGAAAATTCCAGCCAGATTGGGGTGGTATCACCGATGCATTTGGTGGAGGTACTAAAGAAAGAAAACGAATTGTTTAGAAGCATGATGCATCAGGATGCCCATGAATTTTTCAACTATTTACTCAACAGCGTCTTTGAGCAAATTGACGTTTATTATGAAAAGAAGAAGGAAGAATTACAGAAGCTCAAAGTAGATAAAAGGGAATATGATGTACAAGCCGCAATCTTGAACAAGCAAATAAAATTTTCTAGCGAATTATTTGAAGGATTGTTGACTTCACAAACTAAGTGTCTTCGTTGCGAAAGGATTTCATCTCGTGATGAAAAGTTTCTTGATTTATCAATTGATACTGAGGATAATTCTTCAGTGACTGCTTGTCTCAAACAATTTTCGAAAAAAGAAATCTTATGCGAAGATAATAAATTCTATTGTGAATATTGCTCTTCATTACAGGAGGCAACCAAGAGAATGGTTGTTAAGAAATTGCCGAAAATTTTGACCCTCCATTTAAAAAGATTCAAATATCTGGAAAAATTAAACAGAAACACAAAGTTATTCCACAGAGTTAGCTATCCACTTTATTTGAGACTTTTCAACACCCTCGATACTGGAGATGCAAATACAGATGATAAAATTTATGAACTCTATTCTGTGGTGGTTCATATTGGTGGTGGTCCTTATCATGGACATTATGTCTCATGTGTGAAGACCGAACATTCTGGTTGGTTGTTGTTTGATGATGAGACGGTGGAATCTATCGATGAGAACTTTGTATTGAAATTTTTTGGTGATGGCCCAGGTTTGGCAAGTGCTTATATTTTACTTTATAAAGAAATCACAGAGGAAGAATATTTGAAAAAGACATTGTTCCAGGATTTAAGCTTGGAATTAGAAGATGAATTGGCCGAGGAAATGAAATATCAACATACTAGGGACTTGGAAAATAGCAATTCCTACGCACATAATCGTCACCACTCAAAATCTAGGACTGGTTCCACATCCTCCAACTCTAGGCCACCATCGTCAAGAGGCAGCAATAATAAAGATACCGGGGTTATTCACGAGGAAAAAACTATCGGCAACTTCAAAATACCAGACCTCAGCAAACGAAAAGAATCAATCACGGAAACTCCAGAGACCGAATATCCTGGCCCAATCAGGCCTATAAATATCCCCAAGAAAAAAAGTTTTGGTGGAATTAGCCCAATTTCACCAGGCACTATCATTCATAACCACAGTAGCACCGGGAAGGACGAGGAATCTCAGAGCAAATCATTCAAAAGAACAAAGTCAATAAGTTTGAAGTCACCAATCCATGCGTCTTTCAAGTTTGGGTCGCTTAATGGTATTTCGAATGGAGATACCAACAAAGTGCGTGAATCAAATGATACCTCTACCGCTCTGGCGTCGACAACCAATGAAGGCCAAAATTCGGATACTAATACTTCGGAGTTAATGGATGGTGAAGCCTCTATTGATAAAGCTCCAGAAGATGAAGTCCCAAAGACAAGAAGAAAATCGATCTTTGGATTCAACAAGAAACCAAAATCTAAAAAGTAAAATTAATAGAGTAGTATATATCGCTTATTTTTTTTTTGTTTTGTATTATATTTCCCTATTTATTTGATTTCATCAGATGAAGGAAAGTGAAAAAAGAAATGGTGATATTCTTATGCATCTACTGGAAATATACCTTTTTACCCAATTTCAAGTTTGGTTTTAATAGTCGTATTTATATTTAGCCGATTTATCAATCCATGATATTGGCTATTGTTAATAAATGATGTGCATCCGAATTGAGGGTACACAGCTGCGCTACAAATTTCAAACTCATGCGAAATGGATACATCAATACACTCTGATACCCAATAAAAGTATGATTTAAATATATGGACATCTGCAATGGATACTTTTTATGGTCTTCAAAAAGACCCGTGCTGTTTCCTGTGTGGTAGCTGATTCAATGCATGTTGGCAAAAACGCTAAATGCACTTTGAGAAACCAGGGCTTTTATCCAGACGATGGACCCGAAAACACAAGAAGGACAACAAAATTTACCTCAACCACTGCGCAGAATAATTGCTTGACACTAAGAAGAAGAACAATAATAATGGCTGAAGGTATGCTATTTTCGAAACCTACTAATTGTGGATCATATGTATTCTGACCACTGTCTTTCACACTTTCAATTGATGTTATTTGGACAAGCATGCGGTGATTTATTAATGACAACTTACCCCCTATTGGAACCGAGAATTCTAACAGTATATAACAGCTAATGTGGGTAGACTCCCTAGCTCTTTCCAGCTTCCTACCCCCGAGGAAAAGGTTCTTTACTCTAAGATCTTCAAATCCTTAGACCAAGAGAAACTTGGCCTTGTCACTGGTGAAGTTGCTGGTTTGACTTTCGAGAAGAGTGGATTAGACTCGCAAACTTTATATCAAATTTGGGAAATTGCTGATTCTCAAGGCAATGGGTTCTTGAAGCAGCTAGACTTTATCAGAGCTTTGCGTTTGATTGGGCACGTTCAAAGTGGTAAAGCTTTAGATGCCAATCTTGCTAATATTCCAGCTCCGGCCCCAAAGTTCCAAGGGTTGAATTACGGAATGTCTCCAGTAACCACAGGTATGCCATCTCAAGGAACTGGTTCCAGTTTGCAAAAGCATTACACCAACTCATCATTGCAGTCTGCATCACAATTGCCTCCTGTGACATCGGCGGACATCTCAAAGTTCATTCAGTTGTTTAACAGACACGTTCCTTCTTCCTACCCTTCAATATCCGGTATGGAAGCCAGAGAGATTTTCCTCAAGGCAAAATTGCAAGAAAATATTTTGGGTCTCATTTGGAATGCTTGTGATAGAGGTGCCAAGGGTAATTTGAGTAAAGACGAATTTTGTTTGGCGATGTATTTGATCCAAGGGATGTTGAGAGGAAGTATCAAACAAGTACCAACCTCTGTGCCGGAAACCATGTGGTCTCAAATCAATCAAATATTGGTCTCTATCAATTACGGTAATAATATTCAGCAACAAAACTCTATTCAGCAACAATCTACTGGTAATTTATTAGGATTGGACTCCGAAATTTCCCATGGCGCTGCCGTCAAGCCAGTTATCCAAACCATTCCTGAAGCAAGATCAGTGCAAATTTCTCAACTGCCAAAAGTTACACACTCTAGTGCAATTCCACAAATTGAGCAAGGATCAATCCAACCATTAGCTTCTGGGGCATGGTCAGTTTCCCCACAACAAAAGCAACAATTTGATCAACTTTTTGATTCATTAGATAAGTCGCACAAAGGAACTTTGGGTCCAAATGAGGTTGCTTCATTTTTGATGTCCTCAAAATTGGGTCAGGATGATTTGGCTAATGTTTGGAACTTGGCTGATTTGAATAATTCAGGCATATTCACTAAAGTTGAATTCGCTATTAGTATGTTTTTGGTCCAGAAAAGATTAAGAGGAGAAAAGCTTCCGGTCATCATTCCCCAAGAACTAGTTTCTAGCGTTAATGGACAAGGAGTCACTCCACAAACTGTAACTCAAAATTCAACTGGGTTCACTGCTGCTGCTACTCCAGCACCACCAAAACCACCTCAGGCACGCCAATCTTCTATGAATGATTTGGCCGATATTTTTGGATCTTCACCACAGGCGCCTCCAGCAAACTTGCAACGTTCTGTCTCTGTTCAAGTTAGCAATACCGGTGGCTCTCAAAGCTCGTTCTCTAGCGGACCGGGTGCATCAAGAAGGTTCCAGCCAACCTCTAGTTTTGGTCAACAAATTGTTCATCAACAAGAAGTTAATGAAGTGCAAAAGACCTCTTTGTTGCAATTGGACGAAGCCAAGGAAGATGAGGAGGATAGCGGCGATGATAGTGATATCAGCTATTCTTACAAGTCTCATAATGACAAGATAACTGCTCCCCCAATTCCTACTTCCATGAAGCCAAATTATGACATTTCAAAGGATCTCTCTATTCCTGGTGGGTCCCAACCGGTTGCTGCACCAGTTGCCCCAAGCTCCGCAGGCAGCCACCGCGCCCCACCACCACCGGCTGCCCGCGGTACTGTTAACGATAACAATAGCGCCTTGCAATCCGAGTATGATAAAATTAGCAATCAAATTGTTTCTGAACATGTGGAAAGCTCAAATACCAGTGCCCAAATCAAGTCGATGGAAGCTCAAAGCACAGAGTTAAAATCAATGATTTCCAAGGCGAAAACCCAATTGGCGGCCGCTCAGGAAGCTAAGAGTAATTTTGAAAGTAGATTACAACAGGCCAAGGCTTTATTGGAAGAAGAGACCCAGCAGTATGATGGTATCAAAAAATCGGTTATTGAATCTCAACAAGAAAACGAGGAACTTAGACAAAAGTCATCAATCTTGGAGGCAGAGTACAACAACCACCAAGCTGAGTATCAAAACTATCAAGCTCAACTAACTGAAAAGCAAAATGAAAATGCTGTCTTCAAAGAAAAATTGGGTACTTTGACTGCCGAAAATAATGATTTGCTCAAAAGATTAGAAAACATCAAGAAAGCTTTGAAAAATCAGGTTGCCTTTAACAACATTCAAGAGCGTCAAATTGAAGTTTTGAAGACTAAGAATGTTACGGTTGCTAATGAAATTAAAGGTGTTGAGGCAGAACTTGAAAAGTCCAAATCTATTGGGACACAAAAGGAAGCGGAAGTTAAGGCGTTGGAGAGTAGCGTTCCAATTTCTACTACTAAATCGATTGATACTGCTGCTGAAACCACCAGTAATACTCAGAAGCTTGTTGGGGTTGCGGCGGTTGCAGGAGTTGCTAGCGGCGCCATTTTGCATAATTATGCCAGTGGTGACGACCACCATGACTCTGGTCGTTCTACTCCAGTGAAAAAGAATAACCCATTCTTGACCGGTTTCACCGCGCCTCCAGGGGCTGAATCGATGCCAAGCTTGGAAGATTTGACATTTAAATCTGTTGCTGGTGATGAAGTTCCAGTTGAAAAACCAGAATCATTACCTGAACCAAACTTGGGTGAAACCGCCTTCCCAGGTGAATCTGACGACAAGAACCAGGGATCGCCAATTACTCCGGCCACCGGAAGTGAAATTATCAAAGCGGATGGTATGGATGACATTGGCGATTTAGAGAATTTCACCGAGTTCCCAACTCAAGCCGATTTTGAAAGCCAATTCGATGATAAATCTAACACTGAAAAGGAAACAAATACCGTTGTTACCAAGGAGACTTCTGATACTTCCCCACCAACTTCGGATTTCCAATTCGGTGGCAATAATCCTACTGGCTTGCAATTCCCATTTGGTGGTAATACTATCAGAAGACCAGAATCGTTGACTTCCTCGGTTCAAAACAATGCCGCGATGTCGGTCAGAGATGAATCTGTGACTGAGTACCCATCGTCAGACGGTAGCGACCATGATGAGGCGATTGTTCCTGGAAATTCTGAAGTATCGACATTTGTGCCTCCACCAATTCCAGCACGCCGTGGGACCATTGGCTCCGATAGTAGTTCTGAGTCAAGCGATGATGATCTTGGCCCTCAAGATATCGAACAAAGAACCTTCCGTGACAATGAAACGGTTACCGGCCTTGATAAGGAAATCAAAAGTGATGAAGTTTCTGCAATTCCTGTTGTTCCGGCTTCGATTCCTGCCCCTGTGACTAATGCCGAGTCGTGGTTCGAGAATCTTGATGGTAGGCAGGTTGAGACAGCCGCTCAGTCAACTCCTGCGGATTACCAAAGTGTGCGTGCTAACTCTATTTCTACTTCATCTGATATATTTATGGATGCCAATGAAGACATTGTTACCTCCCCGGTGACCCAGCAAGGTTCCAGCAAGATTAGCCATATTATTAACACTGGGAAATCTAAGTTGGTCATCCCTGATTATGGGTTTGGTAGTATGAGTCCTTCGATTGAAGAAAAAGAGAATCCAATGAACAATATTATCACCTCGACAAATAATAGTCATTTGGCTTCTTTTAACGCTGGTCCATTTGGATCTAATAAATCTGTGAAACCACTCGATTCAGATTTTGATTCAGCATTTGATGATTTAAGTCCAGCGGTGGCGGAATCTGCTGGACAACCACAAGCTATGACGACCACCGCTGATGATTTTGATGCGGCGTTTGATGATTTGGTGCCAGTGAAAGAAAACAAGAATCTTGATGAGTTCGATGATGCTGATTTCGGTGATTTGAAACCGGCAGTAGAAAAAACTGATGGGGTAGATTTTGACAGTGCTTTCGATGATTTGACACCGGCCACCAAAGACGCTGATGAGTTTGATAATGCTGATTTTGACAATCTTGCACCATTGCAAGATAAGGCACTTGAAGCTGATAATGAGAACCTTGGAGGGGAGGATCTAGAATTTGACGATGATTTCACCGAATTTAACTCTGGGTTATCCGCCAATGGCCAAAAGACACATGGTAATGATAATGATGAATTCGATAGTGCTTTCAACTTCTAGGTGTTGTGATTTGAAATTCCAAGATGGTTGGTGTTCTTCAAGTATTGATTTTCAAAAAAAAAAATTATTTTTCTCTCTTTTTTTTTTTTCGTTTTTCCCTCAGTTTTTTGCAAAGCTTTTTTTTTTATTTGTTGTTGTTTATCTATTCTATATGTATCTATCTGTCTACCTATATAATCCAATAATATTTATGAGAATCCTCAGTATCTTGAGAAGTTGGCTGTAGGAACTTGATCCATTTGCACGTGCAGCATTCTACAAGAAAAAAAAATGTAAAAAGAAAGAAAGAGATAACCAGCATCCGTGTATCAAGAACTCGGGACAGACCTTTTTCCATTCTTATATCATTAGAGCGTTTTTCCCCCTCAATTGCACCATCGCATAGATCCATATATATATATATATATATATGTACTACTACTACCCACAGTATAGGAACAACTACAACAACACAAATGTCCTCCAAGCCCATAGCAATGAAACACTCGCTGGGCTCTAGGACCGCTGCTCCTCCTCCGCAATTGTTATTCCAGTCGATGCTCTCGAGTGGGTCTGGGGCCCTGGACGTGAGTAGGCCTGTGGTCACTGGGAATTTCATAAGCCAAAACAATAATAGTGGTGGGGAGGCGGTTTCTCTTGCGGGAGTGACGTACTCGAAAGGAGAGAATATCATTGGGGACGATAGTAGCGATAGTGATAGTGGTGACGATGATGAGGAAGAGGTGGTGGGTGGTGATGAGAAGTCGCGGATGGTAAGTGGTGGTGATGGTGGAGTACGTTTGTCTCTGGAGAAAGTGGCAGTTAATGCAGTGGGCAATGGTCAACCTATGGAGCAATTGGTAAATATGCAAAAATTGGCAATTGATGAAGTGGACAATGGGCAATCTGAGAAGTTGATAGATATGCGAGACTTGAAAATTAATGCAGTGGATAAACTACGGGTCCAAGAACGACAGGAGAAGGAAAACCCATTGGTCATGGCCCCAGATCAGTCGCGCCCCAGTAATTTGGAACTTGACGAGCCAGAGAAGGTGGGGATCCCAATGGATGGGAAGTTGGACGTAGTGGCTGATGGTAAGACGAGTATCAAAGAAACCAAAGGAAAAGAGAAAGTGGAACGACCAATCAGTGGAGTAACAGCCGAGGAGGAGAAGGAGCAGATAGAGGAAGAGCCTCCAATAAGAAAATCCTCGATCACCACGGAATCTAAAGAATACATTATCAACCGAGTGCAGGTGCCGTTGAAATCAAGAGAAGATTTGGAATTGCAAAAACAACGGATCCAAGAAACGAAATTGAAGAACGATCAGGACCGGACCAAATTAAACAAGAAAGATCCCAATAATTTACCGTTCGATTTCCAGCGATTCTTGACGTATTTGAAGAGCAAGAGTGCCGAATCGATCGTCAAGTACTTGAAATCGTTTATGATCGCCTTTAGTAAAAAAAACTGGATGATTTCCGAACAAGTGAAGTTGATCAATGATTTCAAGAACTTCATTTATGATAAAATGACGGGGGTGGTACCGTTTGCCAACATGAACGAAACAGAATTCATCAATTGTCAAGAAGGGATGGAGAAGTTGATCATGAACCGATTATACGACCAAGTGTTCTCCCCGGTGATCCAAGGGGATAAATTGACGGACTCCCACCGTGAGGATATTAAAAAAGACGAATTGTTGACGAACCAGGTATTGCGATTTGGATGGATCACCAACCGACATTTAGACTTGGATGACGAGTTCATCACTGCGGGGGAAACGTTTCTGCAAATGGCGATCTCCGAGTTGATCAAGATCAACAATTATCGATCCCCAAGGGACAAGATCATTTGTATTTTGAACTGTTGTAAAGTGATTTTTGCAATGCTCAAGAACTCGTGCAAACCCACCAGCGCCGACGATTTCATCCCCACTTTGATCTACGTGGTTTTGAAAACCGACGAAGATTTACGATTGAACTCGAACATTAGTTACATTGAGCGGTTCAGAAACGAGGACGGGTTAGCAGGAGAAGTCAGTTACTACTTGAGCAGTTTCTGGGCGGTGATTGGGTTCATTGAAAACTTGAACAAAGAAAGTTTGTCAATTACCCAAGAGGAATGGGATAGTCATATGAGGGCGTTTGAAGAGACCAACAAGAACGAATTGGCGGATCTTGAACTTGTGAAACCTCCTCAAAAAACTAGTGACGAAAAAAAACCTGGTAGTGACTCGGTTATTGGGAGCTCGTTGATCGATCCGGAAACGCTTAGGAATTCTTTATCCCCTTCATCGATTCCGATTAGTCAAATTTTTTCGCCATTCCAATCGATTCAATCATTCTTTCAAAATGTCACCGAAGATAGTACTAGCGCCACTCCCACCAACAAATGGTTTCTTGATGAAGTTAATGGTTCCAATAGTCCGGGAACTAGACCCGCCAAACCATCAAGACCGACACAAGACACCGACAATCTAGATTCTCAACTTGCCCAGTCTCAGAAGAAATCCCAAGAAGAGTATCTTGCCCAACAGGCGTTTGAAAAAGATGTCCATAAGTTGACTGAACAATTACAAGGAATGTTTGCTAGTTTGGATAAGGAAATCATCAAAGATATCGTGATTATGAACAAGGCAAGGGTCACCGAATGTGTTGACGTTTGCTTGAATCTTACAGGAACTACGTAGTCGTTTTTATCTAACATCATCTATTATTTATTGGAATCACAATGTAAACAATATCATTTTAGCAAGTCATGGCATACTTGCCCCAATCTCTTGATCCCTTCGGCAATATCTTCTTTTTCTAAGAAACTGATCGATAATCTCACGCTAGTCTTACCCCATCCTTTCGGATTAGCATCGACTTCAAAATTATCACCATTGGCCAAATTCACCCCTCTGAGCTTGGCCTCTTCGCAAACTTTTTTGCAATCCAAAGTGTCTGGGAAAGTGAGCCACATGAAATACCCACCATCACCGCCTTGTAAAATACAATCAGCAGGCAAATATTTCCGGATACTCTCGACCATAATTTGTGATCTTTCTCCGTAAACGGTTTGGAAATCCTCAATGATCTTATCCAATTCCCCGGTGATCATCAAATTCCCAATGATATTGGCGTTGAATTGCGATGGGCTGCCCCCACTAGTATTGGCGCCACCTTGCGATAATTGATAACTCAACTTCTGGGTGGCGGTAACCTGACACCCGACTCTGAGGCCAGGAGCCACTAATTTGGAAAATGAAACATTGGAAATGGTGTTACCGTACACATTCCCTTCTGGTAAAGTTTGGCGATCGAGGACATCGAATCTCGGCAACGGCAGATGACCGTCGCCACGATAATCAAGAAGATCATAAACGTCATCAGAGATGATCAACATATCGTATTTTCTCGCCAACTCGAGCAATTCCATTCGATTAGCCAACGACATCGACATCCCGCCAGGGTTCGAGAAGGTTGGGACACACCAAACCACGTACTTGTAGATTTTCTTCCAGGCTCTAGGGGCATCGTCGCCACTATTGATGATTTCGAGCGTCAGTTCTGGCGATGGTGATTTCTGCTGGTGGAGTTGCAATTGTTGTTCCAAAAATTGTAAATCGAGCTGACCGTCTTGACCTTCCTCCACCGCGGTGATCTTCCCCTTGAACCCGGCGTCGATGAAACAATCATTGATCAAGTAATAACACGGGGAAGTGATGAACGCCTGCTTGGTGTACCCGGTATGAGCCAACGTGGATTGTAAAAGGGCATTGAGGACCCCGTACGACGCCCCGTTAGTGAGGTTGACAAACTCTGGTTCGACTTGCCCAGCACCAGAAATGTGGAATTTCTCATTTGTCCAGGCAGCAACCGCCTCACGAACCCAAAGCGACCCTTCATCGCTCCCGTAAGTGAGCGGATCACGTTGTGAACCGTCCAAGTAAGTCTGGTTGTTTATTGGTGAGTCATCTGACGGAAAGAGCACGTTCGACGACGCCTGAAGGATCTGTTTACGAGGCAAAAGGCGAGGCGAGGGGTGGCCGGGGAAGAAGTTGATGGCGTGTTTGTTGCTAAGGGCTTTTCCTGACATTGTTTTGGTGGTTGGTGTTTTTGATGGACAGAGGTGGTTGGTGGGACTTGCGGGGGATTCATAAATGGTGAAATTGTCGAGGGCGGTCGGGGGTTTCAAACCACGCGTTATCGATGCCGATAATTCGTTATGTTAATTATGTTGTATTATATGGGTATAATTGTTATATTATATTATATTATAATTAGGTTATATTACATGGGTATACTTATTATATTATATTATATTATATTAATATCTATTTCCAGTTGCCAGGTCATCTATCAAGAACTGGATTCTATAGAACCTAATTGATTTTGAGATTCTGATAGCAATGATTGAACATCAGTTACAAACCTCGCTGAATCTCCAATCCCAACATTTTAAATCATTCTTATTATTTTATTTTATATTAAGAATGATATATAAATTTATAGAACTCCCACTTTCATAAATAATATTTACAAGCACTTGGATTATTTTTTTTTTTTTCTTTTATTTTGACAGCAAGCAGAATAAATGCTTCTTCTAAGAACAAGAGACAAATGATGAGATAAATAGGACCAGTGAGATGACAAAATTAGCAAAAAAAAAAAAAATTTAAACATATTAATATATCTTGTGAGAAGTGAGAAGATCAAGGAAGAACGAAGCTGTTGGGTGCTCTTCTTCTTTTTTTTTTTTGAAAAGAAAACTCCGGCAATAATAACGACAAAACAAAATAAGAACCAAAAGAAAACTAAAAATACAAATGAGTATATCAATGCATAATAATAGGAAATAAATACCAAATAAAAAAAAAAAAAAAAAAACCATCATTATCACCGTTTCCAATTTTTTTTTTTTTTTTTCAAACCCGTTCATACATCAAAATGTACGCACTTTTAGCATCTTCTTTATCTCCTGAGATCACTTCTTCATCACTAATAGACTCAACTTTTGTATCATCGAACCTGATCCATGAGTTTTTATCTGAACGGAGCACGTCCACGGTGTAATGACCAACATCGGTGCTCGACCCATGATGGTATACCACTCCGGTAAGCTTGTACTTCTTGGAAACACTGGTGTTCATCTTCAACGCCTTGGAAAGACACTGGGATGGGATTTCAAGGCTGTGGGAGTACGATACCCGTTTCTTCAATTTCTCGACATGACCGGGCATTTGGAACCCATCGTCCATAAACCCATTGGCAAACGACGACGACGACGACGACAACGACGCAATACCGTTACTGTAAGGCGAAGATAATGAAACGTACGAGAACCGTTTCAAATGGATCACGAGGATCTTTGGAAGTTTGTCAATGAACGTTTGCTTCTTGGCAATGATATCCTTTTGGTCAGGGTTCGATTTGTACGAGATATCCTCTGGCTCAGAAAGCATGCTGAACGCGGTTTCCAAAGAATGGACTTTTTCATCACTGATATCCAATTGGACGTGTTGGAACGGATCCAAAGTGACTGATCTGGCCTCTTTCGATCTTGGGACTTCCAATTCCGACCGGAACTGCCCGCCAAAAAGGTGGGTGATCGGGGTAGTTTTCACTTCGACCACTCTTTTGGCGACCGTCTTGTTTTTCTTGCTAGACGACCCCACTTCTTGCCATTCGGAACTGGTGGCATTGGTGAGGTTATTATCGTTTTCGGTGGTGGTGGTCGAAGAAACGTTATCGTCGTTATTGAACGAGTCCAAAGTGTTGTTGATTAACGATTTCACCGACTGGCTCTTGATGGTGGCCAACAACCGGTCTTTATCTTCAGTTTTGATGTTTTTGAGCACCGAAGAAAACTCCTCGTGTAACCCATCGAGGAAGTACCCTAAAAACTCTTCGGCATCTTCTTGTTGACCCCAGCGCAAATGCTGGAATCTTGGGTGTTTACTGATCGCGGCATAAAAGTGTTCTGGGTTCAAAGGTGATCCAAAGTCATTGTGTTTTAGGGTGGTTTTACTGTTGTTAGGCTGCTGTTTGCTGGACAATGAGACTTCTGGCTTGTGGTTACTTGGGTTGAATTCGTCAATGAAATCCAAAATCGCGTCCAAGAGTGGGGTCGACGACGCACTGCGGCTCAATGAGCTTCCTTGGGCCTTCTTTTCAATGGTTTTGAGGATATTGTAGAATGGAGAGCAAAACAAAAGTGCTTGAAGGATAGATGACATAAAACAAATGTTGCCGGTGTTGACGAGCCCGCGGGGTCTAATGGCAGGGTTTGTGTTGGGGACAAAGTTTGATTGGAACAATATCCGAATAAGAACTAGTGAAAGAGGTTCGATGGTGGCGACTGTGGGTAACGGAGGAGGCACTGAGGCAGGTACTATGGTTGGGGGGTTTTCATCGGTGACGTTGTTGGTCTCATCATTATCGATATCATCGTTGTTGGAAGGTTTTTTCGGGTTGTTCTTTGCTTTGCCAATTTCCGACCATTTCTTTGCAGCGAGAGCCGAAGGCGCGGCAGCTTGTTTAGGGGAAGGTGGGATACTGGTGGTGGTTATTTCTGGGGGGTCATTGTGGTCATTATTATGTTGTTGATTGAGTTCTGGTGTTTGGTCCGTAGGAAGGGTGGCAACGGATAGTTGGATTTTCTTTTCCTTCAAGTCGTTCCTGACTTTCTTGGCCTTGAGTCTATTGGGTTCGAAGTCTTTTTCTGATGAGTTGAAGAAGAAAGGGTACTCTCCCAGTAACAATTCGTCTAGTGTAGGTATCATGGATGATGGTGTTGGTTGTACGGGAAATTTTTCAGGGCTGTAATGTAATGTCGCACAGGAGTTCTGCTTTTATCAAAGAGAGTGGCTGTTGTGTGTGTGTGTGTGTATAATAATAATAATAATAATAATAATAATAATAATATCTGTAATCCCGTATACGATTCCTTCTTTCTATCAAATTCTATCAGCAATTGGGGACAGTGAACAATAAACTCGTCCTCAGCTTCGTTGTTTCCGCCGCCGTCGTCGTTTTTTTTTCTCCCAAAAAATTTTCTGGAGCCGGAAAAAATGTCACGTGGGTTGTTCAGCCACTAAATGCACTACGCTGATAACCTTCTGTTTTCATTTATTATTGATTATTATTGATTATTGATTATTATTGATTATTGTTGATTATTGTTGATTATTATTGATTATTATTTATCCTCATTTATCCTCATTTATCCTCATTTATCCTCATTTATCCTCATTTATCCTCATTTATCCTCATTTATCCTCATTTATTACACTTATCATCATTTATTATCATTTATTACACTTATCATTTATGGCTGGTCAAAACTTGAGCTTAAACGCTTTGTCTGCGGTAATGTCAGTAAAAGATCCTCCTGCCAATAATGATCGACACAGCAAATACTCACCCTCGTTCTTCACCGCATAGATGAAGTTGGCAATCACATCGGTCTCCTTCACCGTCTGCCCCAAGAAATGCCGCTTCACCACCTCCGCCAACACCGGCTTGGCCACCCTGTGGTGATGGCCCTTTCTTTCGCTGTACGTCTTCTTGGTCGATAGCATGAGCCCGTAGTTCGACATCGCTTCCGGAACCTCGAGGTGGTATTTTGCCCGGTACTGGTTCAACCCCAGCGCCGGCAACGTCGAGAAATCAAGCGGGTCAATGGGGTCCTCGTCCTGGGGCCCGTTGGAGTTGATGTGCCGGGCAAGAAACTGTTCCTGGGCAAGCTTGAGCGCCTGTTGTTTGCTCTTGTTGGATCCTCCTCCTCCTCCTCGGCTGGTGGTGGTGGTGGTCGACGACGACGAGGTGTTATTGTTGTTATTGGTGGTGGTGGATGTTTGGTGGTGGCCTGGTTTCTCAGAGTCTGTGCCTTCTCTATTAGACGCTCTTGTGCCCATGGTGGATGTGTTGGGCATCATTGATTGCCATGGGTGGACGGTGATCGATAAGAGAAAGTTGCGCCCCAAAAAATAAAAATAAAAATAAAAAAAATTACTCGGATGGTAGGGTGCCACACCCTCGGTTGCTCTATTCTACAATTTACCAATAATTTCAAATGACAATAACAATTATAAAGAATAATAACAATTATAAAGATAATAACAATTATAAAGATAATAACAATTATAAAGAATAATAACAATTATAAAGAATAATAACAATAACTATAAAAATAACAACACCACACATCGATATCTATCCATCTCTAACCATTCAATCACCTAAACCCCTTGAACACCCTCGAGGCCAAGTAGGTCATCGAACAAACAAACCTGATCCCCGCCAACCCTGCCACCAACCACAAGATCACCGTCAAATACGTCGTGGCATTGGTACCCCCGGTGGGGTCCTTATCCGACGCCTCTTTAGTGGTCGGCACCCCTCCAACATTGAGCACTAGGGCAATGAGCCCTCCATTGGTAATACACCAAATGAGCACCACCATCGATCTAATGAACTGGTAATAATCCCCTTTCTTCTCCGCAAGACGTTTCTTCCGGTCTCTTTCCTGTTGGGCAAGCTCGTCGGTGGCCGCTGGACTCGCGTCGGATTCCTCCCCAGGCACCGTGTTGATCAAATTCTCCTCTTTATCAAATAATTCGTCAACCTCTTGCGCGGTGGTCGGGATATCCAACACCAACCCTTTGCCGTCCTCGGTCTTCTTGGTCTCTTTTGCCCCTCCACCACTGCCGTCGTCCCCCTTGGTGCCCCAGGAAATGTCGTGGATGTTGCAGAAGGCATAAATGTTCAACACGTTGGTGTACATTGGCGATAAGAGCAAGTACTGGAGGAACGACGTGAGCATGTGCCAGGGCTCCCCGTACAACACCGAGGAAACAATGTAGAGGACGTAGGTCGAGCACATTGAAATCACCAAGTCGCGGAAGGTGGCGTTTTTCGCAAAATCAACCGCGGTGAGCGTCCCGGTGGCGTCGCTGATGATGGTCTTGATCGATTTCACCGACATCCAAATGGCACAGAAGATCATGTACCCCATCATCACCGCGTACACCAACGTCACCACCCAGTACGCGGCTTTCGCCCCCTTGGGCTTGTTGCCAAACGCAAAGATAAACACCGACATGGTGCACGCAATGTAAAGCCAGAGAAATATGATCGCCAACACTTTGCCCGGAGCAAAATACATGATCCCATCTTTCGCCGACACCCCGAGGGTCAAGATCCGGAACACGAGGAAGAACGACCCCACGGAAAACCACGAGATGATGATGTTGATGAGATTGTACAAGAACTCCAATTGCAAGAAAAGCTTGCGGGGCAACGAGTGTGACGACCGGTAGATCTTGTTGAAGTGCACCACCGAGTAAATCGCCGCAAAGAACGACCCGTTCAACCACCGACGACGCTGGGAAATGAACTCCGGAAGGGTATCGGGAACATCGGTGGCCGCGGCCGCGGTGTTGACGTACCGTAATACCCAATTGGAGTTTTTCTTGGTGACAATTTCAAAACACAAGATCCGATCTTCGGCAAGGTACATGTTGTTAGCGAAAAGATCGTGTACGTCTTCAGAGTTGTGCAACGTCTCCCCTTTGAAATACGCTTCCAATGGGCCATTCCCGGTGATCTCGTCGTTTTTGAGGGCGTCGAATCGGTACGCGGAAAACGCCCCTGGTAACACCGAAATGAACCCAAACACTGACTCGGTGGGCTTATCGAGGATGTTGGACATCTTGTATTCGAAATTCTGTCCGGCCACGAGCAACCCACTGAAAAGACCATTATACAAGAACTTACCCTGGGGCCCCAACATCGCCTTGATTTCCCCACACGCCCCACCGACGTTTTTGTTATTGTTGAACTCTCTCCAAAGTTTGTAAATCGATTTCTGGGTCGGTTCGGTCCCGGCATCAAACAACACAATCACGTCCGGTTTGAGGGCGGGGGCCAACGCTTGGAAACACCATCGATGAGAGTTGATTTTCTTTTGGTTTTTCTCTTTCAACGCAAAGATCATTTGCACCGGGATGATGTCGTCGTAATCGAGGTTGACTTTATCGGTGACCGAGTGGATGTTTGCCAAGGTGGTGTGTTCGTACAAGTGGCAAGTCACGTCTTTCTTCAACACTTTGCTTTGGGCAAACCCTTCTTGATAACATCCAAGACTGGCCATCAACGCCCGGGCCCTGGGGTTGATCTTGGTCCGGCCATCGCTGACCACCGCCACCACGACTTTTTTCCAGCCTTCTGGGCCCCAGTCCTTTTTCTTGCGGCACAAGTACTTGAGGTTATCAAAGATCCCCTTGAGGGTTCGGCCAAGAAGAATGTCATCCTCGTTGTACATCGTCACCACGATCATCATCTCGCACGGCACCCTAGGGGTCTTGAAAAGCTGTTGTCGGAGGGTGAACTTGTCAAAGAGAAACCGTTCCGGCTGCGAGGTCACGGCAGTGTACTTCATTCTCATGAACTCTGCCGCTTGGCGGTCCTGATCTTTAGCAATCTTGTAATGCCCCGCCAATTTCGAAGGGATCGGGCAATCGAGGGCCAAGTTCCCGAAAAATAGCGCGTCTTCGTTGATGTTGTCCTCGCCATCATCATCGTCGTCGTCGTTGTCTTTCGATTGGTTCAACAAGTACTGCGACTGCGGGTCGTCGGTGAACCCGCTTGCTGGGGCCTGGTGGTTTTGGACTTGTTCAAACTGGCCCTGGATTTGGTTTTGTTCGTTTTGGCCAATCCCCATCCCGTGGTGCTGGGACAACACCACCCCTTGGGAAAATAGGTTGGTGGTGGACCCCCCGGTGTTCGAAGGGACTCCAAGACGGATGGGGTTCATTTGGTTATCGTATAGTGCCACGCTGGGGGCCACGGGGTTGACCATGTATGAGTCTCCCACCACTGCAAAGCTGGCATTACTATGGTACCCGTTAGGATATCCTCCGGTGGGATCGCCCGTGACGTACCCAGTATGGTTGGCAGAGTTAGCATATCCAGTGGGGTTGGCAGAGTTGTAACCGGTGGAATCAGGGTACGCTGGCTGTTCGTACGCGGTGTTTTGCATGCTCAACGGGATCTGCGAAGAATACCCAGTAGAAGCATTCATTTTCAACGCATGATTGAGGGGATCGTCGTCGTCGTCGTTATTGCTGTTCGGTGGCTCATCGAACGGATTAGAATTATTGAAGGGATTCGAGTATCCTGAAGTATTGGAGTTTGCCGGGTGTAATGTTGGCTGGGGGTTCAAATGCGAATAAGAAGTAGTGGAGCTGGCGAACGGTTCTTGGGGCAACGGTCTTCCTGTGGACTGGTTATTGCTGATACTTTGCATAGGAATCGATTCCTGACTCGGTGGCTCGGTGTATTGGTACTGTTGAAGACGAGGATCAGCCCCGTACACGGAATGCGACTGCTGGGGCATTTGGGGTAATCTGTCGTGGTTGGTGTCCTCGTCATCGGCAGCACGGGGAGGGAGACTGTTGTAGCCACCACCACTGCTGTTGAAGTTGAAGTTGCTCATTGGTGAAGCAGCTTGTGAGGAATGTCGATGGTAAAATGGATCTTGGTGACGTTTCAGAAAGAACGAAGAAAAATCAAACGGGGAAGAAAAAAAAAAAGGGAAAAAAAAATGGAATGTAATGGAATGGGGGGGGAGCAGACACTAGCGTGGGAGTTTTTTTTTTGTTTGGTAAGCCCGTGCTGAATTGTCTGGAGCAAGGTGACGATGATTGTAATGAATTGGTTGATATATTTCAGATCACCGGTAATATTTATAACAACTGTCGATTGTTCCCGGTTGTTCGTGTCATCGCGGATAATAGGGGTGTCGCACCCGGAGAACGGGGCAGTGGATATCCCAACATTATCATTATATTATATTATTATTATATCATTATATCATATTATTATGTTATTTTATTACTATATTATTATTATTAGAATAGATAATTATTAGGATAGATAATTCTTACGATAAATAATTCTTAGGATAAATGATTATCAAGATAAATAATTATTAAGATAAATAATTATTAGGATAGCTAATTATTAGGATAGGATAGCTAATTATTAAGATAGTTAATTATTAGGATAATCCCCCTGCACTCCCCTACAAATCAATCAACATAAACAACTGTATAATAGAATATCTAAATAAAAATCTAATACCCGACGGCCCTCATCACCAAATACGAAAGACACCCAAAACATCTGAACGCCGCGAGACCAGCCACGGTATAGAGAATCACCGTCAAGAAGATCTGCTGCTTGAGGGCTTCGTCGCCAGTGACCAACACCACCGCCACCACCCCGACGTTGGAAATGATCCAGGTGATCACCAACATCGATCTCACCCAGGCGTAATAAAACTTCTCGTCGTCGCTGGACTTCCCGGATCTCGGTGGGGCTGGGGGTTCAGGAACCATCAACATCTCTGCCTCTTTACGGTACGACGAGTCGATTTCCTCGTCGGTGGTAGGAATCTCAATTTCAAACGTCCCGGACGCCGACTGCTTCACCACCCCTAAATCGGTCTTGACCCCATCGTCCCCCTTGGTACCCCAGGAAATGTCGTGGACGTTACAGAACGCATACACGTTGAGCACGTTGATATAAGTAGGAGAAAGCAAAAGGTACTGGGCAAACGAGGTGATCATATGCCATGGGTCAAGGAACACCACTGAGGCTACGGTATAGAGCGCATAGGTCGCAAGCACCGAGAGGGTCAAGCTCCGGACATACTGCTGTCTGATGATATCACTAAAGGACATATCTCCATCATTACTCTCACGCTCGCTTTCCAACGCCCCTTTGACGGTCTTGATGGAAAGAAGCACCGTGGCCAATAGCATATAAAGCATGCAGACGGCGTAAAAGATCGCGATCCCCATATACGATTTCCGGGCGCCCTTGGGAGAATTACCAAAGGAAAAGATAAAGGTGGCCACGGTCGCGGTGGCGTACATCCATAGCAAAATGATGGCGATGATTTTCCCGGCTTTCGGGAAGTACATGTCATGGTCCCCCATGGCTTTAGTCAAAATACGGAACACCAAAAAGAACGACCCAAGCGAGAACCACGACACAAGCAAGTTGATGGCGTTGTACAAGAACTCAACGAGAAGAAGCGCGAACCTGAGGGGATTATGCGACGACCGGAACACTTTGTGGAAGTGGAAGATCGAGTAAATAGCGGCGAAGAACGACCCGTTCAACCACCGACGACGCTGTAACACAAACTCCGGCAAGTTGTCAGGAACATCGGTTTCGGCCGACGCCGCCTTCACGTACCGCAACACCCACTTGGAATCACGTTTGGTGACAATTTCAAAACACAAGATCCGATCTTCGGCAAGGTACATGTTGCTGGTGAAAATCCCGGCTCCTGCCTGGTTGTGCAACGTCTCCCCTTTGAAGTACGCTTCCAACGGGCCGTGCCCGGTGATATCGTTCTGTAACGCCTCGTAACGGTAAGCGGAAAACGCCCCTGGTAACACCGAGATGAACCCAAACACTGACTCGGTGGGCTTATCGAGGATGTTGGACATCTTGTACTCGAAATTCTGGGCGGCGATCAACGGGTTGACGAGCAATTTGCCCCGAGGCCCCAACATCGCCTTGATTTCCCCACACGCCCCACCAACGTTCTTATGTTTATCAAAGGTTTTCCAAAGATGGTAAAGCGATCTTTTGGCGGGCTCAGTGCCGGCGTCCAATAAGATCACCACTTTGGGCTGGAGGATCGGGCCAAACGCTTGGAAGCACCATCTGTGCGAATTGATTTTCTTTTGGTTTTTTTCTTTGAGGCAAAAAAGCAACTGGATCGGGCAAGTGTCCTCGTTGGTGAGCTTGACCACCCCGTCTTTGACCGAGGCGATCCCTAATAACGTGGTGTATTCGTACAAATGGGCGGTGACCGGTTTGTCATTGACCATGTTTTTGGCAAACCCGTCCTGGTACACCCCGAGACACGCCAACAACGCCCTGGCCCTGGTGTTGATCTTGGTCCGGCCATCACTGACCACGCAAACCACGACTTTCTTCCAGCCTTCGACCCCCCAGACTTTGGAGTTTCTTTTGGAGCAGAGGTACTTGATGTTGTCAAACACCCCCTTGAGGGTTCTGCCCAAAAGCACGTCGTCTTCGTTGTACATGGTGACGACAATCATCAACTCGCACGGGGCCCTAGGAGGCTTGAACAACGGTTGTCTGAGGGTGAACCGTTGGAGCGAGAACTCCGTGGGGTCGGAGGTGGCGGCGGTGTACCGCATGTAGCAGAACTCACGTTCTTCGTGTTTGGTCTTGTACTGTTTGAGCAAGTCGTTCGACACTGGGCAGTCAAACACCAAATTCCCCAAGAAGTCGGCCAACCGTTTTTTAGTTCGTGCTGCTGGCTGGCCGTGTTCATCGAGGTCTTCTTCGTCTTCTTCATCATCTTGTTGGAAGACCGAGGGGTCGCCGGTGAGCATTCCGGACAAGGCCGACCCTCCGGTTTGCTGGCGTTCGAACGGGTTGGCCAAGTTGTTGTTGGTGGTGGTGGTGTGGTCGTCGTTCCAGGTGTTTGTTGGGTAGTAGTCGCCGCTGACCGGCAAGTTGAGGAACTCTTCTTCGGCCAACGATTGGTTCGAGGTGAACAAGTTCGAGTAGAACCCTGACCCGGTGGGGTTGGCATTTGTGGGAGGGTATAGCGAGGCCCGAAGGTCTTCTGGGGAGTCGAAGTTTGGTTGTTGGGAGGCCCCGGTGTACGGTCTTTGGAAGTCGTAAGTGTAGGAGGAGTCGCCGGTTTTCTGGGAAGTGGTGGTGGTGTCCTGGTAGTGGTGGTGGTGGATGGAGCCTAGAGGGATATCTTCAGGAGGGTTGAGAGGGGTGAATTCCTCGTCGTCGTGGATCTGACGATGGTTATTGCCGGGGGAAGACATGGTTGGGGTTGGAGAGGAGGAGAGGTGGGGGAAGAAGAATGGTAGTTGAGGGAAGGGATCGAAGTTTCATATATATTATATATTATATATGATATTAAATATAGAATGCATCAATATGAAACACACGCTAGCCTGGGTATCTACGTGGCCTTCCCGTAGGTCACGTGGTTTGAAGAGAGACAGTTTGTTATATTATTATATTATTATTATCATTATATTATTATCATTATATTATTATTATCATTATATTATTATCATTATATTATTATTATATTATTATATTATTATTATTATTATCATTATCATCCGGCAAAGCCCCCGCGAACCTCTGTTTGAGCCCACCCATTGGGTGTTGGGATGACTGGATGTATGCCTGGGTGTCTGGCTGTCTGGGTGTTTGTGTGTCTGGGTGTCTTGGTACATAGACAGGGTAACCCGTTTTATTGCGCCTCTTCCTCCCCATCGTCACCTGACACTCTCAGTGGTCTCCCGCATTCCCAGGGACCTCCCCCCCACGGCTGCTCAGTCCCTCCTTGCTGTTTCTCCCAGTTGGCTGAGGTCTCTTCTCTTTGCCTTGCCTTGCTTTTTTTTTTTTTTTTTGTCATCTTTATATATATAAATATCAAATAATTACCATCTACACCCTGTCAAAACATATATCTCATCACCACCCACATTATACATTCCATCCCCAATGAAAATACCAATACTCTCTTGCCTCCTCCTCCTGCTCCCTCTCTCCTCCACCGCCTACTCCCCCGTAGCCATCCCCTTCGACATCCACAGAGGCTCCAACTCCCATGACATGCAACATGCCGCCTTCCCATCGCTACTAAAAAGATCCCCTTCAGACCTCCTGGCATCCCTCTCCAACCAACAAAGCTTCTACATGGCCAACATCTCTGTAGGCACCCCTGCCCAAAACATTGGTGTCCTCATCGACACCGGCAGCAGCGACCTCTGGGTAATGGACGCCCTGAACCCCTACTGCTTATCGTCATCGTCATCGTCTTCCGCCTCAGTAAACGTCGAGAATCGTCTAAAACTATTGAACCACACCAACAAAAACCACTTCCAAATCATAAACAAAAAAAGACTGGACCCCGCTCCTCCTTCTCCCATCGTCACCCCTTCTCCAACACCCTCGATTGTCCAACGCAACATCATATCACAAATTGAAAGCTGGTTCACGGAAATTGGCACCTCCACCTTCACCATCATCGGGTCATCCCCATCCCAATCCATCGACACCTCCACCGCCCTGGCAACCATGGACTGTAACTCCTACGGAACATTTGACCAATCAGACTCCTCCACTTTCAACTCAAACAACACCGACTTCCTCATCAAGTACGGCGACGACACCTTTGCCAGCGGCACTTGGGTATACGACTCTTTGGCCTTGGGAAACGTCTCGGTCACCAACTTCTCGTTCGCCCTTGCTAACGAAACTAACTCCACCATGGGAGTGTTTGGGGTCGGCCTCGCAGGGTTGGAAACCACTTATTCCAACGCCAATTCCGTCTCCTCCAGTTACACTTACCTCAACTTCCCCATGAAGCTCGTTGCTGAAGGAATCATCCCTCGTAACGTCTATTCATTATACCTCAATGACCTTGAAGCTCAAGACGGCACAATTCTCTTTGGCGCCATCGACCACTCAAAATATTCAGGCACCCTCACCACCGTCGCCGTCGTCAACACTTTGAAAAGCCAAGGATACAGTCAACCAGTGAAATTCGAAATCACTTTATCCTCCATCACCTCTTCTTCTTCTTCTTCTTCTTCTTCCACCATCTCTAACTCCTCGATCCCCGCTCTTCTTGATTCCGGAACCACCTTGACTTACCTTCCCGTCACCTTCATCAACAACATTGCCTCCGCCATCGGGGCAACCTACTCCAAATCTACCGGGTACTATACCGCATCATGCTCCATTGCCCTGAAATACAACATCACCTTTGACTTCACCGGGGCCTCCATCATTGTCCCGCTTTCCAATTTCTTGACCTCGACCAACGGGGTCCAACTCGTGGACTCGTCAGGTAATACCATCAGTTCTTCTAAACAATCCACTTGTGTGTTGACCCTCATGGATTCCGGCGACAACAGTGCGGTGTTGGGAGACACCTTCCTCTCAGCAGCCTACGTGGTTTATGATCTTGACAATTATCAAGTATCGTTGGCCCAAGCAGTCTATGATGTCTCGTCCACCGATATCGAGCTTGTCAGTAGCGATTCCGCCTCAGCACTTCCTCTGGCAGTGCTGGCCGCGTCTTACAGCGCTACATATTCTGGAAGTGTCACCAAAGAGACCGGGACCATGGGTACTGGTGGCAGCAGTGGCAGCACCAAAAATGCCGGGTCCCGCTTGGGAATATCCATGGGGATGATTGGTATGGTGGTTGGATGCTTGACATTCTCATTCTATTAATTGGTATATATATATATATATATATATTGTTTTTGTATTATAATAAAATATTTTGAAGTTGTTGTTGTTGTCGATGTACATGCGCTTGTATGCCGCTAGCCGTAAGAATACGCATGTCCCACCCCCTCCTCCTCTTACACGCTCCCGGGTAACCCTGGCAGCAGCGGGCGTCCCGTTTTGGGTGTTTTACATTCTTTGACCCAAAACATTTTTTTTTTTTTTTTTTTTTTTTGAGGGAAGAAAAAAAAATTGTAACACATTCAATATTTATTATTCCATTAGTTATAAAAACCTGGCTTGATTAATCATATACCCAGTAGTATATTGTAAATATACACACCCATCCTATCCCTTTACAAAACACATTCCTGGGCCTTCTCCCTGTCGCCCTCCTTCCCCCCCTTTTTCCTTCGTTTTCGTCATCGCAAAAACACTGCCAGGTTTTATTTTTAGCATCCCTAACTGACAGTTATTCATTCATTCATTTATTCATTCATTTATTCAACCAACAACAATAGCCTGGCCTATTCAACATCTACCCACTCTTTCTTCCCTCCCTCCCTTCTCATAATATCACATAATAATTGAGAAATGACGGCCCTAGATCGGGTTGTGCCAAAGATTCTGGCGTTTCTAATACTATTGGCGATTTCCATCAACCCTATATACGCCCTCTCCAACTCGTTGACCGCCATCGAAAGACCGTCTTTTGATTTCAGCTCCATCGGCAACAAGTTGGAATTTGCCGGCCAGTTCGACTCGGTATCGTTCTTCAATTATCCGTCGCAACAATACTTGTTGACCACCAACGTTAGCGATTTCAACGCCTCATTAAACACCTTATATTACCAAGACTCCGACGCCAACGTCTTCCCCTTGGGCGACCTCAATGGCCAAGTCGATCTCATTGAATCCTACGGCAGCGACGGCTTTGTCATTGCCGGATCATTTGATCTCGTCAACTTGATTGGCAACAACTCCTCCACCTCGACCACCATTGGATCTTTGGCCTATTTCAACGTCTCCTCCGGCACTTTTACCAATTTGGACCCCAATAACGATATCACCGGGGACATCAACGCCATCTACGGTGATTCCGTGAATGGGTTGATTTACATCGCCGGTAAATTGGCTTACAAAGATACTTATGGGGCGTTGATTTATAACGTCACCTCCAACAGCTTGTCACACATCCCATTCAAAGGGTTCAACCAAGATTCGGAAATCACCGCGATTTCCAAAGCCGGGGACAACACCTTGGTTTTTGGCGGGCATTTCTACGCGTTAGGGGTTCCTCAATTACAATACACCAACCAAACGTATTATCTTCTCAACGAAAAATACTTATCTACCAACACCACCTCCTCCTCCCAAGATAATTCCACCGAAGAAGTCTTTATCCAGACTGAACAACTAGTATCATTCAAATACGCGTCGTTTGAAGCTGATAATACCGAATCAGGGTCGGTGGCGGGAAGTGAAATCATTTGTCCTTCCGATTCAGACAACTGGCTTGTTAACTCTGGACAATTGGGAGCCTGGTTGGCCACTTTACCCTTCACCGTCTCGCCGTCCAAGATTAGGGTTTACAATTCTCGACTCGACAACACCGGGGTCAAAACCTTCAGATTATACACCTCGCCTTCCAATTCTATCATGAATTTGACCTATATCGACCCAACCACTAACACTTTGATGCAGTGTGATGCGTGGTGCCCGTTGCTTAGCCAATCAGCCTTGTCCACTGCCTACTCCAACATCAACGACTCGTCACTCACCAACGTTAGCTTCAGTAACGATGGAGGAGTGGCTGCGTCTTTACAATGGACCGACAGTTATCAAGATTTCGGTTTTGTCAATGATCTTGAAGTTGATTACTTGAACTTCCATATTACCGATTATTTCGGATCGCAGGCCGGGTTGAACGGTATTCAAATGTTTAGCACCCAAATTTTGACCTTTGGTAACAATTCTTTAAATGAAGCCAGTTGTGGGTCCTCCAGTAACAGCTCCTACTCCTCGGTTAACGGAACTGGCTGGGAAATTTCCGTCACCGGTCAATATATGACCAACTCCATTAGTGACGTCTCCACCGCCGCGTCAGAAAATGTCGGGGTCACTTTTTACCCAAATATCACTTATGCTGGCAATTATTCTATCGATTATATCACCCCAGGTTGTCAAAGTGACGGCACCTGTGACACCAGAGGTACCGTGCAAGTCAATTTACTCGATAGTGATGGTAACTCGTTGCGTAAATTTACCAGTGCTCAAACTAACCAGTTTGAAAAAATTGAAACTCTCTGGGACGGCCATTTGAACGTTAGTGATACCGGCAGACCCAGCATTGAAGTCACCGTGGTTGATTCAGGATCTAGCAGTTCTGCCACCGTTGTCGTGGATAAGGTTGCCATCACCGTTTTGGGGCTCGATGATTTGTCTAACTCCACCAATTCCACCACCAGAACCGTCAGCTCCAACAGCTCGATTTCTTTCAACCATTCCGATTACAAGATCCCGTTGAACGGGCTTTTTGAATACTCTTTGACCAACTTTACCAAATTCCCAACAGACTATGATAGCTACAATTTCAGCTCTGAAGACTTCACTAACAAGTTTGTCGGTAATTCCTCGATCAATCAATTCGGGGCCACCACTTTATCAAATGACTCGACCGTCAACTCGTTAGAGTACCTTAATGACACTCTTTATGTTGCCGGGGAATTCACCACCAGTAACGATGGGTCAAACTTGGTGGGTCTTAGTGTCGGCGCTGTTGATAGTAATAACAACCTTGGGTTATCGAAAGTTAACAATTATAACGATGGTTTGAACGGGGAAGTGAAGATGATCAAACAGATCAACAACCAATTGTTTGTGGTTGGGGACTTCAACGGTACCGTGACCAAGGCCTCAATTTCCAGTTTATCATCCACTGCCAATTCCGATAATAATGCCTTGACTAAAGTGGCGGTCTTGTCTAACAATGATGCTTGGTTTAGTCTTGATTCGGGGATCGCCAACTCCGGGGAAGTGGCGTTTATCAATACCGTCACCATTGACGCCACCGAATTCTTTATCTTTTACGATTCCAACTTTGAAACCATGAATGTCTGGGATAACTTGAACAAGAAATGGTTTAGTAATGACGATTTCAATACCACTGGTTTATACCTCAACGTCACCGGTGCTCACCAAGGCCCTAGTGCTTCGTTGATGAGCGGTCATTTAGCCATCTTGGGATTAATGGCGTCGAATGCGGTTTCTCTCAATGAAAAAGACGCGTTTTCCACTTTGCCAATCAATTTCAGTGGTGCAAACAACGTTGTCAACCAATTGTTGTACGTCAATGATTCGTTCACCGTGGTCGGGGGTAATTTCACTGCTGATTCCAATAACAGTAACTTGGTGCTCAACAATAATGGTAAACTTAGCGGTTTCGATGACGTGATTGACTGGAGCAATTCTTCAGTGACCACTTTGTCTAAAGACGGTGATTCCCGATTCTTGTTTATTGGGCTTGATGGGGTTGCCACTTATAACAATGCGTCGACATCGAACGTGTTCATTTATGATTTGGAATACGGTAACTTTTCGGTTCCTGGCGCCATCACTAAAGGTGGGTCATCTGTCGGTGCAGGAATCAATACTTTTTACTACGATGGCAATTATAAGGTGTACGTTGGAGGGGATTTTGATACTGCTTCGGCGTTGCCATGTCAAAGTTTCTGTACTTTTGACTTGGAAGCCCAACGGTGGGAAAATGACGCCTCGACCAGTATTTCTAGTGGGGTGATCAACTACATGAACGTTACTAGCGCAAGTGACCAATTGCTCATTGCCGGGGATTTTGTAATTAGTGGCAGTTCGTATTATTTCACCAACTATGATTTCGGGGACCAGAGTTTCAAGACCTTGGAACAATTCGCCACCACCTCGATCAAGAAAAGAGATGAGAGTAGTGCTTCTTCTGCGATTCCTGGGGAAATTTACCGGTATATCTTGGTTGATGGCTCAGTCAATTCTGGCAATAGAATGTTGGTATTGGGGGATAACTTTGTCAGTGGGTACAACAAATCCAACTGGGTGAGACTAGATACCATTGGCGGGGAATTGAATTCGAACTCCACCTTTTCCAAGTTCCAATTGATTGATATTGTTGCCAACAAGTCGGTGACTCAAACCAAGGGCTACAACACTTACTTTGATTCGAGTGAGCAAGCACTTTTGGTGGTTGGTAATATTGTGTTCAATAATTACAGTAATTTGTCGATGACCGCCGCGATTTTCAACGGTAGTACCTGGATGCCATATCTTTATACCACCACTTCTGACTCGTCGGTCAATGGGTCGACGATCAATGATTTCTTGGTCAACAAGGCGGTGGCCGTGGATTTGGCGGAAGCCAATGCGGTGAAGCATTTGATGGACCGAGGTTGGATTGTATTTATTGGGTTGGCGTTGGCAGTAGGGACAATGATGTTGCTTGTATTGTTGGCGTTGGTCATTTTGTTTTGGAAACGTAAGCACGATGGGTACGACGAACGGGTGCAAAGAATTGAGGAAGACGAGATGGTACAAACCGTTCCACCAGATCAGTTATTCTCCACCATGGACGAGTTTAAATTCACCAATGAGAAACTCTAGCAAACCCCGCTGTGATTTTATTATTATCAATTTTTTGTTTTTGTGTTTCTTTTCGTTTGTTCTGCTGTTGCTTTCTTTCTAATTTGTTTTTGCTATGCTTGTCGTTTTCCTAATCTGTTTGACCAACGATCGTGGTGATAATACCCATTGATATCTCTTCTGTTCCATATTTGCGCTTATTGATGTTTGATCTTTCTTAGACTTTTTTTTTTTTTTTCATCCTTCATTTTCAACTTTTATTATGTATCTCATTATAAAGCCCATTTCTTTATTTTTCTCACTGTTGATTTTTTTTTTTTTGATTGACGCAAAATGAAAATAATAGAAAAAAAAAAAAAAAATTCCATCAATCAATCCCCTTTTTCCTTCGACTTTTTTTTCTGTTGTTTTCTTTTCTGCTGGTTTACTTTTGAAAAGCTTCTTTTCTGCTGGTTTACCTCTGAAACCCTTCATTTTCGCTTGATTCTCTAACTAACCGAATTTTTTGTTTTTCTGCTGCTACTAAAAGCATGTTTCTCGTTTTGTTGTTGTTTTTTTTTTGTCTCCTTTTTTGCACTCTACTGAATGAGTATTGCTCCCAATGTATGTGAATCGATATATAATGGTACTATCGTCCTATTTCTTGTGGTTTGTAAGGAACGATAGGGGGGATCGATCCCTCATGAGCGGTGGCGTGGCATGCATCACCGGCAGTTTGTTACATCACCAACAACTTCAGCAATGGAAACTTCACCAAAGTGAAGTTCCTCACTAGCTATTCCACTGTGATTTTCGAGAAAGTTATAGTACTTTGTTTTACCTTAGAAAGACCGGCCTAAAAAGCGCCCGGCTTGCATGTTACCAGAACCTCTGCGACTCGTTAATATACAATTCATTCTTTCATTCATTCCATTGTAAAAAATTACATGTGGAAATCATCAAGAATATTCATTCCCTTCCTACAAGGTCTGAATGTGAAAATCATCAAGAATATTCAATCCCTTCCTACAAGGTCTAAAATTTGCGTCATTAAAAAGTACAAAACACACAACCGTCCAGCTTCATGATTACAAACTATTCTATATTATATAATATACGATATATAGGATATCCCCTGAAAACAACTCCTTAAAAACCAATGGGCAAAAAAAAAAAAAAAAAAAAAAAAAAAATACAAAAACTTAAAACTCCAAGTGACATTACATTTCAAATTCTTCTCAATTGTCTTTTTTAAAAATTCATGCCCGATGAACTACTATCATTGACATTACTATTATTCGCATAGGCATGGCTGGCGCCGCTCAATTCCAAACTTTGGGCAAGGTATTGTGATAGCCCACTCAAATCCATATTGCCATCTCCACCACTACCCATCATTTGCGGGTTCTGGTCAGTTTGTTGTTGGACAATACTGACCTGGTTATACAACTGCGATACAAGTTCATTGATACAGCTCTCGGATAATCTAAGCTCCCCATTATTTGCGGCGTTCACCACCGCCAACAATAAACTGGCTTTGCCTTGAGGTGTCATGTTCAACGTACCACCATTATTATTCATGCTTGGGTAATCACTGGTGGTGGTGGTGCCAAAACTGGTATGGCTGGTCATTTGCGATAACGGGTTTCTCGGAGTCAAATCTGACAGCGGTTTGTTGATATCCAGGAAATTCTGCGGCGACGACACCGTCGAACTATTCTTGGAATTATTGAACGTAGGGTAGTTACTGGCACTATTAAACGAATCAGATTTCCCCAACAGTTCAGGGTTTCTTGGAGAGCTGAATAAGCTCGGAGGATTAGGGTTATCATTTTCAAGACTCGACACTTTCCGTTTCTTCGAATAGAGCACCCCGAATGACCGGCTATTGTCAGGAATCGTAATAATACTCGACATGTTACCTTTCTTGATCGGGTCCAGGTACAACGAGTTGGCAGTGTATCTATTAACATGTTGATTATACTGAGGCGCAGTGGCAGGGTTAAGCGAGACGATAGGGGCCGGTGGAGGATCAACATGCGACGGAAGCCCTTCCGGAGGTTGAAACCCAAAATTCGCGTCTTTCGAAGCGTTAAAGCCGTAAATGTTATTGGCAGTTTCCGAATTCCCTAAATCAAACACCGGTTTCTCGTCGCCGTAGTTGAACAAATTGAAATCGCTACCGCCATTATTAGTACCCTGGTCCGATTCAAAATTGAATTTGAAGTCGCTGGATTCTGGTACCCAATTACTCAAATAACTGTCATAGTTTTCCATTAACGGATCGGTTTTGGAATTTCCAAAATTGAAGTCCTTAATCATGATATCGTCAGCATCATCGTTTCTCACCGGTGATTGGGGTTGCACCGGTGGCGGTACCGAGTCCACGGTAGCAGGGATTTGTCTTTGCTCATTAAATCCTGCAACTTCAGGTTTGACAACAGCGACATCTTCTTTCAAAAACTTAGATCTCTCGGATCCATTGCTAGTTGTGCCTTTGGTAGCATTGTTTGGCTCATATTCTTCGACAATACAGGCATCAACCATCTCGGTGGGAGTTTGGTACGACAAAAATTTATCCTCAATCGCCAAATTTGTCAATACATCAATTTCCCACGCCTCGTGAACATTCAACTTTTTGATGATTTGTACCAACTTATACTCCGAATTTTTAAAGTCGGTTGCGGTATTCTGAGACAATGACGCCGCACCATGAGTGTTCCCTTCCGAATCATTACTATCCGCAGCATCATTGATAGAGTCACCCCAGTATGATTTGTGGTTATTGGTGATTTTATCATCAGCAGACCCGTCGAATTGTTGTTTTGTATATTCTTCCAAATCAATGATATCGGTATTGATAAAAGAATTCCTAATAATCTCCACCGAAACGTTCGACCAGGCGTTTTTGATCATGATCATCACGTCAACTAAAGTTATGGAGTGCTGGTCCAATTCCAATATCCTTGACGGAGGCTTCAACTTTGACTGTAAACTTATTGATAATAGATATTGCTGTAACCGATACAATATTTTGAATTCTCTAAAAATCCCCAAATCCATCGGTAGAAATCTTTGCCGTTGTGAAGTCAACAAGTTATTATTGACTAACGCGGCCTTGTTATCAATGTTTGGATTATGTACAAACACAAGTTTGATGAAATCTAGCTTCATATTGACCACTCGATGACTTGGGGCATCGTCCAAAATCAACACTATATCCCTTCTGGCAATCGATAATCGCTTGTCCAAAGTTGATAACCAATCAGATAATTGGATCGAGGTCAACCAGGCTTTTTTATTGGTCTTGTAGCTAAGTTCATATTTTTTAGTAATTTTCGTTATTGGCTTGCCTTCAAAACAAACCATATTCTGATAATGGCCAATTAATAACGGTTCCAACTTTTCGGACCCGTCGGCGTTCGTGGTTAGTAGGACGGTCACCCCATTTTTATTTTGGAGGATCCTTGAATCGTTGGCAACGTTTGGGTCGTGGTAATACTCATCCTTGACCTGTTTTTGATCCAACGGGAGCGTATAGTAGAGAAAGAAATCGTCTAGCACAAAAATGTCTTTTAAATTGAACAGTTTCAAGTACGATTTCAATTGAAATCTTTCGGTCGCCAAGTTCCATATTTTACTTGGTTTGACCAACTCACTATCCAAATTGCTCAAATTCACATTCATTTTGCCGAGGAAATGATTACACCATTTGTGGCTAAACTCGCCATTACCTTCTTTTGAATTTACTGGTAAGATCTTCCACAAAGTGGTGGCAGAGTTTTGGATTATTGGGATGGTGATGGGTATCCCGTCCCACACCGATTGCGATATCCATTCGGTCAAAATTTCTCGGAGTAGCACGTTTGAAGGTTTTCGCCTTCTGATAAGCTTGAACTCGTGCTCTTTGAGGGCGATCAATTCGTTCTTCTTGGAAAGAATTCTTGATATGGTGGTCTGTGATGGCGGTTTGATGGTGTGGTACTTCTTCTTGGCCCAGTTTGCTAGGTCGGCCTGGGTCATATCGGGGTTCGCTTCGGCCATTAGACAGATATCAATCTTTTGCCTAATGGTGTACCCCATCTTCTGTATACTTCCCGTACTCATATTTAATTATTTGTAATAAAATAGTTTGTTGGGAGGATGTGTGTCAAATGTTTTGGGATGTCTTGAGACAATTGTGATGAATTACTTTGTGAAGTTAATAACGGGTGTGAGAGATTGCCGATGGGAAGATTGGAAAATCCTCAAGATGATTTATTTATTGAAGAAAAGGTGGCAACAACTTGTTTTAGTTTTAGTTTTCTCATTAATTTTGACAGGTTTCGGAGACAATACGGCACTGATGCTTCTTGTGTAGTAGCCAATCAAATCGGGTGAAACACGCGCCTTTCTAATATCACGATTCTATAGCAGAGGACTGGCGACAGCAGTGAAGAATATTAACTAATAATTGGGGACTGCCGATATGGGATGAGTGAGAGTTCTCCTATGCAGACTGGGAGCTCTTTGTTGAGAGAGATTCCCCAAAGGGAGATTGAGAGAGAGATAGAGAGAGAGAGAGAGGTAGGGGATCTAAAAAAAAAAAAAAAAAGAAGAAGAGCAAGCAGAATACGAGCAATAGGCTAAGTAATTGCGTCAGTTGAGATGTCGATGGGAAAATCAGGTCGAATCGAAGCGTCGATGGCGAGTGATTTAGGGCGGTGTTAGTTACTCTTCTTCCTGCTTCCGTTGATTTTTTTTTTTTTTTTTTTTTTTTGATCGTAAGATTTTTGTGCCCCGGCAACGTTCCCCCGGAATCGTCGGTGGAGGCCGGCCATTTTCAACCACAAACGGTCTTCTGGGTGGTTGTCGTTGTCGATATGTGAGATGAACATCCTTTGGTGATCAATAAGTGTTGCGGCTATATATTGGTGGTGGTTGCGAAGAGCCTGGCAATGCCCACGGTAGCCATACAGGCTGGCTGGCTGAGAGCCCTTTCACCAACGCCATCGATGATCTTGCAAAAGAGCCGTTTCCTCCCTATCGAGGAATACGTACTTTGCCAGAGTGTGAGTGCTGTCGTGGTCTGTGAAGCAAAACATTGGCACTGGCCAACTACCGTGCATTCATTGGCTCCATTTTCATTCCCTCCCGGTAGTACGTTTTTCTTAACCAAGCCATTTTCTTCCACCAGCTGCCCCTCCCCTGAAGAACCTTTGAAGAGCCACCACCTCTGCCTAGCTCTCTCTAGACACTCATCTATCGGTACAACAACATCACAACTATTCAGCCTCGCCTAGGGTGCTTCTTCCCCTTTCTGCGCAGTGTCATGTGCTCTCCGAGGGCACGGGAAACAAACAAACAAAAAAAAAAAAAAAATATGTTTTTGGCGCCGCGATGAGATGGGATCAATTGGGATTATTCAATATATATATATATATATATCATTACTCAAGGTATTATCAGGATTGTTGTTGTCGTTATTGGTGGGATTAGCCATTAATTCATAATCACGGACAAGAAATGTCCCATGATCAACATCCCTGTAGATCATCCGGGTTTGCTCCAGGAAATAACGGCATTGTCCTCACAAAGCATGGCCGAAACTTTTATTCTCCTCAGTTATTCCACAAGTCGCTATACTTTAGCAAGATCGTCCCGGTCAGAATAAGGGATCTCATCAACTCTGCCGACTTGATGAAATTGTACGGCTCCGCTGCTCTTAGTCTCATCAATCAAAAGATCATCATCATAAACAACCACCCGATAAGGTACGTCTCCATCGCCGGAAGAATCTTGGGCCAATATAAGAAAACATTCGAGGAAAAGTACAACCAGGAGAATGAGGATACCATCAAGGAACCGATATACTTCTTATACCTCTGTGATAGCAGTGGGGCGGTGATCTCCTGCGTGGTGCCCCAATATAAATTCATTGGATCAGGCCTCCATACCGATGATCATGCCAATGATGGCACATTGATCAAAGTCATTGGAATGGTCAACCATTTCGTCAAGATGAATGCCGCCGGCTCAACAAGACTGAAGGAAATAACCACCATGGAAATCGAAATTTTGGCGAAAAAGGATAGCAGAAGCATGTTGGTGGAACTCGAGGAATGGAAGAAAACTATCCAGTTTAGAGATGTACATTTGAGTAAACCCTGGGAAGTTTCTACAAATGATATGCAATCTGATGATGAGAATTACATTGATATCGACAGTTTGGCTATTAAAAATAATGTGCTAGTGACAAAGCGTGCGAACGTTCAGTATGCCCAAGGCTTGAACATGAAACTACTAGATATCAGTAGCTATAAATACGATGACGAAATTTTGGACATACCTCCCGATAGTCTAGTGCTCAATAGGGAAAACCATTTGAAGCATATAAAAATCGATTCTCAGAGTGTGGATTTCCAAAAGGTCATTGATATATTGAGCCAAGAATGTGGAAATGAGGTCAACATTATGGAAACAAAAATAATGGACTCGTATCCTGAAAAACCAACCATTGATGTACCAGCCACGGCAATTGAAGTAATTATATCAAGTGGGGAGGATAGTGACATTGAAGAGCTTCCAGACGACACTGATGAGGTGATGCAAGATTCAAAATCAGAAATTATTCTTTCAGATTCTGATGATGGTCTAATGATTGCTGATGAACTACGGGAGAATGTTCCCTATATTATCAATACCAAACAGAAGCAGCGAGTACGAAATTCCAACCCCACAAAACCAATAGATACCCCAAAACTCTCGGAGTCGACAATTATAATTGCTGATGAAGATGACATGACCAAAACATTAACTAACCCTATCAAAGTGACTCCGATATCACCATCACCGCCATTCAAACATCATTTCTCGTCATTGTCACCGGAAAACTTACAAGAGATTCTACAATTAAACAATCTAGCAGAACTGCTAGCGAATAATATTTTCTTTGCCCGACTGTTAATCTTTGACCACCAAAATGTTATTAACCGGTTCACATTTGCGGTGGAATTTATCAAGTTTTTCATAAATTTGAAACAAAATGGTAAAGAATTAGCCAACATGAACCACCAACAAATTGTGGAGACCAAGTTGGGGAGTTTGGTGGGGATGTTCTCCATTGATTTAAAAATTGTTTACAAGCACCCAATAATCTTCAATTTTCTAACTCTATTGGTATTGAAAATAAACTACATTATCGTTTTCAATCGAGACAATAACGGATCAACCGATGTGCTTGATATTTTCGAAAGAAATGAAAGCGTAGATGACCAAAAGAAATTTGCAGAAATTCTAGATTCCCTCAAATCCAAAGATATTGCTAAGCTATTGACCTCCAAGGAGTTTAATTTGTACAAGAGTAAGATATTCCATAACATTCGACAGGAGTTCACAGGGAAAAAATTGGTACGAGGTTACAAGATTGAAAGTGAAATGGCCGGTGGCAAAAAACGGCGTCAAAAAGTCCAGAACATTTATATTAATTTTGATAAAATTTGTACTCTACACAAAGTTATCATTAGAGAGTTGAAACGGTATTTGAAAGAATCTTACACTTTTTACTTTGGTCAGGTATCAGAGTTGATCAGTTTGATTATCAGAAGCCAGGGGAAACTGGATGACAATGACAAAATTGAGCGGATTTTGCTCACTAATAAATATTTATCAAACATGGAGACCTACAAAAAAATTTTAACTTCAGATTTCGTTCAAAAGTGCCTTGAATCATTATTTAAACGGAAACTTGAGATTCCTATGGTTGGAATTACTGCTAGTCAGAAAAGTGTCAAAGATGGAATGAGTTACATCCTAGATCAGTTGATAAGGTTTACGATTTTTGACACCAAGATCCTTGAGACTTTTGAGGATGATTTGATTGAGAGTTTCTTGAAAAGAAGTGTGTATTGCGGTAAAGATCGAAATAGGGATTCTAAAGTTGCGATTGAAACCACTGATGAGTTGAGAAAAGTGATCGACTTTAAAAAGTTAAGGTGGAGCTTTGAAGAGAATTCAGAAGGTTCGTATTGGATGTTGTGTTTATAATTTTTAATAATACTTTTAATGGACTTTTTCAGTGCATTTTAGCATTGCAAATATATTCTCTATGCCATTTTTTTTTTTTTCTTCTTTAAAATTCGTAATTAGGGGAAGTTTCGGTATATAATTCAGGTAAATCAAAACTATAAGAGCCGCAAAATTTGACTTAGTTTGTGGAATTTAGCTGAAGAAAGAGAAAATCAAATCAAAAAGTATAATAATTATGTAAATTAAAAAAGGAAACTTGGTACAAACAAACGTAACTAGCGGAAAACACAACCCAGAAAGAAAGAAAAAGCATTCATCATCATTTCACACATCATAAACAGTCTAATTATCCAAAAACTTTGGATCGTTCTGTAACTTGGTTTGAAACTTACTCCACCACCCGTCCAAGACCTTCATAGACACTTTATTATTATCATCGACAAACCCACCCAAGTAATTGTAGGCGTTCGAAACAATTTTGTTAGCTAACATCGCGGTGCCTTCAAGGTTTCTTGACGCCATTTCTCCAGCAGTTAGCCCAGAATACGACCCGTTACCAGTCATGGTCTTCTGGTGGGACTGCTGCTGTTGTTGCTGGGCTTTTTCTTGGGCTAGAAGTTCTTCTGCCTGAGGGGTAGGCTCGATGGAAATACCAATCACCAATGTGTCTTCGTCCAATGAATGGATGGTTGCCCCCTGGTTATTATTATTGTTGTCGTCGTCCACCATCATGTCATCGTCTATCTGGAGAAACGGAGCGTTATGTGGAGCGTTGTGCTGCTTTCCAGCAGCACTGTTCTTGATCTTGAAGATTGCTGAAGGCTTATCCACCGATAGCTTCCCCAAGAGCTTGAAATCAGATGATGACGAGTTAGGGAGCTGGAAATAGATCAACGCGGTGTAGTTGGGGTCGAAGGGGGTATCGGGCAATATGAATAGCGAAACATGGGAGATATTTGCACTATTATCGACATTGAATACAAACTTCAAGTTTTCTACCTGTTGGGCGATGGCCACTGAGATAAATAGATGTTAGTGTGTTGTTACTACTTTCCATTGACGGTGATGTTTAAGCAGGATACGTACCAGGTCTGCCAGAACACACCAATCCAAACATGCTATATTGGGTTATCTATTTTCTGGTTATCTAGATGAATTGTAGGAATTCAGACATCTGAATGTGTCGATAGAGGTGCACCATATTGGTATAGATTGGAGCCCGCCATCTTTTATACAGCGTAAGGTTTGCTGCCGATTTTTTCTAGAAGCTGCTGGAGAGTTCGGAGGTGCCATTGGGTGGGTGCAAGCCAGGATAATGACAATATCCACGATATATTACTGGGAAAGTATCTTACAATATATAATAGTCAGAATACTCTTATAATAATAATAATAAACATACTATAATACAATGATATATTGGTGTAATTGGTTATACTCATCCCCGGGTAACCCTCCTCCCCCCCCCCCCAGTTAGTATATAAACCGCGAGTTTCCCTCCACAGAATGAAAAAAAAAATTTTTACCTTTTCCTTTAAATCAACAGGATTCCAGGGTATTATTTGATTAATACATTGCTGGTTTCTTGTTGGGATGAATCAAAGAAGGTATATTATTCTTAGATCCAGTGGTTCTATATCTATACGTTTGTCCAAGATTAACTCAGCTACCGTATTCCCTGATGATCCGATAATCGAAGATGGATATTGGGGAAGTTTTATCTGAACATTTTCATTTGTTATTTCTGTTCTTTTGATAGCCGACTTGTCGCCACAAAGGTCGTAGCACACCCTCCACTCACCATATACACCGTTTCACTGCCGTTGTAGATTTCATTCAAAAAATCAAACGTAACTTCCTCATCGCTGGCTCTGTGAACTCCACAATTGCCATGCTCTCCCCAACCCCAACAGTACACCCTGTTGTCATTATCTAATAAAATACCGTGCTCGCTCCCCACTGCATACTGTTTGACCTTGATGTTCTCGCGGTTATCGAGCTTTTGGCCGTGAGAGTTGTTACCAAGAGAATGAATGACCCCATCGTTGGTTTCCACATGAACTGACGACCACATTGATTGGATATTAGTGATTTCTTTGGCTTCATAGGCCATCAAGCCATCGGCCTGCAATTTTTCGGTATTACTACCTCGTAGAACTATTTGGCGATTGTTGTAAAACGCAGTGTATTCTCTCCCAAGTGCAAACCCTTGCAAATCTAGACTAAGATTTTCTAACTTTGAAGCAGTCCAAACCATTTTCCCGAGACTGGGACACATCTTGTGGCCTTTATTATACCCCCATCCGTAAAAACTATCGTTTGTTCTTAAAATAACGTGGTTCAATGACGCCTTGATTTCCACTATTTTATTAATTTCCCGGGGAAGCAGCACTTGCCTCAATGAACTTACTACCCCATGGTTGTTCAAGTCTTCTTTAGTGTATGAATTGAACATCCCTTTCCCGAGAGCCAACTCTCCTTTAGAACCCAATCCACAACTGTAAACTCCACCTTCTATGTCAACCAACACAGAGAATTCCCAGCCGCACGCCATGTTGGCCCAAGTTAAATGTTCGCCAATTCTCCTGAACGTCTTAAAATGCTGCAACGATTCATCGTTGGGGACTGTGCCACATTGACCATGGGTATTGTCACCACTAGCCCAGATCTCGCCTGTCTCCAACAACACGAGGGTGTGGTTTCCTCCACTGACAATCTTGGTGATCTTGGTGGCTGCTGGAAAGTCGATCTGGGCTAATACGTCTATATCACTATCGTTTCCAACCCCCAACTGATAGTTCCCATTAGACCCGCAGCCATATAGTTTGAACTGGTCCATTGAATGTAATATATATTGAGATTGTCTCTTGAAAGGTAGATTGCAATATGTTTATCCCCCAAATTTTCCCCCAAATTTGAATGTTCCACCGCTACGTTGCCTTTTTTTTTTTTTTTTTTTTTTTTTTTTTTACGCGTTTGAATATAAAATTTTGTTAAAAAGAAAAAAAAAAACGAATTTCACGACCTCTACCGCGACCTTTCAACCTTATCTCATCTGCAACATCATCCTATAAGAGATATGTCAGACGACCAGATAAGTTCCAACAAGCCATTTGTTCAAGTGCCTGCGAGCACCGAGTCTTCGCCCATGAAGACCCTGGAGTTCGTCAACATGCCTCCGTCCAGAACCTTGATCGATGGCAGTCTGAACGGTACCAATCACGACGACTATCAAATGTTATCAAAATCCAAGTTCAGTGAAAAAACCTCGATTCCAAACTTGAAACTGTTTGCCTACCAAGGAGGTATGGCTGGTACAGTGGTTGATAAACCAAATAATGCCGGTGCTGATCAAACTAATTCCAACGGGCTCCCCAAGCAGATGGAGGATAATATGAATATCTTGAAGAAAAGGTATCCTACTTGCAAAGAGTCAGTATTACTTCAGACTTATAAGAAAAAGAAGGGCAATTTACGAGAGGTGATTGGGTTTTTGAACGGGCTACAAGTATCGCATCCTCAGTTCTTCAAAGCAAACAATAATATCAGCAACGAACAGAAAGAAACCACAAAACCTGGCATCCATAATAGTCCGAGTGCCGCTAGACCTTCTGGTCGTTTAGCATCATTGAATAGCACCCCTCAAAAGAGCGAGTTAACCTACAAGCTCAACCCAACGAAAAAAGTGTTATCTATTCAACAAAAGTTTGGGCTCGCCTCTCAGATCAAATCAGAAGCTCCTCAAGTGAAAAAAAGAAGATTGGTCCGGGGTTCCAGAAATCCAAAACCTGATTATCAAGAAGACGACTTTATCGCTGATGACGATGAATATGATGAAGATGATGAAGAGGTTGCAAGGCTAAAGAAACCTAAATCCATCCTTGAAAAATATGCCGCAAACCAAAAAACTATAATCAATAGAGTGGTCAACTTGAGTGATGATGAAGAAGCCGACGCTGGTGCGTCAGAGGATGAAGATGATTCCGATGCTGGCGAAGATTATACACAAAGTGCGTCATCGCAATATGAAATGAATAATAGACTTTTAGAATTCTTGAACACCGCAGAATTGGGGGATATTTGTGATATCGGTGGGTGCTCTCCTGCCATTGCTGAAAACTTGATCAAGAACCGTCCGTGGCGATCTTTGTACGATCTCGAAAACAATGAATTGGGCGAAACTGTTGAGACCCAAAACAGAAGAAGTAAGAGAAAGCCTAATGGATTGAAGATTGTTGAAAAAGCAGCAGTGACCCTTAGAGGTTACGATGCCGTCGAGTCGTTAGTGCAGAAATGCTCTCAATACGGTAATATCATTTCTAATGAGATCAAGAAATGGGGGATCAACGTCACTGGTGAAAAAGGAGAACTCGAAATCACCGAAGTGGATACCGAAGAAGTCGATGATGATAATAGCAATAATAATGATGACGAAGAAGGCGATAATCATATTGGGTCTACTCAAAGGAAAATCAGAGGGACCTATTTCAGTCACAAGCCTAAATGGGCCGCTGACAATTTGCAATTGAAACCATATCAACAAGTCGGTATTAATTGGTTGAATTTGTTGTATCAAAACAATCTTTCGTGTATATTGGCAGATGAAATGGGTTTGGGTAAAACTTGTCAAGTCATTTCTTTCTTTGCATACTTGAAAGAAATCAGCTCTAATGAAGGCCCAAATTTGGTCATTGTTCCGTCTTCGACTTTAGAAAACTGGCTTAGAGAATTCCAAAAATTTTGTCCAACTTTGAAAGTCAGTCCTTACTATGGGTCACAAAAGGAACGTTTTGAATTGAGAATGACATTAGAAGAAACCGAGTTTGATGTTTTAGTAACAACTTATAACTTGGCCACCGGTAATAAAGACGATATGAAGTTTTTAAGAAGTCGGAAATTCAACATTATTGTCTATGATGAAGGTCATATGTTGAAGAACAGTAACAGTGAAAGATATCAGAAATTGATGAAAATTCCTGGAAAATTCAGACTTTTGTTGACAGGTACCCCATTGCAAAACAACTTGAAAGAATTGATCAGTTTATTGGCGTTCATTTTGCCAAGCTTGTTCAGAGAAAAGCAACAAGATTTGCAAGTTTTGTTCAATCAAAAGGCTACTACCAGTAGTAAAGATGACGGGAGTCAAAAGGATTTCAATCCATTATTGTCTGTCCGTGCCATTTCAAGAGCAAAGACGATGATGACCCCGTTTGTGTTGAGAAGAAAAAAGCAACAGGTGTTGAAGAATATGCCAAAGAAAGAAACGTTCATTGAATACTGTGACAATACAGGCATTCAACAAGATTTGTATGAAAAACAACTTGAAAAAGGTAGAAAAGCTTCAGAAGAATCTTCGGAACCTGATAAGAACCGTGACCAATCATCCAATATTATTATGAGTCTTAGAAAAGCGTCGATTCATCCCTTATTATTTAGAATACATTATACTGAGTCATTGTTGCGGAAAATGGCTAAGGACATTATGAAAGAACCCCAATATCGTGACGCAAACGTTCAGTTCATTTTTGAAGACATGGAAGTGATGACAGATTTCGAATTGCACAACTTGTGTTTGAAGTTCCCTAAAACCATTGGTAAATATAGTTTGGATCTTTCTGAAGAAATCCTTAATTCTGGGAAGTTTATGAAATTAAAAGAACTTTTGCCAAACTTCATTATCCAAGGTGATAGAATTTTGATCTTCTCACTTTTCACTCAAGTGTTGGATATTTTGGAGATTTTATTGAATGAATTAAGCATCAAGTTTTTGAGATTGGATGGGAGCACCAGTGTTGAATTACGTCAGGATATCATTGATCAGTTCTACCAGGACGAATCGATCAAAGTGTTTATTTTATCCACCAAGGCGGGGGGGTTCGGTATCAATTTGGCATGTGCCAATACTGTGGTGATTTTGGATCAAAGTTTCAACCCTCACGACGATAGGCAAGCAGAAGATAGAGCACATAGAGTAGGTCAAACCAGAGAGGTTAGAGTATACAGAATGATCTCGCGGAACACTATCGAAGAAAACATTTACAATTTGGCACAGCAGAAATTGGCCTTAGATCAAAGTGTCAGTGGTGATGGTGATAACAGTGATGCAGCAAGCCACAAAAACGAGGAAAAGGCCAGTAAATCCTTGTTCAAAGAACTTTTCAAATGATTTTTTTTTTTTTGTTCGTTATTCCTTCGTATGATATGTGATTGAAAACTCGAGTAAAAATGTTCCTACCACGAATAAATCATGTTTTTTTTTTTGGTTTCTATTTCTTGTGTTGTTTTCTATTAAAAAATGTTCTCCTTGTAATTGTATATAATAACAATATATTATAGTTCATAATTGAAATCACTATCTACAGTTGAATGTTTTATCAACACAAATTGAAAACAAGAAAAAACCCAAATAAATAACAGTTTCGTATATACATTTTATCTCAAGAGAGAAACAATAAAAATTAAATATAATAACCAGATAAATTCACTTCATTCCATAAACAATGCCACCACCGGGAATTTGATATGAGCAATATCTATTCCTCATCAATATCAATTCCCAACTCTCTTGCCCTTTCTTCCAATCTCCGACGCTTTTCAGCTCTTGCGGCTCTCATTCTTGCAAGTTCGGCCTTGATCTCGTGGGGTTCCTTGGGTATCTTATTCAAAGTTTCTGGATCTGGCCAGAACCCTGGGACATTGAATTTCTTATCAGTTTCAGTGCCAACATAGTACATCACTGCTATTGGGGTCATCAAATAGAATGTGAACTGTATCGTGAAATGTTAGCCAATATTGAAAGACGAGATAATAAATGCACAGGTTTTGCAGACAGTCATGGCATTACAGCACGTTTCTACTTACTCTGAAGATATCAAGGTTCGATCTGGAGATCCTTGGGATCTTGAACTTTGTGAAAATACTCGACATGGTGGATATTATTTGTGATGAGAATGGTGAGGATAACTGGCTGACAGAGCACAAATCATGTTATTATTCGGAAAAAAAAAAATTCCTACGGTCACCCACATCACCGCTTAGTCAGCGACAATGGCTTTCCCACCATTCTAGACAGCATATTACTCAATGTCGTATCTTTTTTTCATGGATGGTAAATTATTCTATATCTATCACTCACCTTTCTTGTTCCCGTCTCCAATTTTGAGGTTTAATATCTCCAAATAATCGGTTTATGGTGAGTTAGATAATCACTGGCGCTGACCTGGTATTCAGAAAATGTTACCCGGGTGGTTGCAACAAGACTAGAAAAACGCGAAATTTTTCCAAGAAACTTTGAATTGTTTCTAGCTTCTCAAAATTCTTCAGAAAGCATTGCTTTTTATTTTATTGTACCATTTCAATTGGTAAGTTGAATATATGATAAAAATCAACAAAATAGTATAATGATGATATAATTTGCGGTTGAGCGAGATTGTTCCGGGACATGCCTAGTTCCACTTAAGGGATAATCTTAACATGCAATCAATACTTATTCTGACAAATACTGTTTTTACACTTTTCAATTTTTAAAAAGTTTGGAAGATAAGCTTTACTAACATTGAAGTTAAAGTTTCTAATGCTGTTGGATATCTGCTAAATGTGGAGGATATATATATATATATATATATATATATATATATATGTGCGTGATAACTATCGTAGATCGACTGTATTGATACATAAGACAGCCAAAGCAGGAGTCTATTTGTTATCCTCAATTCAAAAAATCTTGAAAACAAACAGTAGAAAGCACCTTCATGGACGTGTTCCATAGTCAACCATTGCGATCTTGATATTGTACAGTTGTTTATGAAAACCTCTCCGTAAAATAAAAAAGGAAGAAGAAAAACACAAGAATCCTTATTTGTCGTAACGTGTCAACAATCAAAAACTTGGGAGTATTGTGGCTTGAAGCATGCCAGGATCCTTTATTTCACTGTAACGAACTAAGGAATTCGTCAGCTTTGAGGTAGTCGTCAAATCGATGTATATTCGTTAGAATCCGTTATGCGGATTAGTGGGTGCATTACAACGGTGGTGCGGATTTCCTTCTAAGTATGATTTCCTTGCTATGATTCTGAGCAAGGAGGAGTAACTATAAGTTACCTGAGTATATATAGCTATTGCTATAGCCAGAATATCTACAAAAGCATATAATATCCCACCTAACGATAGAAGGGGGAGCTTATAGCGGAAGGATCAAGAAGAATAAGATCAACGAGGCTATTCTAAGATTACTGAAGCTCAAATTGGAATATACAGAAACAAAACCGTCCCGCCCGCCATTCTGAACGCATAGCTCCAATAAGAATTGATTCCGCAACTTCTCTTCAACTAAAAACATCAGTACAAGAAGATCAAACTATAATAATCGACATGGTGATATTATTTCCAGTACGTCCTAACCGGAAGGTCACGTTCCCGGCTTTGGAATCTATGAGCGACCCCTTCAACATGGCACCGAACCTGGGACAACTGGCCAATCAGCAAGTCAATTCAATCAATTGAGAAGATTTATTGATAAAAATAGAACATTTCATGAGATTAGAACATGAATATCGGAAATGGTTAACTGATGTATCAAACCGAAATCATGTTCAGAGATGCGGAGACATCAGAAGAGATGGTGCATTTGGTAGTTTATGATAATATTTTGAGCAGTATTTACAGTTCCGGATTGTCAGCAATTATGGATATGGAGGATTTTAAAGAAAGCATGTTATATTTCTATGAAGTCACAGTTGTTACTTCAACAGTGTGCTGCAAAGAAAATAACTAAAATCGACAGATATATATCCGTCCAAAAACAAAAGCATAAAAGAAGATATTATTCTGGTATTAGGAGTGAGTTGAGATCACAAATGATACTTTCAGACTCAGATTATGTAGACAATATTCTCTATTATGCTGCTTATCTTGAAGAAATTTGAATTACGTCACTCTGGATATCTCGAATATATATGTAATAATCAATCGCTTGCCACTATCAGAGTCTGGGTAAACGTAGATAAACTGCTTCATTTGTTGAATGCTAATAGAAGAGTACTAATGAATTGAAATACTTATGAGCTTAGCTTCTGAAAATGTTCAGTTAAACGGAATTCTTTTAATATCTTGTTTCCTTTTTCTTCACTCACATCTCATAACTTTCGCGTCATATCCCAAACATTGGCCACCAACTATATAAAGTAGAAAATCAACTAATTTGACATTACTTCTTGTGTATAACTGCTCCAGAAGAAAATAATTGGATGAAAATATGGGCCTCTTAGATCTGAAAGTTGTAAGCAAGGCAAACAAAAGAAAAATTATTCTAATATTTTGAGGATCTTCCTATGAGGATCTTCCTAGTGATTGAATAATAGTGTCACGATGAATGGGAATTCACAGAACTTCATGACTGTAATTATTTATTCTTACTAAAATAACAAAAATGGAAAAGGATAATGCTAATAATAAACTCTTCAGTAGATTCTCTGTGCTATATGAAACGCTTTACAAAGATATGTTCTGAGAATATTTCAACCCGCCATATCTAGTAGGAAGAGCGAACCAAGAGAAAAGTTATATCTAGTATTGCTTGTGCATATACAACTCTATTTTTTTAAAAAATATAAAAAATATAACCTAATTATCAGCTTTAGAGTGTTAACTAGGTAAAAAGCAAGAAAAGTTATAGAAAATGTATTGGACGCTCGATGCATAAAATAGATAATATACTAACCCCTATCGAACTTAAAGAAAAACTAAACTTTTATCCTCATAATTTTCCCAAAATTATGACCATTAGCATATTTTGATAGACTCCTAAAGCTCTGGTAATGACAAAAACAGCAATATTAGTATATTTAAAATTTGGAGGCCGGGTAACTCATTAAAGAAGAGCATTATATATTCCTGTTAGAAAACAAACGAAACATCTGGGCGTGTGGCGTAGTTGGTAGCGCGCCTGCCTTGCAAGCAGGAGGTCACTGGTTCGATTCCTGTCTCGTCCAAGATTTTAATTTTTTTGCCATTTCATATTGTCAGCAGACAGAAAAACAAAACAATAAAAACAAATGTGTGACAATCCAAGTATACATTGGAAACGGAGCAATTGTTTTTTAAATTTTATTTGAGTGAATGATTGTCTATTTATTATTGTTTTTCTGTCACTTGAGATAATTTTTGAAAGACATTAATCAATATTTTAAAATAATAACGATCTCATTTCATCATATTTTCTATTTTCAAAATAATTGGGCAGTCAATTTGACGCTTAGTGAAGTATACCCGATTCTTCCGCTACATAATATAAGATGCCAAGGTTAGATCGAATGAAAAGGGTCCTACTAAGGCCTAATATGTTTGAATCGTGTTTTTCTTCGGCCATGATGCCAATCTCCCAACATCGTTACCCAAGAAATGGAATGTCTATGCATACAGATTCGATGAAGCAAAACCATTCGAAGCACATCTTCTTTGGAAATGTATCACTTAATAGGTTTTCATTCCTACGATCAAACAGCGAATTCATTGACCTTGCTGTTAGGTTTCCTTACACTAAATTGATATTCTTGAACAACCATCAACCATTGTGCTTCTATGAGTGTGAAAACAGTTTTCCGTCATTAAAGTTATTAAAAGTGTCTATGATGGAAATGTCCAATGGTTTGCGAGACTATTTGTATCGGTGGGCAGCATCGAACAAAAAGCAGGACAAATCCTTATGGGATTTCCCGGCAATTACATTTCTTGGTATGGACAAAAAGATCAAGGGGCTTGAATTCAACAGTAATATAATCGATAATAGCACCAAAAACCAAAAGCTGGACAGCCTTGAAAATGCCAAAGTAAATGACGGATTATTTCACTACCAGTCATACTCCGGGGTTCCTTGCTTTGCTATAGATATTTCCAATAATCAATTTCTACAAGATGAGATTGTAAAAATGATATGCGATAAAACGGGACATCCTGTTAGCAAAGAAAACATCATGAATAAAAAAGATTTGCTAAATCTCGATACTGTGAATGGCCCAACTACATCAACCTTCATTGATCATTTGATGTATCTTCCTAACAGCGAGGCTTCAGTGTTTTCACAAAGTGCAATGTACATTGATTGGCTTACAAAAAACAAGTATTGCTCTGGTTGTGGCTCTAGAAACTTAATCATCAACGGAGGCACCCAATTGAAATGCTCATCTCATCTTCCAGAAACACCAATTGATCCCAAGACTTGTGTGGTGGCATCCAGTTCAAGGTGCAATGTCACGCATCCTCGTACTGATGTTGCGGTGATTTCGTCGGTAACTGACAATAGTGGGACCAAGATTTTATTGGTGAACAACAGAAGATATCCTGTGAGAAATATGTATAGTTGTGTTGCGGGATTCCTCGAGCCGTCAGAGACCATTGAAGCGTGCGTCACTCGCGAAATTTGGGAAGAGACAAACGTGGTAATTGAGAACCATAATCCAGGAGATGTTAAAATCTTGTTGAGTCAACCTTGGCCGTACCCTGCCACCTTAATGATTGGATGCTGTGGAATTACAAACTTCAATGACAAGAACGAAGTCATCGGATTGGAGCACGACAATGAATTGAATGATGCGAAATGGTTTGATATTGACTATATAAAAGAAGTGATCATAGAGAATGAGAGAATTGATAATTTATTGATCCAGGCGTTGAGGTTAGGCAAAAAGAAAGATATTGAGCTTCTACGAGATGAAAAGGCTAATATTTTAAAGAAAGAAGTTGTGCTTCCAAACAAGAACACCGTTGCTTTGGAGTTGATCAAGAAGATTGTATTCTAGATTTGTATCGCACATTTAATAAAGTGGTTTGCGAGAAATCTAGAGAAGTATAATGATATAAAATATATGTATTAGCAACCTATAGGTAATGTTACTACGATTACATAATCAGCAGATCACCTTACCCTGTGAGAAATTCAATTTTTTTTTTTTTTTTTTTTTCGACATTTTTTTTTCATCGAAAGGCTTTTGGAACAATTGTTAAAGGAGACACAAGCCTGTTGAAGAAGTAAACACATAGATACACTTCATTTTATCAAAATCAAAATGGCCCCAAAGAAACAAGTCGAAGAAAAAAAGATCTTATTGGGTCGTCCAGGTAACAACTTGAAAGTATGTAGTTCATTTTAACCTTATTAAGGGTTTTTGCGATTTTATGACATTTTGTAGCGTGATTGATGATTTCTAACAATTACTTGTTTAGTCCGGTATTGTTGGGTTGGCTAACGTCGGTAAATCCACTTTCTTCCAAGCTATCACTAGATGTCCATTGGGTAACCCAGCTAACTACCCTTTCGCCACTATTGATCCAGAAGAAGCAAGAGTTATTGTTCCATCTCCACGTTTGGACCAATTATTCGACATTTACAAGCCAAAGGCCAAGGTCCCAGCCCATATTACTGTTTACGATATTGCTGGTTTGACCAAGGGCGCTTCTGCTGGTGAAGGTTTGGGTAATGCTTTCTTGTCTCACATCAGAGCTGTCGATGCTATCTACCAAGTTGTTAGATGTTTCGATGATGCCGAAATTATTCACATCGAAGGTGACGTCAACCCAACCAGAGATTTGGAAATTATTAGCAACGAATTGAGATTGAAGGATATTGAATTTGCTACCAAGCACTTGGAAGGTGTTGAAAAAATCACCAAGAGAGGTGGTCAATCTTTGGAAGTCAAGCAAAAGAAAGATGAAGCCATTTTGGTTCGCAAGATCATTGACTTGTTGGAAAATGGACAAAGAGTTGCCAACCAAACATGGACTTCTAAGGAAGTTGAAATTATCAACACCATGCAATTGTTGACCGCCAAGACATCTATTTACTTGATTAACTTGTCTGAAAGAGATTACATCAGAAGAAAGAACAAGCACTTGAAGGCCATTAAGGAATGGGTTGACACATACTCTCCAGGTGATGTTATCATTCCATTCTCTGTTTCCTTGGAAGAAAGATTGTCCCACATGGAAACCGACGAAGAAAGAGAAGAAGAATTGAAGAACATTGGTGCCGTTAGTGCTTTGCCAAAGATCATTGTCACCATGAGAGAAAAGTTAGACTTGATTTCCTACTTCACTGGTGGTCCAGCTGAAGTTAGAGAATGGACTATTAGACGTGGTACTAAGGCTCCTCAAGCTGCCGGTGTCATTCACAATGATTTGATGAACACATTCATTTTGGCCAACGTTACTAAGTTCGAAGATCTTATTGAACTCGGAGATGAAGCCACTGTTAAGGCCCAAGGTAAGGTTGCCCAAAAGGGTAAGGATTATGTTGTTGAAGATGGTGATATCATGTACTTCAGATCTGGTGCTGGTAAGAACTAGACAGCTTATAATGAGGTGGTTTTGTAATGGTCTTGTTACATCTGTTTTTGTTGGATTCATTTACACTGGTTATGTATGAATATATGATTACTTTAATTTTTTATTTGAAGAAAATTGTAAGCTAAATTGATGCTATTGGAGTCAAGTGAAGATTCAAGACTCTTGGGTGCGGCACCCCGTAAAAAATAGGCCGAAAAAATAAACATGAAGCAACGATGATGAGCTTTGAAATATTTTTAGCACAACCAATCCTTTATCAACGTTGAAGTAATACTACTACAGAATAAGGCAAAAGGAAAACCTCGGAGAACAAAAAATCCGGAGATTAGAAAGAAAAAAACAAGAATACACAGGTGGTTCAAAATGGCTAGTGTAGAAGAGACTATTGAGTCACTACCACGCAGCATAGAAGACTTCAAGACAATAGATAAGATCTATTTTGATCAAGTCAAACGAAAATGGCATTTCGAAGACCCCGAAACAGAAATAGAACTCATTTTCAATGAACTGCAGGGAAAATGGTTGGAAGAAACTCCCGATCTGTCATCCAAGAAAAGAGATTATCCGAATGTTGACAATGATGAAGATGAAGAAAAGAAAACCATAAAGGAGCTCAGATTGAAGAAAAAACAGAAAATAAAACAAATGAAGGACGAAGAGAAAGAATCACGACAAAACATCAAGAAAATAACCTCGGTATATGTTTCAAATCTTCCAAAGGATGTCACAAAGAATGAGCTCGAAAAAATCTTTGGCAAGTTTGGGGTATTAGCGGAAGACTTGATCAACAACACAGGGAAAAGAATTAAAATTTATAGAGACAGTAAAACAAATGAAGTGAAAGGCGATGCTCTAGTAGTATATCATAGAAGCGAGAGCGTTGATTTAGCGACTGATATGTTGGATGATTCATATATTAGACCGGGTGTCAAGATAAGAGTTCAAAAGGCGGATTTTGAAAACTATGGAAAGAAGCAAGGAGAAAGAAAGCAGATTAGCGAAGAAGTAAGAAAGAAAATAAGTAAAATGTCTAAGAAACTTGATGAAAAAATTGACGATTGGGATGATGAAGAGGAATTAAAGAAAGAACAGCGTCAGAAATATTTGAAGAGGTATGAAAAGATCGCTGTGTTGAAAGGCTGTTTTTCGATATCAGAAATTGAAGAGGATCCTGAAGTAGTGGAAGATATCAAGGAAGATATCATGGAGGAATGTGAAAAGTTTGGGGAAATTGTTCAAGTGACTGTCTACGATAAAGAACCAGAAGGAATTGTTCTAGTGAAATTCACAAAAAGGGAGACTGCTGAATTGTGTATATCAGAACTAAATGGGAGATACTTTGGCGGGCAACAATTAGAAGTATTCATATATGACGGGAAGCCATACAACAGCACTCAGCTATCGAAAGGTGGTGACGTTGATGATGAAAAGAGACTCAAGGACTATGAAGAGTTTCTCAAAAGTGGGCTGCTGACAAAAGCTTAGAAATTAATCTAACTATAGTAGCAATAAAATGAAAAAAAGTTTTAATATTTGTGATATTTGATTAATATCATGCTTGTAGAGACATAATCATGCAAGTATCCCGTGCCTGCGGGTAGCACTTTTTTTTTTTTTTTTTGGTGAGCCGAAAAATTGACAAGTTTCAATAAACAACAAATACTAGATCAATAGGATATCGCTACCAAATCAGCAATTCAAACGTACAAATAAACAATCAGACCAAGTTAAGTCAATCATCTCCCAAATGAGTACCTTGACTTACAAGAAGTTTGATGAAGGCGAGGGCGTGTTGCCTGATAAAATGACGGTTTATCAGGACTGTATTCTGGCCTTCAATGCGTCACCAGTCAATGCCAAAAAGTGCAGAATATTATTGGCTAAATTGGTTAGATTGTTGAGTGTTGGTGAAACCTTTCCAGCTAATGAAGCCACCAATTTGTTTTTCTCAATTTCCAAGTTGTTCCAGCACAAATCAGTCGAATTGCGTCAGATTGTCTACTTGGCGATCAAGAAGTTGTGCCACATCAGTAACGATGTTTTGATGGTTACTTCTTCAATCATGAAAGATATTCAAAACGGAGACATCATCTACAAACCAAACGCTATCAGAACTTTGGCTAGAGTTTTAGACAGCTCTACCGTCCATGCTACTGAGCGTTTGTTCAAGAATTGTATTGTTGATAAGAACCCAAATGTCAGCTCTGCTGCTTTGGTTTCCTCATACCATTTATCACCAGAATCTAAAGATGTTGTGAAGCGTTGGGCTAACGAAACACAAGAAGCCGTGTACGCCCAAAAATACTTCCCAGACACTCAATTTCAAAACGTTCATCAGGAATTCTATTCAAGATTTCCTTCCAGCACACAATTCTCCCAATACCATGCGTTGGGATTATTATACGTTTTGAGAAACCACGACAAAATGGCGCTTGTGAAGATGGTCAATCAATTAAGCGGCAGCAGCAGTCCTTTGACCAACCCATTGGCAATTATTCAAGTCATCAGATATATTAGCAAGTTGATTGAAGAAGATCCATCTTTGGCAGATCATTTATATCCATACTTGTCAACCTGGTCCACAAATAAATCCGAAATGGTTTGTTTGGAAGCTGCCAAGATCATTTTGAATTACAAGAAATTCTCTGCCGAACAACATACCGAAGCCATCGGTGTATTGCGAGACTTACTTAATGCCCCAAGAGTCGTCACGATTTTTGCGGCTGTGAGAATGTTAAATAAGATCGCCATGACTAACCCAGAAAAAGTTGTGGTGTGTAATTATGAATTGGAGTCTTTGATTAACCACTCAAACAGATCAATCGCCACTTATGCCATCACTACTTTGTTGAAGACTGGTTCTGCTGACACTGTTGATAGATTAATCAAGACCATTTCCACCTTCATGAATGATATATCCGACGAGTTCAAGGTTGTTGTCATTGATGCCATCAGAAACTTGACATTGAAATTCCCTGAAAAGTATAAGCCAATGTTGGTTTTCTTGAGCGACGTCTTAAGAGACGAAGGTGGTTTCAAGTTCAAGAATACCGTTGTCGAATCATTGTTTGATATGATCCATTATATTCCAGAATCTAGAGACTCTGCCTTGGAGAACTTGTGTGAATTCATTGAAGATTGTGAGTACCCAGAATTGACTGTCAGAATCTTACATTTATTGGGTGACGAAGGTCCAAAGACTAAGAACCCAACTTTGTACATTAGACATATTTATAACAGAATTGCTTTGGAAAATTCAATTGTCAGAGCCAGTGCAGTGGTTGCGCTTTCCAAGTTTGGTTTGACCGAAGACCTTTCATTGAAAAAATCTATTGAAGTGTTGTTGCAACGTTCATTGACCGATTCAGATGATGAAGTTAGAGATAGAGCGGCAGTTTCTTTGAAATTGTTATCTTCCAGTACTGATAAGACGAGCAGTGTGATATTAGTGGATTTCATCAAACCAACCAAGAAATATTCTTTGCCAATCTTGGAACAAAAGTTGACCCAATATATTTCTTCTAGTGATAAATCAAGCTACGAAAATCCATTTGATATTTCATCAGTCCCTCAATACACAGAAGAGGAATGGAAAGCCCAAGAATACAAGGCCAAGACCACTGTCCAAGCCTCTGAAGAAGAGCCTCTTAGTGACCATAAAGGCAGATCCGGGGTTGCTGGCGGTGCCACCGAAGCTCACAACGAAACTCAACAAGCAGAACTCTTACAACAGCAATACATTAACGAAATTGCCCAAATCACTGAATTATCCGAATATGGTCCAATATTACATAGCTCTAGTGTGGTTGAATTGACCGAAAGAGAAACCGAATTCGTTGTGAGTGTTGTCAAACATATCTTTAAAGAACACTTGGTGTTGCAATTTAACATTGAAAACACTTTACCAGACAGTGAATTGATGATGGTTTCCGTTATCTCTGAAGGTGAAGTATACGAAGAGGAATTCATCTTGCCAGTGGAAAAACTTGCCCCACGCTCGAAGGGCACATTATATGTTTCATTTGCTAGACCTGAAGATGAAGAAACTGGAGCCCCTGGTCTTTTCTCAGATACATTGAGTAACACCTTGTCATTCACATCCAGAGAAGTTGACCCAACGACTTTGTTGCCATTCGATGAAGAAGATGAGGGTTACCAAGATGAATACCAGATTGAAGAATTGGAAGTCAGTATTGGTGATTTCATTGTTCCATCATTCACTGCTGATTTCGACAAAACTTTTGCTGACTTGCCTAGCGAAAATGAAGAAGTTGCGGTATTCAATTTGTCCAGCTCTAGTGAGTTGCAGGAAGCCGTCAATAGCGTTATCAGCGTGTTGTCCATGAGTGCTTTGGGTAATACCGAAACCGTTGGATTTAGCGCTAACAGTCATAAATTAAAGGTGTACGGTAAGAGTATTAATGGTGAAAGAATTGCTGGGTTGATTAATTTTGTGATTTCAAAGAATGGTATTGTTGCCAAGGCTACTATCAGATCAGATAACAAGGCCTTATCTGAAACTGTTGTCAATGGTATTGCATGAAGGAAATGAGATGGGTATAAAAAAGTACAGTAGTAGAAAATGACTTAGTGAAAACATTGATAGTTTGGATGTATCTCCTTGGTTATTTCTGTTAATTTGTTTCTCTTATCTTCCTTTAATTTCCGTCAACGTTTTTTTTTTTCTTTCTTTTTTTCTCTCTCTATCTCTTCTTATTGTATTGGATTATCTCTCTATATCTTTATTTATAACATGAATTTTTTATTTGATTATATTTTGCTTAAGTTGGTGTAATTTGCAAGCGATTTATTTGGGAGGGTTTTGCTTCACCGGACATGTGTGCGGATGTTAGGATGTCTGGATGCATTTTTTCCTCAGTGAGAAAAATTGGGGGAAATTGAAACATCGCGAAAAGAAAAAAACCTGGGTGAAGCTTGTAGGTGTATTGATTAACCAAGATCATTTTTTCTAACACAATTAGAGAAGAAGACTGTGAAAAGCTCAATATATCTTGTCTGGAACTTGTACATTTTGATTCTTTTCAATTCTCTGAAAATATTCTTTTGTGCTGACCGAGTCGATCATTGGCCTTTTAATCATATAGTAACCAAGGAGGCGCCATCTTGATTCATCAAATCCTCCACTTTTTAGAAAATCCCAAGCTAATTTTATAGTATCCTGAACCATAATAATGTTCAAACAAGGTTATAATGATAGCGGGGGTCTTCCACCACACTATCTTCAACAACAACAACAACAACAACAGCTGCAACAACAACAAAATACCGACCAACAAAACAGAATATTTAATGATTTGCAATACCAGCAACAACAAGCAGATGTGATGTATGCTTCCCCAATAACCACTGCAAAACAACTCAATGGGAATGGTGTGGAAGGGATACTTCCTCCAGGAAACCATCCTCAAGTCAATGTCCAACAATTGCAGGCTACGATGAATGCTGCGCAATTAGCTGGGCAAAGAAACATACAACAACATTTCCACCAAGTGCAACAACAACAGCAACATCAAAATGGGAACAATCAAGGGAGCTCTGGGGTGAGCAGCACAGGGAGCGGTGGAGCACCAAAACGGGCCCTCGATGACCCAAAAGTGTTTAACTGGATCATCGAGTTGACTTATGGCCCAAACAAAGAACAAGCATTGCTTGAACTTGGTAAGAAGCGTGAGCATTACGATGACTTGGCTCTTGTGTTGTGGTACTCTTATGGGGTGATGACATCTTTGTTGCAAGAGATCATTAGTGTCTATCCGCTATTATCGCCACAAAGCTTATCGGCATCGGCGTCCAATAGAGTGTGTAATGCTTTGGCGTTGTTGCAATGTGTTGCTTCGCACCCAGAAACCAGAAACTTGTTTTTAAAGGCGCACTTGCCGTTATTTTTGTATCCATTTTTGAACACCGAGTCGAGATCCAGATCATTTGAATACTTGAGATTAACGTCGTTAGGTGTCATTGGTGCTTTGGTCAAGAATGATACCCCTGAAGTGATTGCCTTCTTGTTGACCACGGAGATCATTCCTCTTTGTTTGAAGATTATGGAATCGTCTACGGAGTTGTCGAAAACTGTGGCTATTTTCATCATTCAAAAGATTTTGCTTGATGATAATGGATTGAATTACATTTGCCAAACATATGATAGATTCCATGCGGTTTCTAATGTTTTAGAATTGATGGTTGATCAGTTGGTTAAGCATCAAACCGTTAGATTGTTGAAACATGTTGTCAGATGTTATTTGAGGTTGAGTGATAATGTCGATGCCAGAAAGGCTTTAGCCAGTTCATTACCTGAACCTTTGAAAGATCAGACTTTCCAAATGGCATTGAAGGATGACGTTGCTACTCAGAGATGTTTAAACCAGTTATTATTGAATATTGGAATTGTCAATTTGAATTGATTCCCTTGTTTTGCTAATTTTGAAAATCCAAAACAAAATATGCATGTTTTTTTCTCTTTTCATGACTTTATTTCTTCAACTAGTATTATTTCAACTTTTAGAATATCTTCAATAATTTACTTTTTTGTTATTATGTCTTTTTCTTCGATTTCTAATATTTTTGTTTGTTTCCAATTATCAAAGTCATATATTCACTCATTTTTTTTTTGGTTCTACGTTGTCGGGGGGATATCATGTTATTACTTTTGCTGGCTCTAGTTTCTTTATTTCTTTGATATCATATCATAAAATTTCAAGCTTATTAAATTAGCTAAACAATTTCCTTGATTTATCGAACCATATTACTCACCATTTGTCACTTTAAAAAACAAAAGAAGAAAAAAAAGGAAAAAGAAAGAAAAAGACTGCTCATCTATCCTTCTACTGTTTCATTGTCATCATTTTTATTTTATTTTGTTTTAATCTCCGCCATTAATCTGTATGCTATTGTTTTCTCTTTTGTTCTTTTATGAGGCTTCAAGAAAAAAAAAATTGCAATGTTGCTGTTCTGTTCCATCCATTTACATTTATCATATATTTACATATTCATATATTAAATCTGCTTTATATAAGTCTTCATTTTTTCTGATTTTGCTTGTTGAAGCCAAAAATCTTTTTATTTCTTTTCTTTCTGGTTTGTAAGAAAATGCTTCGAATTTGATATGTTTCATCAAGACTTATGCTTCTTGTAATCCTTGCTTGTTTTAAATACTTATAAATATTGTTTATATTTTTAATCATCAGGCTTTTAGCTTATTTACGAATTGTTTAATTTTATTTATACCAGATATTTTTTCGGTTCGTACAGTGTTATTCGATCATCATCCAGCACGGCACTCCAATGAACAACCATTCATTCATTTTCTTGGTAGTTTACCACGTACCGGGATTGAATTGAATGACCAGCAGTCCTGATACAAATGAAATGCAATGAATTCACAAAAAAAAAAAAAAAAAGGAAAAACTAAAGAAAACATTTGAAAAGAGGCAATAATTAAGTTTTTGCTAGAGACAGTAGTGAGTGATAGTAGATAAGAAAAAAAAATAAGCGTCTTGATTTTGAAATGGACACTGATATACTGTTTTTTACAAAAATCTGAGAAATATGGATAAATATTAGTATTTTTTTTTTGGGCAAATAACACGACCAAACGTTACCTATTAATATAAGCTTCGTTAATGCCTGTCCCCAACGCTTTCTTGTTTTTATTTTTTTCTCATTCACTTTTGAAATGCCCTTGCGCCTTTTTACTGGTTCAGGGCATTAGTAGATACGCTACGCGGACTACACAATAACGGTGGGAAGCACAGTGTATTAGTATCCATGTCAATGACAAAGAGATACATATCAAGAGAAATGCACTGATATCCAATGGAAATACTGCTAATAATAATAATTGTTATAATATCATCAGACGATAACAATATACAAACAAATCCCACACCGACGATCGAGAACAAAAAGAAAAAAAACAAAAAAAAAAACCACAAAAATGGTCGACCTGCAGCCTGACGTGGACTCCTGCGAGTTCCTATTGACCCGCCGCCAGCAACAAACTCTGCCCCCCAACAGTATAAATAGATCCTCACTCCTGTTTGGAAAAATCTTCCTGAGTCCCTCCCCTCTGATTGTTCGCCATCCACACTAATTTTATTTACAAACCCCATATATCTACAATGTCTGCTGAAACCGTATGTGATATCTTCTATTCTCCTTCTCTTATTGTTTCATCCCATTCATTCTTACGGTGTCCTATTTAATGTTGTTTTTTTTTTAGTTGAAGGGATGAGTGGATAAGTATATCGATGAGATCCATTCAATATACTAAGGCGCTTATTATTATCTCTCTTGTTTTAATCAAACCAATTACTAACAATCTTTCATAGGAAACCAAGCCAGTTGTCGCTGAAGAAGCCGCTGCCCCAGTCGCTGACGAAGCTCCAGTCACTGAAGCGGTCAAGAAGGTCGAAGAAAGTGTCGAAGCCGCCACCAAGGACACCCCAGTCGCCGATGCTGCTAAGAAGGTCGAAGAAAAGGTTTCTAAGCCAGCTGAAGATGCTGCTGCTGCTGCTGATGCCAAAATCAAGGAATCTCCTCTCAAGAAGTACATTGCCAAAATTAAGGCTTTGGTCGCTAAGGTCACCAAATAATCTTTTGAAGCTTTCCTTTTTCACTTCTTATTTGCTTGTTTTTCCTTTTTTCCTTTTTCAGCGCTTTTACTGCTAAATAATTAGAAGAGGGCATCTCCTTTGTCCCTACATCCTCGTTATTTTGATATGTTATATTTTTTTTTTGTTTCATTGCTTAATCTCCCGTTTGTGTTTTCTATTAAACCTACTAATCTAATACTACATAACTAATATTATTAATTACGGTTTGAAACTGTAAAGAGCTCACCTATCGTCAATTGAGTCTTGATATGTTGTTGTTGGTAACAGTCATCACAGCGCCAGTCTTTGTTCTTTTTTTTTTTCTTTGTTGTTCCTGACTTTCAAGGATCATCAACAGAGAGTAAACCCACCACCGATGCCCTTGTTGATTTACAGTAAAAAAAAATTCTACAGGCCCCCAAAAACAAAACAAAGACAACCACAACCAGGACCAGGGATCACCATTCCTTACACATGGAATATATACACATTAATTTATTGCCTGTCATATGCGCTGCCCATATCTACGGGTGAGGCGGGTAATGAACCGTTTGTTGTCACAATATTGCCATGGCTTCACATGCGAGTCTGGGCGTCCTATTGTTGCTAATATCTTTAGATTGTTAGATTGCATCATGTGAATAAACAACAAAAAACAAAACAAAACTATTTGCCCTGATCTGCTTGAGCAAGAATAGTCCAGACATCTCAAAGATACTTATCGATACACTAATAAATTTTTATTGTGAACATCACCTCGCGTGCTGTGGAAGAAGCTTTAAGCCTGAGCTCTGTTTTATTAGCAAACTCATCACACTTGCAAATAATCGCCAATGAAAGAGAGTGTCGATTCCTATCTCATTTGTAAGTGCCACTGACATAGAACTTGACGTCTTGGTACAAGTATGTACTTTAGAAAGAATTATCGTCAGGCCTCGCAAGACGCAACAGTGATTGCTTTGGCTGCATTTATCTGTAGGCGCTGTACACGTTGAATTCCCATTGAAAAAAGAGTACAGTTACATCAACTTCACAAAGCTGGATTATACCATGGGGATATGAATTTTGGATAATTGGTGCAAATTCTACAATTATATTCACTCTATGTTATCTACGTAGGGGTCACTAGATATTGCATAATTATTGAATAATAACTATTCAATTGCTGAGACTGAATGTCTGTAATAAGGTGATATCCGTCGGTGCCATAGAAGAGCACAAGGGAAGCAGCCGACCATATCCACCCAAGGGATACCGGTGGTTTCCGTAGAAGTATATAAAGAGGACTCTGGTCCACTACAAGTAAGTAGTAAAGTATGAATAAAAGAATCCATTCTTAGTACCGGACTCGCTAGTAGCCATTGCAATCTCTTACATATTAGGATTTCATATACAATATAGATGTATAACTTGATCTATCAGCAGAACCATTCTCTGAAATTCTAAATGCTAATTTAATATATTACAGTATAATTTTTTCTCTCTTTTTTTTGGCATTAGCCTAAACGATCATGGCCTTTAGTTCTTCCCTGCCCGGCCTCCATCTTTGCACTTTTCGCCCCAAATTGAATTGCTCTTTTCCCTTCATCTCTAATAAACTCCATCCCAAGACGACTGGAGGCTTCCCGTAAAACTCTCTTTTTGATGCGATCTCCAACCTTCCATTTCAACGGCACAACCTCGCAGCCGTATTTCACAACCTCCTCACTGAGGAATGGATAACGCAATTCTTTACCCCAACAACTCATCACTTGGTCATCTCGGCTCAAATTACGCTGCCAGATCCCATCAATGTCTTTTTGTAATTCTTTTGCCAACAGTTCATGTCGCTCGGGGGTTTCAACCCAGTCTTTTCCTTCTTGAAACATCCGTTCGTGCCTTGAATATCCACCAAACAATTCATCCGCCCCTAGACCACTAAACAACACTTTGCAATTACTGTAAGCTTTCGTCTGTTGTGCTCCAGAATCCCCATCATTTTCCGTTGCCACCACTCCCCAGCCTCTCAGAGCAAAATAAAATGCAATTGCAATGCTAAGGTCCATTTCGGTGTTGCACGGCCACATCAATTTCTTAACCCGCTCTTTTCCTTTCAAATATTCCTCATAACTAACATTAACTTCCACGAAATTGTACTTCACATTAGGAAACATTGCCTGGAGTGATTTGTAAGACTTCAACCCGAGTTTTCGATCTGGCGTGGCATTGTATGAAAGATTTGTCCGTTTGTTGTTAAATGAGACATTAAGCAAGTCAATGATTGGTTTGGAAGAGGTCGATTCCCAAGATTTTGTGAGATGTTCACCACAAATCCCCGCAATCAAGGTACAATCAATTCCCCCGGAAAATAAGATCCCAAATTGAGCGTTGGTGCATTCCACACCCAAGTTTTCTTGATCGAGAATTGCACTTGTTAAATCACTTGGCGGAACATACTCATTGCCCAAATCTTTAGAGTGAAATGGCTCAATTGTCATCATTCGACTTTTAATTGATTTTCTAAAGACCTCCAAGAATCCTGCAGCATAATCTAAATCACCTTGAGTCTTAGAACCCGGTCCAGCACCAACATTATTTGTCACTTCGGTAATTGATCTTGGTGTTTCCGCAAGATGATTCCAATCAGCAGTGTCAAAATGTAATACATAAACTATCCCTGCTTCACAATCCTTCCAATCTGATTCACTGTGTGGGCAAACTGAAGAAACGTATAGTTCACCATCTTCAATTCTGTGGAATAAAGATCTTCTCCCCATAGAGTCTTTTCCAAAATAGACCTTGTTTTCCGCTTTATCAACCACAGCGTATGAAAATTCCCCCTTCATTGATCGAATCACATTGATGATCTCTTCCTCGGTTCCTGATGTTTCGGCCAATTTGGAGCAAAAATACGATGTATCGTTATGGTTACAAACATTATTCTCAAGAAGATCCTCGTTATATAACTCGCCGTTGAATTGCAAAATGTACCTGGAATCATTAACAGGCTGCGACGTGAATGGAGCCCTAAGTGATAAAACCAGAGAAAAAATTTGAAGATTGGTCGAGCACGATGGCGAGGATATGGAATGGGTCATTAATGATGCGTAGTTCGGACCTCTCGCCAAGATCTTTGGGACCAAGGATTTGAAAATTTTGTTATTATCGATACATTCAAAGATCTCGCCGGCGTTCGGTGCTATCGAACAAACTTTGGCGGTACCGGTTTGGGCCTCATTCTCAGCAACCGATATTCCAATATCGTGGGCTAGATCACTGGTGATTATTTCAGATATGTGCTTTTCATTGGAAATTTCAATGTGCTTAGCATCGATAGGATCAGGGGAACTGAAGGCATGGAATAATATACCGCACATTCTACAGAGACTCCTCAAGAGAACAACAACAGCAGCAATAATGAATTCCTTGAACCTATTACTTTCTTCGATAAAGATCCATCATAGAGAAATTATTCAGTTTATTCATCTCCCATGGCCACATAACCTTTACACCCCTTCCATCACATGCACCCCCTAAAATTTTTTCTTTTTTTTTTTTTTTTTCAAACCCACAAATTTTTTGGGGAATTGGAGATAACAGGCTTCCTGAATTGGTGATGAATGTGTTCCGCGACCCATTATTACTCATTATATAAACCACCCGATTTTTCTTTCTGAATAAATCGCCAGATAAGAAAAAAAAAATTAAATAAGGGGGAGGAAAAAATCAATACCTTTTTTTTTTTTACTGTCACTGGATAATTGCCCATTTTTATATAATTTGCAATTTGTTCCGTGATTAGCCTTTATTTTTGTCGATTTGTGTATGACTTTGTTATTGTCCAAAAGTTATAACACTCTTGCTACAATTGCCAAGTCTTTTGCATTACAAACTAATATCAGTAATCGCTGTTTTCAATTGCTTCTGCCAAGCAACACAAGGTTACCTGTGAATCCAAGATCTTTTGCCACTATGAGTTCTGAAAAACCTTCTACTAATGAGTTGGCCTCCAAATGGGACGCCACTACCGTCAGAAACACTTTCCTTAAGTATTTCGAAGATAAGCTTCAACATACTTTTGTGAAATCCTCTCCTGTGGTGCCATTCGATGACCCAACTTTGCTTTTTGCCAACGCTGGGATGAATCAGTACAAGCCAATCTTTTTGGGTACTGTTGACCCATCATCTTCTTTCTACACTTTGAAAAGAGCCGTTAACTCTCAAAAATGTATCAGAGCCGGTGGTAAGCACAACGATTTGGAAGATGTCGGGAAGGACTCTTACCATCACACCTTCTTTGAAATGTTGGGTAACTGGTCGTTTGGTGACTACTTCAAAGATGAAGCTGTGCCATATGCCTGGAACTTGTTGACTGAAGTTTACGGGTTGGATCCTGACCGTCTTTACGTCACTTACTTTGGTGGTGATGAAAAATTGGGATTGGCTCCAGATTTAGAAGCCAAGAAAGTTTGGGAAAAGGTTGGTGTGAAGGAAGATCATATCTTGCCAGGTAACACCAAGGACAACTTCTGGGAAATGGGTGACCAAGGTCCATGTGGTCCATGTTCTGAAATCCATTACGATAGAATTGGTGGCCGTAACGCTGCCAGTTTGGTTAACATGGATGATCCGGATGTGTTGGAAATTTGGAACATTGTGTTCATTCAATTCAACAGAGTCTCCGCTACCGAATTACGTCCATTGCCAGCTAAGCATATTGATACAGGTATGGGTTTTGAAAGATTGGTCAGTGTTCTTCAAGATGTTAGATCCAATTACGATACCGATGTTTTCATCCCATTATTTGAAAAGATTCAAGAATTAACCGGGGTGAGATCCTACGCTGGGAAATTCGCTGAAGAAGACAAGAATGGTATTGACACTGCTTACCGTGTCTTGGCCGACCACGTCCGTACTTTGGCCTTTGCTATTTCTGATGGCGGTGTTCCAAACAATGAAGGTAGAGGTTATGTCTTGAGACGTATTCTTAGAAGAGGGGCTCGTTACGCCAGAAAATACATGGGTTACCCAATTGGTGAAAAGCCATTCTTTAGTTTGTTGTTCCCAACCTTGGCGGAACAAATGAACGAAATTTTCCCAGAATTGAAGAAAAATGAAAAGACCATTACTGAAATCTTGAATGATGAAGAACTTTCATTTGCCAAGACTTTGGACCGTGGGGAAAAGTTGTTTGAATCTTACGCTACCGCTGCTTTGAAAACCGAATCTAAGACTTTGAATGGTAAAGATGTTTGGAGACTTTATGATACTTATGGTTTCCCTGTTGATTTGACCCAATTGATGGCCGAAGAAGCTGGGTTAAAGATTGACGAAGCTGATTTCGAAAAGGCCAAGAAGGAATCTTATGAAGCTTCCAAGGCTGGTGGTGCCGGTAACAAGAAAGAAATGATCAAGTTGGATGTTTACGCCATCGACAAACTTGGTAAAGAGGCCGCCGTTGCCAAAACTAATGACTCTTTCAAGTACACCACCAACGGGGTTGATTCTAAAGTGTTAGCTATTTACAACGGTTCCGAATTTTTGGAATCTGCTGATGGTAAAGATATGGAATTGGGTGTTGTTTTGGATAACACTTCATTCTATGCTGAATCTGGTGGTCAAGAATACGACACTGGTGTGATCAGTTCCCCAGAATTCGAGTTTGAAGTTTCTAATGTCCAGCTTTATGGTGGTTATGTGTTGCACACTGGTAAGCTTGTTAAAGGTTCTATCAAGCTTGAAGCCCCAGCCACTGCCACTTTTGACGACTCAAGAAGAGTGCCAATCAAGAACAACCACACCGGTACTCACGTTCTTAACTATGGTCTCAGAGAAGTTCTCGGGGATGGGATTGACCAAAAGGGTTCTCTTGTTACCCCAGAAAAATTGAGATTTGATTTCTCTCACAATAAAGGTTTGACTTTAGATGAAATTGCTAAAGTTGAAAAGATTGTCAATGCCTACATTGAAGCCGATAATGTGGTGTATTATAAGGATGTTCAATTGGACTTGGCTAAAAAGATTTCTGGCTTGAGAGCAGTTTTCGGTGAAACTTATCCTAACCCAGTTCGTGTTGTGTCCATTGGGGTTCCAGTTGATGAATTGCTTGCTAACCCAGAAAACCCTGAATGGGCTAAATACTCGGTGGAATTCTGTGGGGGTACCCATGTTAGCAGCACCAAGGTGATCAAGCAAATGGTGGTGATTGAAGAAAGTGGTATTGCCAAGGGTATTCGTCGTATGGTTGTGGTTTCTGGGGAAAAGGCTTTTGAAGTCCAACAGATTGCTGGCAAATACGAGGCCGAATTGGCCGCTTTGGAAAAAATGCCATTTGGTGCTGCCAAAGAAAAGAAGATCAAGGAATTGGGGGTGGAAATCAAGAAGCTTTCAATTTCAATGTTGGATAAGGAATCCTTGAAGACCAAATTCGCCAAGATTGACAAAGCTTACAAGGATGAATTGAAGAAGATCCAAAAGGAACAATCGAAGAAGGTTCTTGATGAAGTCAAGGCTCATTTTGCCACTCCAGAGAATGCTTACTTTGTCAAATACCTTGATTTGTCTGCCAACGCCAAATTGATCAATGAATGTATTACCTTTGTCAAGAAGTCACACAAGGAGAAGTCACTTTACTTGATTCTTGGTGACAAGTCGGAAGGCAAATTGGCCCACGGTTGTTATATTTCTAACGAAGCCATTGCTAAAGGTGTCGTTGCTACTGAAGCCGCTGGGGTTGTCAGCAAGTTCATTGGTGGTAAAGCAGGTGGTAAAGGTAACACTTGTCAAGGTATGGGTACTGAATTTGGGCAAATTGATGAAGCCGTTGAAGAACTTTCCAAGTTGTTCAGTGAAAAGTTGTGAGGTTAGTGTGTTATTACCTCCAGGGGGATTAATTTTGCTGGTGCTCAATTTCTCTCTTATCGTTTTTGTTCGATTTTTACAGTCTAGTTCTTCGCACTGATATGCTTGTACAATATTGCAATTTCCATTTTATTTTATTTTTTTATATATTGGTGATTGTAATTGCTGAATTATATTTATATTGAGATATTTACATTTAAATTGTTAGTTATATGTTTATTGTATGAATGAGTTTTTCCTATTTTTTTTTTTTCTGTATCTAGATAAATGCTTAACTTATATACTCTCATCCATAATTCATTACCGGAATGTATTTGAATAAATTATATACACTATCATAAAAGATATTTTAGATAGGTGAAAAAAAAAAAAAAAAAAAATAAAAAATTAGTATGGAATTTATTTCTCATTGGCATGAATTAAAAGTGAAAACTTTATAATAGAACATGTTGTGTGTCTTGAGAGGCAGCACTGTCAGTAGTAGCACGCAAGTTAGTTTCGGGTTTATCTTTATTATATGATCTCTATTATATGAGTTAGTTCGGGTTTGACAGAGCTGTATTATATAAAATGGAAATTAGTCGGTTTATCTTTGTATCCACAATTCAACGTAGTCAGATGTTGAGGTCCAGAGATATACTCTACCAAAGCGATACATCACAGTATCTATTAGGCCACATTATGGATCCCCCATATCTCCGACTGATAATGGTTAATCTAAAGGATTCCTATCTAAGAATTTCTTTGCCCTTAATAAGAGTGAATTTCTCGGTCCTACAATAATAATTGTCTTAACAGACCTTGAATATAGAATAAGGAAGCCAAAAAGTTGAGAAATTTGTTGTTGTTTTTTTTTGATCAAGAAAATGTGTGTACATTTAAGTATAGAGTACAAATGGACCCTTTTTCTTTGGCAATGGCTGTCAGAGGAGTAGTAGTAGCATCACTTTGATTTGTACTGGTTTCAGAAGACCATCCCCAGGGTTTGTTTGAGGAGAAGACTAAGCGGGGCATTTCGGCATCTTTAATTTCCTCATTGCAGATTTTGAAGAGTCCAAATTGTATGGATCTCGGGGTTATTGATGTGGGCATGGGAATGCTGCTGATTATTATAGATGTAAATTACGCTGTACGATAGGAATTTCTTTTTTATTAAAATGTGTTTGTCATCTTCCTTTCAACTTAATATTGGGGATCGTTTACCGAACAATTGTGTGATTTCTACCAGTTAATTGAAATCTTTTGTCACTCAAATGAGCAAATGTTTTTCAATATGTTCTTTATTGTACGCCTCAGCTTCAACAATATTGATATCTTTGTCAATATGACTGTGCTTCGTTTAGGATTGGTGGTTCTTTCTCCCCTTTGATAATTAATTTACTCTGGAAAGTAATATGATGTGAGGATAACACACCGCACCTTTGATTGTATCCCCCAAGATATTGTTCCACTACGGCTACTCTCAGCAAACTTCTTTGTTCCATCACGTATTATATTCTCTATTATTGGTTCGTGATTGCGGTAAACAACCGTATAAAATATGTCGAAATAGAAAGGCATAATCACGTGACCAATAAGCAAACTCGAAGACCCTGCCTAATAAGCCTTCCCCCCCTCCCGTAGTGGAGATGTATGGGGGTTAGCTGTATCACCGCAAATCGGATGTAATAAATGAGTATAATATAATGATTCCACCAGAAAAAATAGATGGTAGACTGAATGAAAAGAAAAAAAAAGACTTATTTTCATGCCATAAGCTCTAATCTTTCCATGGCGTTTTAGATCTCTGGCATCAAACAACACTTTTCAATCGCTGGAGGGGCACTGCCCCCCTCAGCACACGTGACCAAAAACCAACGAACCGCCAGCCTATTGCTTGTCCACCATTGGCGCAGGACTTGGTGATGATAATGAGGTTGCGTTGCTTGCCAAGCGTAGGCGGTTGCAAAAACTACTGGAAGCGACGGTGGTGTTGCTTGCCGTGGGCTGTGTTTGCGGTAGGGTGTTTTTGGCAATTGATCCTCCATGGCATGCAGGTGCTGACTGGGGAGAGAAAAAAAAAAAAAGAGGCGGAGCAGACGATGCTAGTGGTAAACTAACTTACTTCCCAGCACCCTACAGGATGTGGTAATTCCTGCTGTCTCCATAGACCCTACACCGTCGCTATTCTTTCTTGTAGTATCACTGAATCCTGTAAACTGTGTCGTTGGCCGTCATCGTTGCGTCGTCCCATCTATAGTGCTGCTGCATTGTTGTTATCTTCATCCTAGGCTCATTTGTGTGAGTGCCTCTTGCCTGGCACTGTTTTTGTTTATGGCCATTCATACATACCATCACAGCTTTGCCTCTTTCCACTAACAAACAAACCAGATCTTGCTACGGGATTTTCCTTTTTTTTTTTTTTTTATTTCTTTTTTTCCTCAAGGGTTCTTTATCAATAAAACCATATCCATTTTTCTGGCTACTCTTTTTAGTGAAGTTTTTTTTTTTTTTCAAGGGTTCTTTATTGGAATATATATATGTCACATATCCACATCATCTGTCAACAACAACAAAAACAGTTTATCATTTCCTTCCAAAAATTATATCCATGATAACACATCCCTCACAGGATGCCTACTAAAGCTAATACCAGGTTGTCAACCATATTGACGGGAACAAGACGTCATTTATCAACCGGTTTCAACTACACCATCGACCAACTAAACTTCCATGACCCTAAGTCCTTGAAAAAATTCAATGACTTGATCTCCGACAACTCATCATCCAACAACAATGATCAACCATTAGACAACGAAGTCCAAGTGGAAAACGTTGGCCTCACCAACCCCGTTCTGACAAAAGACCAACTCCAATCCTTTTACCACCAACTCAAAACCAACCCTGTGTCAGGCTTGTCCTCAGATGACTTTTCTGATAAAGACCTTTTCCACAACCGGACAAGGCATTTTGGCAAAAACATTCTCCCATTCACCCCGCCAAAGCCCTTATACAAACTCATTTTCGAGGCAATGCAAGACAAAGTGTTGATCGTCCTTAGTGTCGCCGCCATCGTGTCTTTGGCGCTTGGTCTATATGAAACTTTTGGCCAGAAGGACGAATTCGATGATGAAGGCAAGAAAAAACCAAAAGTCGAATGGGTTGAAGGGGTCGCCATCATTGTCGCCATTGTCATTGTTGTTATTGTTGGCTCGGTCAACGACTATCAAAAGGAACGTCAATTTGCCAAATTGAACGCTAAAAAAGAGGATAAGAAAGTGGTAACCATAAGAGACAACAAGGAGACCGTGGTGTCGGTCTACGACTTGGTGGTTGGCGATGTCATCAGTGTGGAAACCGGTGATATTTTACCCATCGATGGGATCATGATCTCCGGTGAATGTGAGTGTGATGAGTCTGCCCTTACTGGGGAAACCAATACCATCAAGAAATACCCAATCGCCTCGGCCCTCGAGCTATTCCAAGAAACCAACCCAAAAAATGTCTCCGCCATCGATTTAGCCACCACTTCGTCTCTTCAAGACCCGTTCTTCATCTCTGGCTCCAAAGTGTTGTCGGGGGTTGGCCACTGCCTCGTTACTGCGGTTGGTCCCAACTCTATCCACGGGAGAACCATGACGTCTCTTAAGACCGAACCAGAAGTCACTCCGCTTCAAGCTCGTCTCGATGGCCTTGCTAACGGGATTTCCAAGTACGGTTTGATTGCTGCAGTCATTCTCTTTATCGTGCTTTTCATTCGGTTCTGTGCCTTGCTTCCTTTCCCACACAAGTACTCCCATATTAGTGGGGCCCAAAAGGGTGAGAAATTCTTGGATATCTTGATTGTCTCCATCACCATTGTCGTGGTGGCGGTTCCTGAAGGGTTGCCATTGGCCGTCACTTTGGCATTGGCGTTTGCCACCACCAGAATGGCTAAAGATATGAATTTGGTTAGAGTGTTGAAAAGTTGTGAAACTATGGGTGGCGCTACCGCGATCTGCAGCGATAAAACCGGGACTTTAACTGAAAACAGAATGAGAGTCATCACTGGGTTTTTCGGCTTTCAAAACGATGATTCATCCAATAAAGCTTTAGAATTTAACAATACCGGGTTGAACGACAATCACGAACAAGATGATTCCTTGGTGGTCATGGATGATATCAAGGGAAAAGTTGGTGATGAATTGCTTCACAATTTCATGGTTAACAGTGTTTTGAACTCTACTGCTTTTATTAACGAGGAAACAGAAGATGCGGAAACCGAAGCATTGAGGGAAAATGAAGAATCTTCGAGAAGCTTTTTCGGCAAGAAAAAGCCTAGTATTCCAAAAAGGGCACCTGAGCCATACGTTGGATCCAAAACCGAAGTTGCCCTTTTAATTCTTTGCAGCCAACTTTTTGGTATGGGCACCGCTGAAGAATCTGGTAATGTCGCAGAATTGAGAAAACAGGCTGAGTTGCTCGGAGTTGAAAAAGTTGTTGGGTTTATTCCATTTGAAAGTAGAAGAAAGTGGTCAGGAGTGGTTGTTAAAAACCAGTCTAAAGCCTCTACTGAATCTAACTACGCTAAGTACACCTCCCAATCAAAATACACTTTATACATCAAAGGTGCTGCGGAAATCCTTTCCAGAAAATCCACTCATATCTCTGGCCCTCAAGGTGGAAAGGCTGTACTTTCCTCAGATACCAAAGAATTTGTTGAGCAAAAAATTACTACTTACGCAAAGGGAGCATTGAGATCTATTGTGTTGTGTCATTTGGATTTAGACATTGATGAAGATTATTTGAAAAAACTTGGATTGTGGGGTACCAAGGGCGGTGATGCCATTGATGCCTTCTTTGAAAGCTTGAACTCTGCCCATGCTCCTGATTTGAACAGCACTCCGGGACTAGTCATTGACAGCATTGTGGGGATCCAAGATCCTTTGCGTGAAGGTGTTTCCGAAGCAGTGGTTGCCTGTCAAGATGCTGGAGTTTGTGTTAGAATGGTCACTGGTGATAATTTGATTACTGGTAAATCTATTGCCCTTGGTTGTGGTATTATTCGTCCTGCTGAATTGAACAATACCGATGTTTGTATGGAAGGTCCAGTGTTCAGAAAACTTTCCCAGTCACAAATGAGAAAGGTTATTCCTGGTTTGAGGGTTTTGGCCAGATCATCTCCTGAAGATAAGAGAATTCTTGTGAAGGAATTGAAAGCTATGGGTGAAGTGGTGGCTGTCACTGGTGACGGTACTAACGATGCTCCTGCATTGAAGTTGGCTAATGTCGGGTTCTCTATGGGTATTAGTGGTACTGATGTTGCCCGTGAAGCTTCTGATATCATTTTGATGACCGATAACTTCAGTGCTATTGTGCAAGCCATCAAATGGGGTAGATGTGTGTCTGTTTCGATCAAGAAATTTATTCAATTTCAATTGACGGTTAATGTGACTGCTGTCGTGTTGACTTTTGTATCTGCGGTTGCCAGTTCTGACGGTAAGAGTGTTTTGACTGCGGTTCAATTATTATGGGTTAATTTGATTATGGATACCTTGGCTGCTTTGGCATTAGCAACCGATAAACCAGACGAAGATATTTTGAAATCTAGACCAAATGGGACCAAGACACCATTGATCAGTGTTGCAATGTGGAAGATGATTATGGGTCAATCAATGATGCAATTGGTGATTACTTTTGTATTGAACTTTGCTGGTAAAAAAATCTTTTTTGGGAACCAAAGAATCAATGGTCATCAGAGAACTCAATTGTCAGCAATGACCTTCAACGCTTTTGTGTGGTTGCAAATTTTCTGCATGTTTGTGTCGCGTAAACTTGATGAAGGTGATGGCATTACCACCGTTAGAGGACGTTTCACTATGAGAAATTTGAACTTCTTTGCTGACTTGTTCCGTAATTGGTACTTTATCACTATCATGGTTATAATCATGGGATTCCAAATATTGATTATGTTTGTTGGTGGTGCCGCGTTCAGTGTGGCACACCAAACTGGTGCGATGTGGGGTACAGCGATCATTTGTGGGTTGTTAAGTTTCCCATGTGGTATATTGATCAGAATCATTCCTGATGAATGGGTGGTCAAAATATTCCCAACCAAGGCTTTCCAATGGGTGCTTTATATTGCCAGTTTTGACTTTATTAGAAAATCAAAGCCTAGACCAGGAATTGAAAGAGGTGTGGTTACTGATGATGAGGCAGACACCGAACACGAAGCGGTTAATGAATCAGTTGGTGCTAGCATAGACAAAGGCAAGGGCGGAATCAGTGGCACTAGTAGTGGTCATGAAGATTCGACGACACTAGATGAAAATAGTGGATCAGAAAGAGCAACTTGATTGCTGAGCTTTTTGTATTGTTTTAATTTTTTTTTTTCCGTTTCTTCAATTCGCTATTAGAATGCTCTAGTATACCCACCCAAGGAACTCTATGCTACATCAATCCTTGGTCATTCATTTTAAGTTTTGCTAATGTTTCAATTTTCTGTCTGTTCACTGTTTGATCTATCTTTTATCTGGAGGGAAAGAAGTATTGCTCTCCCAAGCACTTTTTTTTTAATTTATTTTTGTTAAGTTTAAGTTAGGTTTCTCCATTGTCGTGCTCTTTTTTTTTTTTTTTTTTTTTTTCAATTTCAATTAAGAAAACGAAGAAAAAAGCCTGTAACATTATTTATTTTTGTGTTGTAGTAGTTAGTAGTGACTTGGGGGGTGGAGAGTAGATTGTGCATGTGGAAGATACGCCATACCAACTGGAAGCGGAAGGAGGGTGGGTGGGTGCACCACGGTACAATAACAATCATAGAACGAGATTACGGTATTTGCTTAACTCCCTTCAGTGGACCCCGATATAACAGGATATGCAAAAGAGCGGGATTCACAAGAGGATCAAGTAATTGGCATGATCGCCTGAAATATATCATTGCACATACACCACCGACGGGGGATACCTTTGGATGAGCTACCTGTTTCTTACTGGTGTTGAGCTGATAGCAAACAACGTCTCTTAGCCATTCAAAATCTATTAGATGATGATGATTACTTTCATTTACGTGCGAAAAGAAATGCGGTAATCCCATTGGACCACCATGCGGCTGCTCCTACACCCACGTGAGCTACCGCATTTAAGTCCGGCGATAAATGCCCACATCCGAAACTACTACAATACATTGTATATCTATTATATATATATATATATATATATATATCAGATTATATTTCCTCTCTTTCTTTTTTATTCTCTCTCTCTCTCTCTCTCTCTCTCTATATATATATATATATATATAGTCATCTCAACTGCCATCCACAACATGCCTGAAGTCATTGCCCATAGAGGGTTCAAACGATTATATCCGGAAAATACCTTGCTCGCCTTCACCCAAGCAAGGAACGCCGGGGCCACCACCATCGAATTAGACTTACAATTGACCAAGGACAACCAGATCGTCATTTGTCATGATTTCACCACCGACAGAGTATTTGACAAATCCGTCAATATCCACCAGTCGACTTTCTCCGAGGTGATGCAGTTAAGAACTTTGCAAGAACCGCATGAGTCGATGCCCAGCTTAGCCAATCTTTTGAACTGGATCCAAAAACCAGAGAACCACGGGTTGAAATTGATGTTTGACATCAAACGCGTCAACCGTATAGAGATCTTGAGTATTTTGCAACAGCAATTGCTAGCCAGCGAGCCCCAAGGGTGCCAGACCGATGATGAGAAGTTGAATTTTTGGGGATCGAGGTTGATCATTGGGTTATGGAATTTACAACAGTATTGGTACACGGTAGAACACCACTTGTTTCAAAGCTTTGAAAAAGCGATTATTACTTTCAGCATTGAGGAAGCTCTCAAGATTTTGAGCGTCAGCGATCAACAGGACCCACAAGACCAACTCAAAGGGATTTCGTTATTGCATGTCGCCACTTGGGATAAAGCATTATTCAAGAACCTTGGATCAATGACATTATACCAAAAAAACCACGCGACATCATCGCCGTTGAAATATTTCTTGTTGAACTATGTGGTGCCGCAAAAAGTCAAGTTTTACGTGTGGACCGTCAACGATGGGGCCGATATGGACTGGTGTTTGAATTTCCCGTTCATCGCGGGGATCATTGGGGATAACCCCGATATCCTTGCGGGAAAAGTCAAGGTCTTGTCCGATGTGGCCCCTGAACCGGTGGACGATGAACAAAAGCGGTTGGAATATTTCAAGTCTAGGCTTGCGATGTTGTACAAGTTAAGACCGTGGTTCTATACTAAAGTGGCGATCAAGCGGATGTTATTTCTTAGATTGTATAAGTTTTGCTTGTTTCTATTCTCGTGGAAACTCCAAGAAGTGAATATTTTCTGGAGATGGAATATTGGTAAAGTCCTTCTGGATTTTAATAAAGCGGTTGGGTTGGTCTAAACAATAGACTATATTAATACACAAATTATTGACTGTTATTTCATCGTAGCTTATAAGGGGTAAAATGTATGTATGTCCCACACCCCCCACGAAATGGCAAATTGGGGAAAAACGGGACGGTGTGTGTCATTTCTTGATAACTTTCTCTTTCATTTGAAAGTTCTTCATTTGAAAATATTGAGAGCATCACAGTCTCAAAATCCACTATGAATCCCGATATTTTCTTTGCTGATGAGACCATCAACAGAGTGTCGTTTCTCCGTGAAGATGCGGAATTCATTATCCAGGCCATCAATTTCCAAAACACCAACATTTTGTTCTTGAAAGATAACTACCCTCTAGTCGAGCCATTGGAAGGATCATTGTCTCCAGTGCCTCAACTCTTGAAATTCAAAATCGGTGCTGATAAGACAATCCACGAATACTTGATCAAATGGAGTTTGTTGAACAAAGACGAATCGTATGACTTGCGATTTTTCCCAAACATTGTCTTTTTAGGCTTGGATGAACTAAATAATGACCGTGAAAAAGTATTCGAATATCAAGATGGGATATATTCCGGGATCCCTTGTTTTATGATCGATTTATCTGAACCAAATACGAAATTCACTGGTACATTTGTTGAGAAAAACAATGGCGACGCTTACAAATTAGACATCTTTGAAATTTTGCAGACTTCTCAGTACAAATTCGACATTCTTAATAATAGAAGCCAGATCATGCAAATGGAGAACCACGAATCGTCGTTGTTGGCGTACGGGAAAATGTTTCTTGATTGGTTAGGCAAGCAGAACTTTTGTCCGCAATGTGCTTCGCCAATCATCAAGATCCACGCGGGGACGAAATTGAAATGTACTTCTAAATTGATCAGTTCCACCACCGATGACAAGACCGGGAAGGTGAAAAATGTTTATGAGTGTGGGTCGAAAAACCTTTCTGTGTCGAATATTCAATTTCCAAGAACCGATCCAGTGTGCATCATCGCGGTGGTTAATTTACAACATAACAAGATCTTGCTTGGCAATGGGTTAAGATTTCCAAACCCGAAATTCTACAGTTGTATTGCCGGGTTCATGGAGCCAGGAGAATCGATCGAAGTTTGTTGTTCAAGGGAAATCTGGGAGGAGACAGGGGTCAAATGCTCCCAAGTGATGGTTTTGCACTCTCAACCTTGGCCATTCCCGGCTAATTTGATGATTGGATGTATAGGGGTAGTGGAATTCAACGGTAATGATGAAATAGTGTATTTAGGTAATGATCCAGAGTTGAGGGACGCTAAATGGTTTGATTTTGAGGAAGTTAAGCAAGCGTTGGCCAAGCAGGAATCGAATGGGGGGAATAACGATGATTCGTTAGTGTTGCCTTCAAAGAACTCGATTTCCCACGTTTTGATAGACACTGTGGTCAACAAGAGGTTCACCAAGTTGTAACATGAATATATTAGAAATACTGTATAAATATCAGTATAAATAGATAATATGTATGTAATCTAATATTAGCTAAGTATACTCACGTAAGACGTAATATCTGCATCTAAAGTAGACCCATTTTCACCTTTCTCAATGTGTGTACTAATCGATGTTGGTAATAGCCTCTGGGGAGCAAACCTCAACTGCACTAATAAGAAAAGAAGAACATTCTACAACAGAAGCATCATTGGAAGCACGTGTATTAATGGACGGTAAATCAAGGGAAGGTAAATCAACAGTATCCAATTCAACACAACATAAATCAGTAGACACTCTACCGGTGCAAACTTGACCAGTGGAAGGGTCTTGTGGATTAGACAAAGATGGTTGATTAATGTTACCTTCCCCTCCCTTTTCTTCGTAGAGCTTTCCATCTTTTGAGAACAAAACATCATACCACTTGCTAAACAGATCCTTGTTTAATCTCTTCGAAATACTCTGGGTTGATACGAAACTTCAATGTCTCAGGATCAACTTCCCCGCGATTTTTCGCCATTTCCTCAACCACAAACTCAAGGTCATAGTTGAGCACAACCGTGCTTGGAACAAGCCACTTCATAAGAGAGTGAGCGAGCAAACTCTTTGCAACATTCACAGCAAATTTGTTATACTTTTCTTCCCTGAAATTTCTTGCAGCTTCAGTATCGTGTCTCTCTGTTTCCGGAAGGATCTCATCGATGATCTGCAGCACCCGTTCTATATCTTGTAAGGTGATGGATTTGCAACAAAGGTGAGAAAACCTAATGAATTTGCTTTTGTCCCTGAAAATTTCAGGTAAACTGGAATGATCGAATTTCGCCCCGTTTTCGGGAACAATTCTCTTGTCCACAAAGGCTCTAAACTGTGTAGGCGTAAGACGCGTAAGACGGGTTCGGGCGTTGCTTGGATCGGCTGCTAACTCTGGTGTTTTTCTGTCTCCCTTGGGGCCCATATAACGTTTGGGCGATGGCTCAGCAGCTTATTCCTGTGCAGTTTTTATTATTGTTTAAAAGGGTGCATATAACGTACAACATGATGTTAAGTGGGACATTGTGGAATATATAATTACAATCGTAACGCGTGTCTGATTCTATGCCAAAAAAAAGAGGGTGCGTAGGGGTACTAAGCAATCACATCATATGTGCATATTATTGCAGAAACAAGCATCAAAAGCCTCCCGGCATCATCCAGGATGTCTCAAAAATATTGGGTTTTTTCAAGGAAGAAAGACTTTTCCATGAAAATTATACCAGTCGAAAGCCCTGTCAATTCTGATTTCAAAAATATTATTTTTATTGTATTGCATTTACTACAGAAAGAACTATAACGATTTGAAAAAGGCAACTCCTAAATCTCAGCAGTTTTGGGCATTTCTTTTCCGCGGTTTGAATTTATCCCATACAAAAAAACTCGCGGTGGAGCGCTCTGGCATGTGACTGTCACGTGCCTTTACAGGGTTTCCTTTTTTTTTTTTTTTTTTTTTTTTTTGGCGAAAATTCCACGGTGGAATTTAAATTTTCATTTGATCTGACAACAAACACATCATCCTCTTTGAACTCACCCAGATCTGTTGGCTATTTCCCTAGACCACCGAGAAGAGCATAGACACACCCTTCTATTTACCGGTTCTTTTTTTGCCCATCGATTTCCTTCAATTCACCCGCTCATCCTTGCCATTCACAAAGGAGTTTATTTATATATATATACATAGAGCCCCCCCTTTTTTTTGTTTTTTCCTCCATATCTGATTTCCTGTTCACTTCGCCAACAAGAGACGCGTTTCTTTCCACTCCAGTTACAACCCATCATTAATCAAGAAAACCAAAAACCACTCTCTTGATAATATCAATATGGCCATCTTAACCTCTTCCATCGTCAACAATGGTCCAGTGTCCATTTTCGCATACTGTCTCTCGTCCATTTTAATGACCTGCACTAACAAGTATGTGGTGTCTGGTAATCCTGACTTCAACTTGAACTTCTTGTTGTTGACCGTCCAAGCGTCCGTTTGTATTCTTACCCTTGTGATCTTGAAATCTTTGGGTGTCGCTAAGTACAGACCGGTCACCAAAGAAGAAGCCAAGTACTGGTCCCCAATCTCCATCTTGTTGGTTATTATGCTTTACACCTCTTTCAAAGCCTTGCAATACTTGGCCATTCCAGTCTACACCATCTTCAAGAACTTGACAATCATCTTGATTGCTTATGGTGAAGTTTTGTGGTTTGGTGGTAAAGTCACTAACATGGCCTTGTCCTCTTTTATGTTGATGGTTACCTCTTCTTTAGTCGCTGCTATGGGTGATGACAAGAAAACCCCAGCCGGCTCTAACGAAATGACCATCTTTGGCCTTAACCTCGGCTACTTCTGGATGTTCTTGAACTGTTTTGCCTCCGCTGCCTTTGTGTTGTACATGAGAGTTAGAATCAAGAAGACCAACTTCAAGGATTTCGACACCATGTTCTACAACAACTTGTTGTCTATTCCAATTGCCTTGATCGCCACTTTTGTCTTGGAAGACTGGTCCCCAGCTAACGTTGCCAGAAACTTCCCTCCACAAACCGTCAACTTGGTGATCTTCTTGATGGTGTTTTCCGGGGCTGCTTCTGTTGGGATCTCTTACTGTTCCGGTTGGTGTATCAGAGTCACTTCTTCAACCACTTACTCGATGGTTGGTGCTTTAAACAAGTTGCCAATCGCCTTGTCTGGGTTGATCTTCTTTGATGCCTCAGTCAACTTCATGTCAGTTATCTCCATCTTCATTGGTTTTGCTGCTGGTTTAGTCTACGCCGTTGCCAAGAAGAAGCAAAAGGAAGAAGAAGCTCACCAAGCCTTGCCAACTACTAACAAAGACTAAGAGGCATTTAACAATTAGCTATTGTTCTTCTCCTCCCCCTCCCGCACCTCCGTGTCAAATTTCACTCGACGATTTCTCTGCTAGTTTTCTTTTATTTTCTTTCCTTTTTTTTTTCTGACTCTTCGGAAATTGCTACCTTTGATTTGTTACCATTCCGTACGATCTAGAATCGTCCAATGGTTCATAGGGTTGAATTTTATGTATTTTAGTGGGCCTCATCTTTTTTTTTTTTTTTTCGAAATATACACTAGTTGATATTCTTATGTCTGTATCACTGATTATATGTGCCAGGAAAACTGGGTTTTTCACGCACCTCATCTATGACTCCGAGGAAAAAAAAAAAAAAAAAGAAACATTAAGAAAAAAAAAAAAAAAAAAAAAAGCAGGAAAATTTTCGTTGTGGTTATTAATTACCATCTCATCAATAATATACTAGAGATATATATTGATATATATATTTGAAAGGCTTTTCTCCCCCCTTTTCTGTTTATTCACTTCGAATTCATATATTCGATTTTTTTTTTTTTTTTTTTTTTTGACAAAGAAGAAGATTGTTTAGTCCCCACACGGATCTGAGTCATCTCATTCAATAATGTTGAGAGTTTCGAGAACCTTGAACAAACCAGCCTTGAGTTCGAGGTTGCAAGCCGTGGCCACCAGAACCCTTCGCCAAGGGTTTGCCACTAGAAGACCTAATCTCCAAGCAGAAATCTTGTCTGGTAAAGAATTGGCTAAGAAAATAAAGCTCCAGGCCGCTGATGAAGTCACCAAGATCCAGGCCGTCAATCCAAGTTTCCAACCAAACTTGTCGATTATCCAAGTTGGTGAGAAGCCAGACTCCTCGACCTACGTTAGAATGAAGTTGAAGGCCGCTAAAGAATCGAAAATTAAGTCATCTTTGATCAAGTTGCCTGCTGACATTTCTGAAAACGAATTGCTTTTCAAAATCAACCAATTGAACAATGATATCAACGTCCACGGGATCTTGGTCCAATTGCCATTACCAAAACACCTTGACGAAGCCCGTATCACCAACGCTGTCAGCGACTCCAAGGACGTTGATGGGTTCAACAGATACAACGTCGGAGAATTGTACAAAAGAGCCGGCAATCCTACTTTTGTCCCATGCACCCCAAACGGTATCATTGAATTATTGAAAGCCAGTAACTTGGACTTGAGAGGTAAATCCGCCGCCGTCATTGGGAGATCCGACATTGTTGGTACCCCAGTGTTCTCCTTGTTGAACAGAATGAACGCTACCGTCACCCTTTGTCATTCTAAAACCAAGAACGTCGAAGAAATTATCTCTCGTTCCGACGTCGTCATTGCTGCTTTGGGGAAACCTAACTTCGTCAAAGGTGAATGGTTGAAACCAGGAGCTATTGTTATTGACGTTGGTATCAACTATATTCCTGATGCCACTAAGAAATCCGGCCAAAAATTGGTTGGTGATGTTGATTTCGAAAGCGCTAAACACGTTGCCAAATTAATCACCCCAGTTCCTGGTGGGGTTGGTCCAATGACCGTGGCCATGTTGATCTCCAACGTCTTGAAAGGTGCTAAAGCCCAAGAAATGAACAAATTCCACCCAGTCACTTCCAGCAAGTTGCCTTTGCATTTGGTCAAACCAGTTCCTTCAGATATCGATATCTCTAGAGCCCAACACCCAAGAAACATCACCAACGTCGCTCGTGATTTAGGAATCAAGGAATCCGAATTCGAGCAGTACGGTGCCTACAAGGGTAAAGTGTCTCTTGACGCTTACAAGAGATTGGCTGACCAACGTGTAGATGGTAACTACATTCTTGTTGCCGGTATCACCCCAACTCCTTTGGGTGAAGGTAAATCCACCACTACCATCGGTCTTGTCCAAGCTTTGGGTGCTCATTTGAATAAACCAACTATTGCCAATGTCAGACAACCTTCTATGGGTCCAACTTTTGGTGTCAAGGGAGGTGCTGCTGGTGGTGGTTATTCTCAAGTTATTCCTATGGATGAATTCAACATGCATTTGACTGGTGATATCCACGCTATCGGTGCCGCTAATAACTTATTGGCTGCTGCTATCGATACCAGAATTTTCCACGAAATGACCCAAAAGAATGATAAGACCTTCTATAACAGATTGGTCCCAAAGAAGAAGGATGGCAGAAGTTTCACCAAGTCAATGTTGTTGAGATTGAAGAAATTGGGTATTGACAAGACCAATCCTGATGACTTGACTTCAGAAGAAATCACCAAGTTTGCCAGATTGAATATCAACCCAGATACCGTTTCCATCAAAAGAGTTGTTGATGTCAACGATAGATTTGTCAGAGAAGTCACCATTGGTCAAGCTGCCACTGAAAAGAATTTCAACAGAAAGACCGGGTTCGATATCACCGTCGCTTCAGAATTGATGGCTATCTTGGCTTTATCAAATGACTTGAAAGATTTGAGATCCAGAGTCGGTAGAATTGTCGTTGCCATGAACACTAACAATGAACCAATTACTTGTGATGATATTGGTTGTGGGGGTGCCATCACCGCATTGCTCAAAGACGCCATCAAGCCAACCTTGATGCAAACTTTGGAAGGTCAACCAGTCTTGGTCCACGCCGGTCCATTTGCCAATATCTCCATCGGGGCTTCTTCGGTAATTGCTGATAAATTAGCATTGAAGTTGTTGGGTACTCCAAAACATATGGATGTCGTCAAGAAAGAATTGGGCTCTTTGTTGCCAGAAGGTGCCGACCCTAACGAATCCTTCAGTAAATACATTCCAGAAAAAGGTTATGTTGTCACTGAAGCCGGTTTCGATTTCACCATGGGTGGTGAACGTTTCTTCAACATCAAGTGTAGATCTTCTGGTTTGAAGCCTAATGTTGTCGTCATTGTTGCCACCACCAGAGCCTTGAAGTTGCATGGTGGTGGCCCAGATGTCAAGCCAGGTCAAACATTGCCAACTGAATACCAAACCCAAAACTTGGATTTGGTGGCTAAAGGGTGTGAAAACTTGGCCAAACAAATTAGTAATGCTAAGTCTTTCGGAAGTCCTGTTGTCGTTGCCATTAACCAGTTCCACACCGATACTCCACAAGAAATTGCGGTTATTAAGCAAAAGGCTCTTGAAGCTGGTGCGGTTGATGCTGTCGAATCAAACCACTGGGAAGAAGGTGGTAAAGGTGCTATTAAGTTGGCCGAATCTATTGTCAAGATCGCTGACAGTTTGGAAACTACTAATGAAAAGGTCAACTTCTTATATGATGCTGCCAACCCATCCATCGCCGAAAAATTGGAAACCATTTCAAAGGAAATGTACGGTGCTGACGGTATTGAATTGTCAGAATTGGCAAAGGAGCAAATCAAATCCTTTGAATCTAACAACTTGAACAAATTGCCAATCTGTATTGCCAAGACCCAGTATTCTTTGTCGCATGACCCAGCCTTGAAGGGTGTTCCATCTGGTTTCAAGATTCCAATCAGAGAAATCAAGGCTAGTGTTGGTGCTGGTTACTTGTACGCGTTGGCCGGTAAGATCATGACCATTCCAGGGTTACCAACTCACTCTGGTTTCATGAATGTGGAAGTGGATGAAGAAACTGGTGAAATTGATGGGTTATTTTAAGACCATTTTGAAGATATAGAATTATTTATCGACTATATTCCTGAACTCGTTTTTTTTTCTCCTACTGTCTCTGATTTTGTTATTGTATCGTTATTAGTTCATTTATAGATAATAGATCATTAGTGATCAATGTTATTATCACATTGACATTTGCATTTATGTTTGAAAAGTATTTTCACTGTGTAGTTTCTCTTAAGCGTAGTACTGGAAGAGGATGGAGCGCAACAGCTGAAAACATTGGAAGTAGATCAGTTGTATGAAGGTGATTTCTGGGTATATCCGTATTTTCTTGTTTCTAAGGAACTGTAGCTTTGATTTTTGTTTCCTTTGTGGTGAGTTGTGTCAGAAAGAGATATTTTGAGGATTAATTTAGCGTGTATTGCCTTTGATAGACTATCGCCTCCGTCAGGTGTGCGGAATTATTGTGATAAGCACAAACAGTATGTCTCCGCGGCACCGTCATTGTGGTACATACTATGTTGATCTCGGCAAGTGAGAGTGCCAAATGATTGAAATTGTCACTGAGATCACTTTCTGGGAATGATTGCATCGCCCTTACTAGGCGGAAAAAAGATCATAGTTCTCGAGTAATCACTCGTCTTCTAAATGCCATTTTACAACATCAATAAAAAGCCCCACATCATGTATTACCGGTATGTATATTATACAACAGTCAAGGAGATCACCACAAGTTTATGACTTTATTATTTGCATCAATCAATGATGCCGTCTGGATCTTGAGTTGGTATTGATGCTCATCATCATAACAGCACTTGAATTCCAATCTATATTTCTCATCCAAGTTATTGCCAACTAGACCCACCGAACCAACGATCACGATATTCGAAAACTCGTTCTTCCTCCGGTACGCAAAGTCATTTTCCTCATCCACCAGGACCAATCCATCCGTGGGATTCTCAAGCCCTGATTTCGCAAAATTGAATAGCGAATTGAGAAATCCAAAGATCCTGGTATTTCGCAAATCCATTCGTTTGTACACGTCCTGCCATTCATACGTCAACCCCAATACCGTCTTATTCAAAGTTTCGTCGATTTTGATCTGTAAAAAACTCACTTTCAATAATTGGGCATCAAGACATCGCTTTAGCCACAGTTTTTTCTCTTGATGGTGCTCCTTCCCAATTGTGGTGTCTCCGGCATCATCAACCCCATCATTATAAAACAATTGTAAAGTGAATTCGTTCTTACTAAATTTAAATTCTTCGAAGTTTATCGGAAGTTTGAAATTATCCTGGATATACTGGTTCCTGGTCAACTCTTCAATCAAGTAATAGTCAATCAAGCTTTCCAACAACTCCAAATCAACGGTCTTGGTCTTGGCGCGATTATTTCGATCAACTAAAATGACGAGATCATTCAAACTGCTGGCTTTATCTTTATCTCTGTCAGTGATTTTCCAATTGAGCATATGATGGTTAATAACATAAGAATTCCGCGATAAAAACTCGACTTTCAATGGGATCAGTACCGACTCTCCAAGGTACAACACTTTGTAATAAACGTACCCCGATATTGATACCAACCCTGAGGCTAATAGTATCCCAAGATTACGTAAGGTGTGGGATTTTTTCCTCCCAAAGTGGATTTCCGGATTACCGATGTTGCTAGTGGGATATTTCAGTTGGATGCTTTGAAGAACCGCCCTTCTGAGCGCATCATCTGTCAAATATCGCTTTCCTGGGGTGGTGGGACAAATCATTGCTGGGCGTCTGGAGCGTAACAAACAGGATTTCTCAATTGAAATCCCAGGGAGTCGTCTAAATTTGTATTTTTGCAACCACATATTCTCAATTTTGCTTCCACCAAGTCAATTGTTGAATGCCCATTAGTTGAACTAAAGCCGAAATGATGTAAAAGATGGATTTTAGGGAAGAGACGCAAAATCCCGATGGGATCGGGCATGGATATCATGTGACTCTTTTTTTTCTATCGCACATAAAGAAATATTGTATTAATACAATAATTAGGCAAAATATTCTATTCATTTTTATAATAATAATAATAATGATACTTAAATAAATCATCTCTTATGCTTTTACTTGGCCAAGCTCGTAGAAATCCTGTCTACAATCGCACGCCTTTTTTCTCACGTCTCGCTTCTTATCATCCAATGGAACAACCATATTCCTGAGAACAACTTCTTTGAAAGGTACCAACTTTATCAAATCAATATAATGGCACAACTTTAACAAGCACCCCAACGATTTCTCTCTAACTTCTGGAGAATTATACTTCATGAATACTTTGTCAATCTTCAAAGACGCAGAATTCTCATCCAAATCCTTCCTGAAATAATTAGCGGATTTGAAACAACTAATCAATATCGGAATCAACGATGATAAGTAATTGCCAATTAATTTGGCGGTCTTTTCGGTTATTAAAGAGTCCAAGGTGGTCAATGCCGCCCCTCTAACTTGGGAGCTATTCAACTTAATGGATTCAATAAGCAATGGGAAAAGATCCTCCAACTTCATCAAAATGATATCCGTACTCATATGGTTCGATACCAAACTTAAAGTGGTCAAATAAAATGCTTTTTTCAATATGGTCGAATTTTCATCATCTCCAGCTGAACAAACCTTGGTGTTTGTTTGGAAACTAGAAATCAAGCTTGGGATCAAGATTTCAAAAAGTTTTTGTTTATACAATGGTTTCAAGTTGATATTATGATTGGCGCGATCTTTCTTCAATAATTTCCATTTCATCCCGCTGTCTACTTGTCTAGTATAGTCAACTTTGAAAATTATTTCCTCCGTGACAAGAATATCAAAACTTTTGCAAATTTTATCACTAAGCGCCTTTGCCTCAGGAGACTTTGCAGCTTCATCAATCAACCCGAGCAAAAATTGAACAGCATCAGCGGATAAGCGGTGGTTCTTTAGTATCAAAGCCTTGGCCACCCAAACAAAAATCTCAAGATCGTTCACGGTTTCATTAAAATCAGTGGTGATATGGCTTTTGATATTGCCAGTCAATTTCTGATATAACTCCTTGGTATACTCATCCTCAGAACTACCCAACCATTTGTTTATAATCATGAATAACAATTGCAAATACCCGAGTCTTTGGTATACATCTCCTTCTTTGAGATTAAGTAATTCTATGGTTTTGTCGGTGAATTCGTTCACCGATACTTGAGTGCTCCAAGTGGTGGATTTAAAGTCGATGCCAGCAAGCAGTTTCACAAACAAGTGAACCATTTTTGATTGATGATTAAAGATATTGTCTGGGATTGCCACTTCGAAAAGATCGGTCGCCTTGCTTTCCACAAATAATCCAATAAGTGTGTCAAGGATTTCCTGATGCATCAGTATCTCCGATCTTAAAACAATCAAGAACAAGATTCTTGAACTCAACTCCACAAAGCTGTCACTGTAGAAAACATCTTTGGAACCGATGGAGAAACATAGGGTTAATAACAACGGAATGTATTTTTTCAAGAAATTGTTACTAGTTTTAAAGTCTGGGTGCGATTTCAAAAACTTGAATAATGAATTGTACAAAACATTGAGAATCAACAAAGCGTATTTCAAACATTTGTCATTGTAATCCGAGGCATTTGTGTCATTTTTTTTACAATTGTCAATCACCATATTCAATTTGGAAAGAAGTCTGATGGAAAGAACTTCCAACAAATTAGAGTTCTTGCAAGATAAGTCGCTCAAGATTGACAATATTTTTTCCAAATTTTTAAAATCAGGAACGTCCACAATCTCATCTGGTAACAAACTCAAAAACTGCGAAAAGAACTCTCCAGATATCAAAACGTTATTCAATTCCGTAATTGTAGCTAAAACACTGAGACACGGTCTATAAATTTTATTGAACTGAATTTCTTTCTCGTCATTATTTCCCTCTAAACTGACATACTCTACCAAAATATCAGAAATATAATTCAAAATCATTCTGACTTCTGAAATGTTCAAGAAGCCTTTTAGTTCTAAAAGTAGTTTCAAGTTTCTCAACGCTTGAGTTTTCAAATCGGTGAACAGACCAGAAGATGATACTAAGGATCTTGATAAAATGATGATAATTTCATCTTTATAGGTCATCATGGCATTCGTCTCTAAGTCCACTGGTCTTGTGTCCGCAAAATTTGTAAAAGAGCCATAAAGATTAAGATAAGAATGCAAAAAGAATGAAATTTCTTGAATTATTACCTTCTGTTCTTCAACACTGGCTCCTTGTAAATTATTCGATTTCATCAAAATCGGACCAACGTTCTTGATAATATAATTGAAAGAATGATCATTTGCTTGTGCAATCACCGACAATAGCAAATATGACTGCTTCACTAGCTTGCTCTTCGGATCATTTATATGGCTCAACAAATCCTCAATCAACTTTTCAAGATATAATTGTAGTAACTCCTCCTTTGGAGCAAATTTGGTCGCCAACTGTTTGAAGAGCAATAGTGTCGAGCTAGTGACTTTCACACTCTCTTTTTTTTCCTTTTCATCATTTGTCAATGTTTCCGAATTTTCCTCTGGTCTATTTTCCCTCAAATCATCAATTTTTCTGATCACCGAATAATAAGGGATGTTATCATTGTGAAGAATTTCAAATTTTAGAGCATCCCATATTTCAATCCAATGAAAATTCACCATCTCAACGTTAAATTTTTCAATGGCGTCTTTCAACGTATCTAAAACATCTTGTTTGACACTCATGGAAGTTGAGGTCAATTTCTCAAATAAGTTTGGTAATAGATCCTCAACTGTCAGATCATTGGCAGTCAATGTATTTCTAAGAGCACTTTTCAAATCATTGGTAGTGATTTTGTATGGATCATTTTTTGGAGGTTTGAAGGCGATAGGGAAATAACAAAAGCTATTATCAAACAAGTCTTCCTTGAACGAATCAATATTATTGAACTTCCTTAAAATAATTTCATTTAGCTGGAAAGACAACATTAAGTTTCTTGGATCTTTTTCCCCCGTGGCAATATTCAAAAAGCTCTTGATGTACTCGTCGTTAAGTTTTGCATCATTGATGACTGCCACCAAGTTGCGAGATTGTTTGATGATATTATCAAGAATTTGGAAAGTAAGGTACCTGACATGAGCGTTGAAGTTTTTAGAATTATAGCTTTCTGTGAACTCTTTGATTATCACTTCGGATATCTCGTTGACTTCAAAACAATCCATTAGTATCAATGAATTTAACCCTGTCAATACTTGCTTAAATGCTAGAATATCATCAAATTTCGTCATGAAAAACTTGATCAAATGGCCAATTTCTACTGATGAGAGCTTATCCAAAGGTAAACGCTCCAAAACTTTGGAAAGACAGCCCAAGGCTTTTGATCGAGATGCACCATCCTCATTTTTCAAATCATCGCCCAACGCTTGTATCAATTCGACTAACTTGTTATCATTATTTGTAATCCTCTTCACAATGTCGGTCAACGGTTCATCTGAATTTAACGTATCATCAATACGTGCAAGATAATCGGATACCAAAGCAGTGAAAAGTTTCCCATCGATAGTAGTCATCTCGATAGTAACTGGATTTTATTCCTTTTATTCGTATCTTTTTCAAAATAAATGATGATATGAAATGACGCCTCGCTTCTCCGAACCCATTAAAAAAATATGAAGGGCACTCTGAGAAACTTGGTGTTCGGGTGTGTTGTTCGGATGTGATTATCTACAATGTATTACAGTAGATAGTTAAATTTGTCAAATTTGGCTAAGAAATATATATTTATTAAAGAGAAGAAGAAGAAGAAAAAAAGCCCCTTATATAGATGAGAAGAAAAACATGAAAAGAAAAAAAATACGATGAAAGCAAACATAAAAAATAAGCAAATATATGAGACAGCACAATAAATCCATCAAATCAGAGATGCTCGGCACTGAAAATCCAGGTACCGGTAGAGTTATCGAATCCCTCAAAGGTGGTTCCTTCAATGTGGTGCAACTTTTTAATATGATGCTTGAAAGCGGAACTTTTTGGATCAGTAACTGATTTGCCTCTAACGGTTGGAAAGCACTTCTCTAAAGTAATTTTAACAGGCAAATTCAATCCTTCTCCAATTGGTGGTCTGGCCTCTTCATTAGGATACAAATCACAGACCTTTGGTTCTAACGCAACAATCTTCTCAGGAATATTGTACAAAGAGGAGAAAGAGGTTATATCAACTGGCTCCTTGAATTCAATTCTACCGCACCCTATTCTGCCAATAATAAAATTTTTGACCTTTCTTTGGGAAATTTGAGACATTGATTCAAGCACTTCGATTGATGGAGAAATCCAGTAATTCTTTTCATTAAGAATAGTAAAGCTAGAAACATTTGGGATTTCAGTAATCCTGGATGATGCATTAGTCCCTTCCGGTTTTTCTACCCTGGCAGGAGATTGGAAAGCAGAGCTTTCGATAGCCCCATTGTTAAAGGAACCGTCCTTTTTCAATTCCTCGCCGCTCACATCGGTCTCGTCATTATCTTCATTACTCTTGGTGTTTGCAGAGTTTTCAGGGATATCGTTCTCCAAAGTAATGAATTTCGTCGATTCTGACTTTTCTTTCAAATTGTCATCAGCAAACCTTTTGATAATCATCTTCTTAAGATCATTTGAAGTATTGAACGTAGACAAAATATTTTGCTCAACATCGTAATTGAAAAATGATTTATTTTCCTTAGAATCGGAGCCAATTAGTTTCAATGTTACGTCCTTCTCCGAGGAAACAGATTGGTCAGCATTTGGTGCCACAACCATGGTGCTTGGTGATGATTTTGTAGAAGAATTTTGTAAAACCTTATTTATGCTAAACAAATTCTTTAAAGGTTTCGACTTGTATGCAGCAGTCAATGAAGTATTTTTCTTCTTGTTTTCACCAGTTAAAATAATTGGCGTTGCTTTTGGGTTCAATGTATTTTGGCCAACATTGCCATTGAGCAAATTTGTTGAAAACAACGGGTTGTTGGAGTATGGACTCAGATTTGTGAGATTTGGTCCAGTTTGTTGGTTATTGTTATTATTGCCAAACAATCCCCCACTGGTATTATTAGTATTATTGCCAAACAACCCTCCATTGGTGTTATTGGTATTATTTCCGAATAACCCTCCGCTAGTATTATTAGTATTGGTTCCAATACCTCCTGTACTAGTTTTATTTCCAAAAAGACCACCAGCTGATGTGTTATTATTATTTCCAAATAATCCTCCGGTAGAGGCAGTGTTGTTATTGTTGTTATTACCAAACAAGCCGCCTGAACTATTGGTGTTATTACCATTGTTGCCAAACAAACCACCAGAAGAAGCGTTATTATTGTTGTTCAAAAGCCCGCCTCCGGTAGTAGCAGATTTGTTTCCAAAGAGACCACCCGAGGAATTGTTATTAGTATTATTGGCACCGAATAAACCACCGGAAGAGGTGGTATTGTTGTTATTACTATTACTATTCCCAAAAAGTCCTCCACCAGCAGTGCTAGTCTTATTACCGAACAAACCACCAGATGAATTGGTATTGTTTCCAAAAAGACCACCAGAGGCATTGTTGGTAGAACTGTTAGTATTGTTGTTGTTGTTACCGAAGAGACCTCCTGAATTGCTGCCGTTGTTATTGTTATTGTTATTGTTGTTTCCAAAGAGACCCCCGGAGGTGTTATTATTATTGTTGCCAAAGAGCCCTCCAGAATTATTGTTATTAGCATTATTGTTGCTGTTAGCAAAAAGGCCTCCGGAGTTGTTATTACTATTATTATTGTTGTTGTTACCAAAAAGACCACCAGAGGTATTTGTTTTGTTTCCAAAAAAGCCACCTGAGTTACTAGCATTGTTGTTGTTGCCAAACATACCTGTGGCGTTATTATTGTTGTTATTGTTATTCCCAAACAAGCCACCAGAGCTGGAATTATTGTTATTATTTGCAAAACTTGAGTTGTTATTGCCAAACATACCTCCCGAGTTACTAGTTTTGTTTCCAAACAATCCACCTGAGTTATTAGTGTTGTTGGTATTTCCAAACATACCGGTGGCGTTATTATTGTTATTGTTATTTCCAAACAATCCACCACCACTGTTGTTATTGTTATTATTGCTATTTCCAAACATACCACCAGCATTATTGTTGTTGTTGTTGCTATTATTACCAAATAATCCGCCAGTGTTATTATTGTTGCTATTCCCAAATAATCCGCCAGTGTTATTATTATTATTATTCAGGCCAAATGGACTGTTATTACTGTTGTTGTTGTTGTTGCTGTTACCAAACATACCTCCAGAATTGTTGTTATTATTAGAACCGAATGGAGAATTGTTAGTGTTGCTGCTTCCAAACATTGAATTGTTGTTATTGGTATTGTTATTGTTATTGTTACTACCGAATAACCCACCAGAATTATTGTTACTTCCAAACGCAGTGTTAGAATTATTACCTCCAAATGGCGAGTTATTATTATTATTATTATTATTATTATTATTATTTGAGCCAAACAAACCGCCAGATGAATTGTTGTTAGCGTTGTTGTTTGAACTAAATAAGCCCCCAGCAGCTGATTTGTTTCCAAACAAGCCACCATTTGAATTGTTGTTGTTGGCACCAAACCCACTATTATTTCCAAAAGCATTATTATTCGATCCAAACCCAGTATTACTTGAACCAAATGCACCAGTAGAGTTCGCATTACCAAAAGAGTTATTGGCTGTACCGACCTTTCTATTATTCATATAATCTTGATATCTTAACTCTTCTTGACTGAAAGCCCTGTATTCTGGCATAGCGACAATGTTTTCGAAATAAATGTTTGAACCATTGCTGTCCTTCTCAAAGGTTTCTGCGTATGGTTTGACTGAGGTACCTTGGTTGGAATTGTTAGAATTCCCCGCATTACCAAATCCACCGAACCCAGTGTTTGTGTTAGTGTTTGTGTTACTAGCGCCAAACAAGCCTCCTCCAGAACTGTTGTTATTTGAGCCAAATGGGGAACTGTTGCTGGTATTATTATTACTGCCAAAAAGGCCACCAGTGTTGTTTGTTAAAGTGTTGTTGGAAGCGCCAAATAGAGATTTGTTAGCACCAAACCCACCTCCAAAAGAGTTTGTTGCTCCAGTATTATTGCCACTATTATTATTATTATTATTATTATTAGTACTTGAGCCAAATAGACTGTTAGAATTGCCTGAAGAACCAAATGGGGACGAGTTGGAATTGGCGGTAGAGGAAAATCCTCCAAATCCACCCATACCACCGGCAGTATTAGATCTCCCAAACATTTTCAAGGAAGTTGTCGACCAATTATCTTTACTGATAAGAATATCACCAATTGGTTTGCTTTGTACCAATTTGCAAGAGATATTTTGTATTCTTTATATTTTGCCTCCAAAAAAATTCTCATCAATTTTCATTATAGAATGATTGACTAAGCACCAGTGGCTCATAATTCTCGGGCACGTGAGTATTTAGTCATGTCGCGTTATTTTATATTTTATTTTATTTGAGTGTATTTTTCGCGTCAGAAATATTTGCATCCAGCTAATTGATTGATCCAACCTTCGACACTTTTTGGGGAATCAACAACATTAGATACAACAATGTCATTGGTTCGGGAAAAGGAATTAATTAGCACTTTCGGTAAGGACGTATCTAAGCCTGAAGTTCTCAAGGCATGTTTGAAGCTCCTAGATATGTTAGATATTGATGTCGATGAACTTTACATGAATTGGGAAGCGTTTTCCTATGCCAAAAAAAAAGAGACACAAAACAATGATTCCTCCGCGATAATAGAACTAAATATCGATACCTTGTCTGATTTACAAACTCATATCATGAAGAATTTGGAAAAGAAATCTAAAGCGGGTGCAGCTTTGTCATCGGCCAAGAAGACGAGAAGATATACCTCTAGTCCAATGGGATCAATGTTTGATATACTACCATCATCACCGATGTCTCTTTCTAAACGAAAATTACCACCAGGGGAACCTACAAATGAAAGAGCTAGAAAGAATCCTAGACCTTCTTTGCTTTCTTCATCGCCGACCAAATTGGGCTATGATCCAGATATTTCGATGGAAATAGCGTCCCCTAAATTATTGGACATTAGTCAAACTGCAATTGATATTAATGATGGTACATATACAGGTGATATTGCTGTTACTTTAAACCCACAAATATCTGCCGATGAAGGTTTGGAATTAGGTCCTCAAGATAGCTCCAAGAAAAGTGATATTTTGCTTGCTTCAAATTTTGATGCGGAGAAATACAAATTTAGAATAATGAGGCAGAAGCTATTGGAAGCTGCTGATGTCTTGGACGATCAAATTGATTCTTTTGCCTTGTATATTACTGAGGCGAATCCGCACCTTGGACATATTGGGAACCCAAATCTAGTATCTCAAGAAGATATAATTGCCGTGGGGAGAATTACTCCAGACTCGCCATTAACAACATTTGATGAATCTATAAATAAAGAATCATTGTGCCTTGAGCCTTCCAGAGCCTCGGGTATTGGACAAAGGGTGAGGTTAAATCTAACTAATGTCGATAATTATTGTCTTTTTCCAGGTCAAATTGTTGCCTTGAAAGGAAGAAATGCCAATGGGAAATCATTCACTGTCAATGAAATCATTTCAACTCCTTTGCTAGGTGCGGCAACCTCCACTGCCAAGGAATTGAAACTGTACAGGGAGAGTTTGCATAACCACAAATTAAAGGTAGTTGTTACTGCTGGTCCTTACACTACTAATGATTCCTTGGATTTTTCTCATTTATCTAATTTAGTTAACCGCTTAAATGGCGAAATCAAGCCCCAATTTGTTATAATGTTTGGTCCATTCTTAGACTATTCCCATCCTAAGGTTGTTGATGGCTCCATAGAGGAAGTTATTGAAAATATGACGGGGTTCGTCAGCAAGCCGAAAACTTTGGATGAGGTTTTCAAAGCTGTCATTGTCCCAATTTTGAAAAAAATTCATCCTCAAATTCAAGTGATTCTTGTTCCTTCAACAAAAGATGCCTCTTCCAGACATCCTTCCTATCCCCAAGATTCTTTCGATCGTAGATTACTAGGATTGCCAAAGAATTTTAAATGTTTCCCAAATCCTGCCTCTTTCCAAATTAATGAATGTCTATTTGGTACATCAAACAATGATATATACAAAGACTTAAAGGATGTGGTGGTCGGTACTAAGGCTCTTGAAATGAATAGATTTGATAGAATCACCAACTACATTCTTGAACAACGCCGATATTATCCCCTCTTCCCTGCTGGGATATCACATCAAAAAGTCAAACTTATCAGTCCTCCTCCGGAAAGTATTGATTATAAAATTTCAGAAACAGAACAACAAATGAGTAATGGTAAAACTTTTGAGATTCAGCAAGTTGGAGGTGCAGATTTAGATATCCCATACTTGGGTCTTAGTGAGTTTAATGACGCCACTCCGGATTTGCTTATTTTACCATCTCAATTAAAGTACTTTGCAAGAGTGGTTAAAAATGTGATCGTTATAAATCCTGGAAATTTCATGAAACCAAAAAGAAATGGGACATTTGCTATCATGAATATCGAGGCTCCAAGTATAGAAGGGCAAGACGCGAATGTTACAAAGGTAGATGGTGAAGAGGATTTGTACTTGCATGATGTATGGAAGCGTTGTAGAGTGGACATCGTCAATTCCTGATTTTATATTTTCTCTTTCGTCTTCTTTTTATGTTCTGGGTTATTTATTTGTCGTTTCAAAGAAAAAAAAATATACATTCATATCATTTATGTTTCATTTTGAGGTAGACACTTAAAAATTTAAATGGTATATAAAACGCAACAATAACCAAGAGCTACAGATTATCTGGCCTTATATGTTTCTGATAAATCATAGCAATCATCTTCGATATCCAGAGGCGCAACCCAAAACATTATTTGGACTTGCTCAGCTATCAATCCATTGTTGATCGCTAATGATACCTTTTGTAACCATAACTCAGCTTTCCGATCAACAAATTGGGTAGCTTGAGAAGAACTTGATGTGATTATTCCAACATCCGATGCCGCGTGTTTAATTATTGTTTGATCAAAACTCAATGGAGCATCAGAAGTGATAAAGGAGTTAGACTTCTGTGGTGACGGTGCGGTACGCGGTGGTAGACTACTCGTTGGTGCAAAGTTCACATTAGAACATTCCGTTGAAGCTTTTCTGAGCATTCTTGATGCTGGAGGTGGCGGAGCAGTAGAAGACTTCCTGGCCCCCAAACTATCATTACTATCATTATTATTCAATCCTGGACTAATATCAGAGATGACCGAGTTTATGCTAGGCGATGAGTTATTTTCGAAATATGTAGGTTGTGAGTTTGAAGGCCTGTTGTGAGCCACTGGTGGCTTCTTCTTTGGTTTAGCAGTAGCACTTTCTGCAGTTGTATTGTTTAATCCAGTCCGTGGGGCTCTCAAAGTAGCGGGCTTTTTTGGGACGGCTGGTGGTTTTTTCTTTTGTTCAATCTTAGGGATATTTGCATCATCATCAGAAATCGGGCTGGATATCGCTCTTCTTGGAGGAAGTGGTGGTTTTTTCTTTGGAAAAACAATTGAAGCGGCAGACCCCTCTGGTCTCATAGCCTTGGCAGCGGCTGCCTTGGCCTCCGCAGATATCAATGATGCTGGTCCCAAAGAATACGCGGAATTGGAAGCATTAGGCTGATGAGATAAAATGTTCCAATCGTAGTCTGGCTGTTCCATTTCATCCTCAGACGTTTCTGGTGATGATCTATCATCAACTGGGGTGCTATTATTTTGTACATTGCTTCTTGGAGGGAGAGCTGGCCTAGATCTGTTGATGATATGTTTTTCATTCAAATTTGCAGCGAATTTCATGTAATCTTTTTTCAATTGTAATTTCTCGTTTCTCAAGGACAACAATCTTCTCAATTCTCTAAGAACTTTAATATCGTTGAAATCGCTTAAAGATCCAGGAACAACTCTGAGGTATATTCTCAATACTTGTGAAGGAAACTTTCTCATAACATCCAAGTAAGCATCGAAATCCTGTTCGCCAGTGTCCCCAATTAATAAAAATTTTCGTTGTGGGAATTCCTCGAAAATCCTGAACAACGTATTTCTCTTTCTCTCGGCAGCAGGCTCCATAAGAGATGATAAGATATTACCAGTATATTGCTTTAAATGGATAGAGCCTGGTGGAAATTTCTGAATTTCAAAGAATTTTCTAATAGTTGGATATAATTGCCAGGGGCTATTCGAGACATAATGAAATAGGCAATGATGGTTTTCGAATAAGTTCCAATACAACTTAGCCGTGCCGTCGATTGCCAGATTTTTCAAGTCTTTAACAAAGACATTGTTGAAAACTGTTCTTTTATCGCTAGTTACCTCGGTATGCTTAATGGTATCATCAATATCCGAAATCACGCTAATACCTTCGGGTTCAATGTAAAGTACTTCTTGGAATGAAAGAGTGGGTTGTGAGGAATAATTACTCACCATTACTTGTACCAAAGACGGTTTGTATGGAGTGCGTATTGTGAGTTCAAATTTTCCATTCAAATCTGTTTGCACATTCTCAGTGATAAGATCTTCTGGAGAAAGCTTTTCTTCTGAACAAACAATTATAGTTAGCGACACATTTGGCAATGATTTAGCAAAGAAATAAGCAATCCGTTGCCGTAGAACCTCTTCTGGTGTATTGAGAGATTTAGCATTATTGGAATCATAAAATATAGACGGGCTATTTAGAGAATTTTCACTTGCTGATGATCGCAAAGACAATGTATCATCGTCTTTGTAAGCCAGTGATAAGCTGCTAGCACAAGTGCCACTACCAGGGTGACCGGTTGTTTGCATAGCAAAATTGGAGGCCAAAAGATCAGCAGTTTTGCTGCTACCTGGTTTTATTAGCTGCTTAGCTAAAGAAAATACAATCCTGTTCTTTCTGTTCATCGTTCCTGGTGCTGTCAACCATCCACGAACCTCCACGTAATAATTACCACCCTTATAAAGTGTGTATGATGGATATATTGTAATCTCGGAGTTTTCGGGTACTTCAAGCATTGTGTTGCCATTTTCATCGTATGTCGTTTGTGGTTGCCTGGTCCCTGAGGTATCTTTCAGGTCAATGAACTCTGGTCTCATATTAGAAGAACTGTAGTCTGGATTGTCAGAAAACCTGGCTTGGGTTTCTGACATAAAAGTAGAGCCCTTGGTGCGTGCTTCATTTGCCAATTTCGAAAGCAATGGCTTCCCTTCAGTTTTAAGGGAATTGAAAAATGACCCAATTTTCTTGAAACTGATATCTTCATCATCTTCATGTGATGTATATGTGGATGTAGAATAAGAGTAGTCACTGTGCATGTTAAAATATTGATACAATGTTTTGCGTTTCGTTACTCTAAGCCATTAGCCTTGTCTGCGAGATATTACCTCCAGAAGTTTCGGGAATATTGTCTTTTTATGGAATATATGGCTAGCGCTGTTTGGCAAGTTTATTCAGGGAAGTAAAGAGATGATGATTTTCGCACGTGATGATGGACACGTGACTCTGCTTAAAAAATGTCCTTTGGGCTGTCTGTCAGTTGCTTGGAGGGTAGCATAGTTATTGCCCCAAGTAATTTTACCCTCAGATAGTATGTTCCCAAGACTACCAGAGCTGCTTTGAAACGAGCTACTTTACAGTCCATAACTGCCATATTACTGGCCTTTAAGATTTGCGGGATAATTATAGCCTCACTTTCCTGCAGACTTCAGCCCCTTCCAAAAAATATATAAAAACAAAAGATGAAAATAACAAAAAATGTCACGCTATTTATATATCGAAGAAAATTATAGCTTGCCTAAACCCAATTTAAAAGTACAAAGTGTTCTTACAGTATTGTTCGTTTCTATCTCGCGGATGGTTTCCTGGAAGTGAGTATGCCATGTTAAGTGCCGGTAGCAACCGTGATTTGGAAATTGGGAGCCCTGTGTTGACGGATGCCCAAAAGCGATGTTCCATGTCCCCGGATTAGAGTCATAAATTTATTATCTGTACGTCGAAATCCTGTTATTCCTTGGTTCTTTTGGTGATCCCATAAAATACTGTCTAGAGAATTTGTTTGATTTGATTCTTGTTTTGTGTGTGCGCACTTTTTTTTTTAATATAGACATCTATGTCATTACAACCCTAGTGATGTTTATCAAGTCATCATTAATCATAAGGCGGGTTCCTCTACGGGCTTTGCCAAATAACCTTTCTCCTCGAAAAATCAATACCGCTGCAATTTTTCAAAGTCTCGATCCATCAACAGAATTGAAAACAACGTCACAATCAATCAGTTTTGAACAAGATTATCATATCAGGTCAAGTCTAGAAAAAATCATTCATCGATATGCAACGAAGCCATATCAGAAGATAACCCTCAATAAACTTGTTCAGTATGGTGGGGCGAACCTCTCCGATGAGGAAATCATTTCTGCCGCCAATGAGACCTTATTAAACCTCAAAATTCTCAATGCAAAAAGGCTCATTCATATCAGATCTTTGCCGTATATGGTGGTTCTAAACCCTCATATTTCTCTTTCGTATTCTCTTTACCTAAGATCAATGAGGGAAATATTATCGACTCCTCCGGTCTTAACAGTTGCTGATGCCTTGGAGTTTGTGAAAGTTTGTGAAGACTTTCTCGATAAACACGCCGATGCCATTCCAAGATTATCTAGAGGTTTCACCGAAATCATTGGCAAGTATTATCCAAAGGCGGATTCTTTCAGATTTTTGGATATTCATTTACGCGAACGTATCATTATGAAGCTCACTGCGCAGCATTTCATCTTTTTGATGAACCCTCCCACCTCAACCAACGTTGGCGTGTTGGATCTGAACTTGAATATCAACAAACTTGTCAGGCAGCAAGCAGATTTCGTCAATGAGCTTTGTAATATGAAGTACATGAGGAACTGTCAACTAGAAATTGAAACCAACAATTATTACACAAGCAAGGACACAAATAACAATGACTCGTTAATCGTTGAACACAATAAGGACATTTATTTCCCTTTCATTTACGAAAATTTAGAATATTGCATTCTAGAGCTCTTGAAGAATAGTTTCCGTGCTCATATCGAAAATGATGTTCCTTACGAAAATAAAATTCAAGTAGTTATCAACAAGTACATTGACGAAGATGCCAATGTCCCAATCTTACAAATTAGAATTAGCGATCAAGGAGGTGGGATTGATCCAGAAACCCAACAGCAAATGTATGATTTCAGTTTCACTACAGTGAAGTCAGAAGATGATAGTGATGTTTATGATTCACAAAATAATAGATCGGTGGCAGGTATGGGTTATGGGCTAGGGTTGTCAAAGACATATTGTCAAATATTTGATGGCTCATTGCATGTAGAAAGTTACTACGGCTATGGTACAGACGTTTATATAAAACTTAAAGGGCCAAGTTTATCGTCCGCCAATTGAGGCGCCTATTCTTTTGTTTTGTTTTTTTCTCGCTATTATTTTTTCATCGCTGGATACTGGTGCTATTGGGATGGGGTCTCTTGAAAGCGCATTCATTCATTCTTGGAATTATTATTCTTTTACATAAATTTTTTCTTTAATGAACAATTTTGGTGCTTCTTTCGCTGGTAGAGCCAGTCATTCACTGTCGAATTGTGGTTTACTACAGTAGCCTACCTAACCGACGTGTTAAATGCATCTCAACTGTATCACGTGAATATGATCCTTTGAATCCTCCTCTACGGATATCACTGATGAAACATCTTGGAGCTAACAAGTTGTAAAGGGATCCCTAGTGTTTACATTAAGGTCAAAAATAGATTTAAAAATAAAAAAATGGGAAACTGGTCATAATAATTTAACTTCTTTTTGCATTTTTTGGAATCATAATAGAAAGCCCAAAAAGAGCTTTTCTCACACCTCAATAGAAGTCGATTGAAAATTTTCTACAACAAGAGCTCAGCCTATTAGGACCTGGTGAGAAATTTCGTGATTGCTATACATACCATATTGAATTTGGTACCGATTTTTTGGTATAACTAGACTCCATATCTGAAATGAAATATCTATTAGTGTATTCAACCATTCTGCTATTTGGTTACTTCCAATCATTACATGGCTTTCCATTGTCAGAAACAAATAGCTATTTCAAAAGAGATACGCAAGATCTACTACTAGATGGCCAAACAACTTTTTTCTCTTCCTTGAGTGCTGCTGCAGAAAACAAGAAGATCAGTGGCGTCTCGTCAACGCCAACTGCTACAACTTCCACTGATATTTCGAATTTGCCAGATATCACCGGTCTATCGTCGTCAGATGTTATTCTGGAAACGGAAATTGAACAATTGATCGATTCAGGTGATTTCTTTGCACATGGCGGCTCTTACGTTTTCCGGAACTCTTCTGGCTACTATTTCGTTAATGGCACAGCATTGCTGGGAGCATTGGATATTGTCGATGATGGTAGTAGTAGCATTGACGTTTCAGAGCCCCTAGTTACATCTCTATCTCAATATGAAGTAGATCAACTAGTGGAGTCTGCCGAGGAGAAGTATAAAACAAAGGAGGTGTTCAATATTCAAAGCATAGAAGTTTATGAGGATATAGGGCAATTAAAACTCATTTTTTAGTTAACTCACATACTTATGGTAGCAAACATGAGTAAAAAAATGTAATGGGAAAAAGAACTAGAGACTAAGGTAGTATTTGGGGCCAAACTTGTGTATTTATTTAGCATATCACGAACGATGTGGTTTTTCTGGAATGCAAAACTCGGCTCTTATAGATGCGCCAAGAATATTCCCTTCCGATATTGGCTTTCCTTTCTTATTTTGGCTACCCTTATATAAATATTTATTAATCACATAGTTGCTTCTCGCATTCAGAAAATGAAATGTATCTATTTAGCTAACCCATTTTAATAAGTGATTCTATTCATGTGAGCATGCTATACACCAATAGAGTAGTTGACCTCCATTGAATACACTATTGGATATTTATCTATTGCCGGCAAAAAACTTATTCTCCGACTTACAATTCAAGCTTCTTACTGATTATTGTCCCCAAATATGTAAACATTGGCAAGCCCTCAAAAATGATATTGAAAATAATTGTCAAAAGTGAAAGGTTTGTAACCTTTTTACAGTTTTAAAAAAGGGGCCTCTATCAAATGAATACCTGGAAAAATAATATAAATAAAGCACTCCAATCACTGAGACGACGGAATCACGTAGATGGCCAATCGGCTCAATTATCGTCTTTCCCCGAGAGCAGCATGTCGGTGGAAGATCATGCAGTTAATAGGGAGGTTGCAGACCCGACAATTTTATTTAGGCAAATTATTTTACTTAATTTTTAGTTTTGAGCCCTGTTTGGTCATGTGGCACTGTTTACAGCACGTGATTAAATAAATATGATTGCCGGAAGTTGGCCAAATGCCTTTACAAAACGTAAAACAATTTGCCCAACTTCCGGCAAGCAATTTTATTGAAAACGTGACTTCAGGTACCCCTAAAGTGCGACGAACACGTCTAGTTTACTGAAAAAAGAAAAATAGAAAATTGTTTTCGCGATCTATGTATCACCACATCAATAAAACAGTGTTTTTTAATCCTTAAATTAAAATGGCGGTGCAAGATATTTTTTTTTAAATTCTTCGTCAATCGACAGACGATTTTGTTTTACTCCTAACTATTTTAGTCACGCCTCACGCACGTGCATAAAGAAGTTTGGCTAAATAAAATTGTCGGGTCCGCAACATCCCTAATAATATATGCACGCTTTTTAGGAAATTGGAGAGTCGACTCTCCATTAAGGAAAAATTACAGACCACCAATATCGGATTATAATATTTGTAAATTTCTTCTTTTGTTTATATATTATTGATCTAACCCCGCTCAAGTTTCTCCAAAGTAGGAGTCTCCAAAGTAAGAGAATTCTTACAATTCAGCAAAATTGACAGTAGCACCTGACTGGTAAAGAAATAACATTGTTGTATGCCTCTTCCTATAAGGGTAAGGGCATCACATCTCGCCCTATTACCCGAAGATTTTTAATTTATTAGCGGAAAAACCTTTTTTTTATGAGTTACCTATTGCGGCATCACAAGGTGTTTTTGGGTGATTTTCAGGAACCGAAAAATAACCACAGAACTTTGGTTATATTATTGGAGCCTAGTTCCTTAAGATGGATAATTGAAGTACCGTTTTCTCTTACTGGTGTAGTTCCATCTTATTAGTATTGCAGAAGACTGTAAACTTACAACAATTTCACTCAGTCAGCTAAGTTACAACGCTATGAATTATAATGGTAAAAAAAATCCTAAAATAAATCAAAAATGAAGAATTCAACGATTAATTTACCCTTGAATAGACCCGTTCAATTAAAGTATGTGGGACGGGGAAAAAAGGTAAAAAAATATTCATGCATAACTGCAAACTACAGTTTTGGTTTGAACAAAAAAGGAAAAATTTTCAATAGACTTTTATGGGTCTTGATTTTATTCTATTTTTTATACAAGGCAACAAGGAGATGTGACAAAATTGAACCATTTAATAGACTTTTTTCCTGGTATTTTTTTTTATTTTTTTGCTTTACTAAAGAAATGAAATAATAGTGGTTCAACGGACACAGCGCTACGTTTCGCTTGTGTTTTGCAGATGGATTCTGGCGACCTTGCCACCGAAATGGTTCAGTATTTTTTTTTTTTAGGGTGTCAAGTTGCGTTATAATGTCGATCTGCCTTGGAGATAGAGTGCATGTTTTGCGTTTAGTAATATCGGTACATCTAGGGCGGTGTGCATAAACCCATTTTTGTAAAGGATTAAAAGAGGCCCAAATTCCATTTGTTTTCTTTTTTTCCTTTCCGATTGGATTATTAATAATTTATTTCCCGCCTCTTAGTGACTCTTCTTGATAATTAGTCAACAATGCCTGCCAGATCTGCTGACTTCATCTTTTTCTATTCCACTATTGCTTTTGCAGTGGTTTCCTGGATTATATTGCTTGTTCCTCTTGCTTACGCACAAGCTCAATACTTCTATAACTATGATTATGATTTTGATTATGATTTTGATGATTTTGGAGATGATGATTTTGGATCTGAATTTTATTCTAGTACCAGCTACTCCTCAGTTTGGTGGGCCTTTGGTTACGAAACATTCCTTATTGCCGTTCTTATCGCTCTCAGATTAATTCCAACTCGTTTCAATGCTTTGTTGCCAGTCTCTTTGGTCCTTGTTTCTATTTGGAACAACTACATGACCCTTTCTGTTTATATTTTTGAGGCCGGCGGCTACGTTCGGGCTATTAACGCTGGTAGTGCCATGTTAGCCATTGTCGGATTTGTATGGTTGTTCTATTACAGTTATGAGAAACCTGCTGTTGTCCCTACAGATGAAGTTGTTGATGATGAAAAAGCTGTTGAGAATAATACTCCTGCTGCTGTTGAGCCTGCTGTTGAGCCTGTCCAGCCTGTCCAGCCAGAATCGGCCACTGTTTAGACAGAGACTTGCCATTGCTAAATCACGACAATTTTCTTCTCTGTACCTTTCCCCATTGAATAATTATATTCTAACTACGCATGACCTCCTTTAATGTTTTCGTTTTTCTTGTTACCGCTAAGCGGCTTTTGGATTGCCTCTGGCCTCCAATTAATATCTAATATACCATATTTATTTTATTAATACTTGTCTATTGCAAATATACCATTTTTTTATTTACGAATGCTAATCTATCATCTGTAGTCATCTAATTATATAACGAGGCTTTTTATCTCTTGCTGCGAGGTCTAACACCCCTGGTATCAAAACCTGCATAAATCTTCTTGTCAATCCTTCGTATTTTTTGTGTAATGTTTCTCAATTCAATGTAAAGGAAGTTTCATAAGTATTGAAATCAGCCCTCAATAATATAATAATGCACAAGTCATATCTAATTACGAAATGCAGTTTAAAATGACAAGCTTCCTAAACTATATTTCTAGACATTGACAAAAAAAAGACAAATAATCAAAATTTGTGGTGCTTTGCTTTCTTCCAGACAATAACTTTCAGCTGTGAGTAAATAAAGGGCCAACCAAAGAGATTTCTACGGATTCGTATGATGTCGCTTTTATGCCTGCTTTTTGTGTGGCTCTGCTAAGTTTTTTGGCTTCGAAAGATGATTCGATCCTTTAGTGTAATCCTAATTTATGTGGTAGTTTAACTATTGTTGCTTCTGATGTAAGTTTTTGTTGGTTGATCATTACATTTCTAAGTTGGGAGCCGTCATGGGGATTGTGACACTCTTGGTTGCTATTTCTGATTTCTTATTTTTATGCTACTCGTTGGTTTCAAACTATTTATGATAGTTTTTCCCGCCTGTTTCACTGTTCCAGTATCCAGTATTCCTTCCCTGTTAGTTTTTGCAGTTGAAGTCTCCAAAAAAATTCACGTATAGTCAGTCTTATCAACTTTAGCGCGTATTGGTTCAATAATATGGTCTTTGTTTCCAATATGAATTTGTTACTGCTTTTGACAATATAAAAATATCTAACCTCAGTATCCGGATAATGGGTCCCCATGTGAATATTTTTGGCTTTCAAATGAATGCCATATCAATTTAGTTGGCACTGGTGCTGTCAGTCTGCCCGTAGTACAGACCTCCTAACAAGGCTCTATGGACATGGGCTCGTAACCATATTCAATACCACTACTTTTGTAGCTTTCAACTATCAATAGTTACTACTATCATGTATATAGAAACAATAAGACTCACAACCAAATTACTTTTTATATATCATTAAACGTTTACATTTACTTTATATTTATTATTATCATTACCTTAATATCTATAAGCCGTCATTTAGTTCTGCGTCCAATCCAATCATGAATCCTGAAACTATTCCAACCTCCAGCGAAGCTATTAACGAGTCAGCTCCAACTGCAGCCCACCACGAAACCCAAGACAGCACTGGACTCGTCACTCTCAAGGAGTTCAACGAACTCAAAGATATGGTCTCCAGTATTATGACCATGATGAAATCCTCTGTCAACGCCTCCAGCGACCATTCTGTAACCGAACCAGTTCAACATGGTGACATGGACATCATGTACTTGTAAGCCTGTCACATAAACTATTCTTGCCCAACATTCCTGGCTGTTCTCCACATTTTGGTTGTGATTCGTGCACACCTTTTTTTGTAACAAAATCAAAACCCACTGATCTGGGCACAGGGTGTGACACCCGCTTATTGATCTTAACATAAGCAAGCATCTTTTGCAGCTACGCGGAGAAGAAAATGGCTTTATGAAAACAGCTATACTTGTTTCAATTAATTTTTTTATTGTTATCTTTTCAAATAATTGGAACAAGAAATAATTAATTACGTAAATACTGAAATCAATTCTCAATAATTGAAATTGGTAACGTAACACAACTGGAGATATTTTGACCCTCTCTCCAAAACGTCTAATAGTATTTCCAGCAGAAACATGATATAGCAACAAATCACCATTAAAGTTTCTGCAGGATCTCTTTACTAATTATTTCAAAAAAAAAAAAAAAAAAAAAAAAGGACTATTGCTCCTTGAGGTACTATATAAATCGTCTTCCATTTCAAAAATGCGTGTAGAGGAAACATGACTCCTATCAAGCTTTCTTTTTATTTTGTTTTAATCGAGTTTCCATCTTTTTTTAAGAATATTATAAGTAATCAAATCTTTTGTGACCTTCGCCATGCATTTCAAAAGGAGTTCATCACGGTCCACCCTGTACAAGGTGCCCCTTATTGGATTTTATATTAATTTTGTCTTTGCCTTTTGTGCCTGGATTATCTGGTTTATTGCTACCGCTATTAGCCAGCACGATCTCAACTCTAGAGTTGTGCCTACTTACAGCTATCATTTAGCTCGCGGTAAGATTTTCAGTTTTGTGTGGTGGGCAGTTTTTTATCAGCTTTTCGTATTTGGTATTGCTATTGTTCAGAGCTTTAGTGTTATGGGAGGGAGCTGGATGTTTTTTTGCAACGCTCACTTGTGCAACAGCTTGGCCATTATTGCTTTGATTCAGTCCATTCTTGTTACTGATCGGTTTATCTTTTCTATATTCAACTCAGAAATCGCTCTTGGGGTCGGGGCTCTCTTGATTTCTATTGCTAATTTCTTGTGGCTTTGGTACTTCTCTAAGTTTCAATCCATTTGTGGTACTTGTGAGCATGATCGGGAGGTGGATCGTGAAAAGTCAGTGGGTGCTGCTGTCGTAAATCATGCTGCGGGAACTGAGGCCACTGCCAATGCCCCACAGGAAGGCTACAATTACAATGTGACGCAAAATGAACGGGCTGGCGGTGATGCTATGATGACTAGCGATGCTAATAAGTTCAACACCAGACCTTCAGTTAGTGACACGCAGCATAGTCAAACTACTGCTGCTGCGCCGGAAGCTCCTGCTCCTGTTTTGAACACCAGCCATCAATAATTTAAATGGTCTGTTTTTTTTTCTTTAAAATATTATAATTGTTTCTGGTGTGATTTATTGAGGTTTTTGATTTTGTACTGTTTGCCGAAGGCAGTGTTTCTGCCCTACGCATATTGTGATGTGTTCTCTTATATAGTGCGTCTTGTTGACTATAATGTTAAATTATGTATTGTCTATATGATGATTGTTATTATTAAAGATCTACTGCTATGTAAGAGCTTGTCGGCCATTTCAGTGAGACAGAATAAAGAAATCCAAAACTGCAATTTGGATATAATGTGTGGCATTCACACCTAATTTTGTGTTCCAAAATGAGATCCTCCTCCTGATTAGAGGATTCTATGTTAGTAGGTTTTCAGGTAATTACTCACTTTACTGTTCATGAAAATTTCTGTATATCTCAAAGAGTCATATTTGTCTATATTATGTGGCATGAGAATATCTTTCTCGCTATTTGGTTGTAGTGTTTGGTATCCATCACTAGAACTTTAGCCATATTGTTTATTCCATCATCAATGATTTTACTGTTTCTAATCTGAAATACGCCGCGGTCTAGGCAATATTTTCAACGCACTAAGATTACATGGACGTCACACACTTTATGAGTTATAGTCAATTGTATTTCTATTTTTATCAATTCACATCTATATGCGAAAAATTTACAATCGTTCGAGTGGTGCCCCATTTTATTTTGTTTGTGAGCCCCATTATAGAGAAATCTAATAAAAGCAAGTATAGATTCTAGTTGATATGGTATCACGGTGATAGTACAATCTCTGCGTGACCAATTATACCCAACCAACTTACGTTAGCGTCGTAGGAGGTTGTAGTCAGAGACGCGTACTAAAAACTCCTTGGCTATTTAGGGAAAATATTCAAGTTTTTCGAAACATGAAACCACAATGGGGTGTACAGAATATATGATATCAAATATTTGCTTGAAAGATTCGATTCACAAATATAAATTGTTAAGTGTGGTATTTTTTCCTTTTTTATTGGATTACGTTTATATGGTGTGCCAAAAAAAGAAAAAGAAGAAAGTTGATTTCCTCAAGGTCTCTTCCACTTCAACAAATTTTATCAAGAATTGAATTTTATTGAATATCTATAATTAAAATGATAAATCAAATATAATAGACAATGAGGATTGTTGGCGTCTTAGCTTATTACTGTAATTGGAAACTAGGAAATTCCCTCAGTCTTATTTTCCAAGCAACCAACAAAATAGGTGTTACGCGAAACCCAAAACCTATCATGAGCTTCCTTGCTAATTGATTCCCTTACACAAAAACTAAATTACAGAAATGTTTCCTGTTACTGTTTTTGCAGCTAGGGCGTTTGAAACTGTCGATCTACATGTGCACTAAAATAGCCAGGATTTCTTCAGATAGTACAACAGAAAAGTAAAACAGGTACCATCCGACCATCATCTGTACTGGTATATCTTAAAGAACTTTTATTGAATACAAATTCTTTTCCTCATTTATGGTCTAGTCTAAACTTATAACCACAGAAGGGTCGTATTTTATCACCATATCTTGTAGAAGAAGTTTATACTTTCCCAAACAGTAGTAAAATAATCGGACAGGATCAGGTAATTTTCTTATGTGATTGGGATTTTCTTCGAGCACTACGCCTGAAACGCACTAAATCCCCAGCTGCCCGCAAATATGTACGGGGGTGGTAAAGTTACAAAGAAAATACAAACATAAACCTGACAATTGGTAGCTTGATGAAGGAACTTTTGAGATCTAAATTATGTTTATTTCAGAGATATATGAGGTAGTAACTATGATATTATTAACCCTATTGTTATTTTCTTATCATTTCCGGCGTTGTTTTCCTCTGTTGCTGTCTTTTATGGTGTGCCATGTTTTAAATTGGTGACTCTTTGAGATGGTGAGCTTGTTTTATCCTCTTAACTTTCCTATTGTTGAGTTCCCTTTTATCTTGAAGAATCCACAAGTTAGGACAGCTCCAAAGAAAAATTACAAGCTAACGCTACTAGCGCAGCGCATATAATGCTGTTTAGTGTCTCTTCTATGCATAAATCTCAAACGTGGAAGTTGAAACATGAGCAAACGTCGGTAGTTTCATCGAGATGTTTCGAAGTCTGCAACCCTATCAATGGGTCCCTATTTTTCCTGGTAGCATATATAGGGAAGGCAAATCTTCAATATTTTACAATGTCCTGTTTTTTTATGGTAAACACTTACCTTATAAAGACCTTTTAAAACATTTCACGGTACTATCACAAAACAACAATACAATCCATTAATAGCCATTATTTTACTAGTACTCCGGATTAAAACAGACTTATCCGCAGACACTTTAGTTCAAAAATAAGAAGTAAAAAAGAAAAAATGGTCAAGTTTCTCAAACACCAAGTCAGGGCCATTGACAACAACAAGATATCTAAATGTGATCAAAATGTTGAGCTTGCAGTTGTTCAACAGCCAGTCAAAGCCAGAGTCTCTGGACGTAAAGAAACTAGAAATTCCTCTAGACGTCTTGTGGACCCACAGCCTATCGTTCAATTAAAAATTCAAACCGAAGGCAAAGATATCATTGATTTTAGTCTTGGTATTTATTTGATCAGAGCTTCTATTGATTGTATCGGATTTAGTGATTCCGAAACTTTCATGGCTAAACAAAGAAAATCCAGAATGCAAGAAGATAACCAAGAAGATTTTGATGTCCTTAGAGGTACTACCACCGTTACTGCTCAGTTCTACAAGGGAAGTCCTTACGTTGCTTGTGGTGTCTTTGATAACTTATCTGTTAGATTCAAGGGTGAATACAGGTTAAGATTCGACCTCTATGAGATCCAATCTTTTTCTCTAGATGGTTCCGTTCCTGAGAAGCCAAAAATCATCCACTGGAAAAATGCTACTGTTTACTCTTCTAGATTTACCGTTTACACTGACGCTTCATTTGATGGTCTCGAAGCTTCTCCAATGCTTAATGAACAATTAAAGAAGGCTGGTTGCAGAATCAGAACCAGAAAGCCAAAGACAAACTTGCCTGCTGGTATGAAGAACTTACCATATGAGGATTTCAGAATCGCCAAACCAATGAAAGGTTATCCTAATGGGCCAATTGGTATGGGTGGTATTATTGGTGCTGGTCTTCAATTCTACCCACAAATGAATAATGGTTTCAACCCTGCCGTGGCAGCAGCTGCTTCTATTTATAACAGTCCACAATTGGGCTATGGTGGTAGCAACTATTTTGATTCCCCTTTACCTTCTAGAAGTGCTACTCCTTTGCAAGCTATTCAAAGAAGTCAATCTATCACCGATGTTTATAGTAGGTCTGCCACACCAATGAATGGTTACTCCGCAAATTCTGTCATGGGCACCCCTATGTCGACTATCAAGTCCCAATACTTCACACCATCCCAACAGGCTCCTGATACTCCACAGACTAACCAAGTGGATGTATTCTCTACCCCATTGACTCACTTGTCCATCAATGACTCCGCTGCTTTTGACACTACTGGCTTAGATTTATCGCCTCTTGAACAAGATGCTATTTTCAATCCACAGGCAAACCAAAGCTCGAACTATGTGTTGGGTAATAACGCTGGTCTCAATAATGATCTTGGTGGTTCAAGTGATAGTGGTTCTAAGCTTGACTTCAACAACTTGGATGGTTTCTATCAGTCCTTGTCGGTAGGTAATGATGTTAGTGTTGGCAATAACAATAAAGAAAGCTTTGCTCCAAGATCCCAAGAAGTACTTCTTGAATCATTTTCAAATGCTGTTAACAGTAGTGACATTAGTCAAGAGCAGCAGCAACAGCAACAGGCACCACCACAACAGCAACAAATTAATTATGAAAATTCACATGATAATATTGACTTCATGTCTTTATTGCAAGATAACATTAACTTCAATGGTGTTCCAGAACAACAGCAGCAGCAATTCCAACAACAACAGCAATTCCAACAGCCAAATTTCGAAAACCCATTCGCTATCAGTGAGTTGGAATTCACCTTCTAATCGACTTTCAATTCTCTCAACTTGCTATTATTCATTTTTATAATGTTCTTTACTTATTTTTTAATTTGTTTTCTCGGCTTATAGATATAGATTATCTCTTTTTTTTCCTTCCCCTATCATATTATATTTACGGTTTATTAATACTATTTTTTTTCTATTTACGACTCTGGGCATATATTTTTTTATTTTTTAACCTTTTTGTTTGGTTAACCTTTTTGTCTTTTTTTTTTCCCGCACTATAATAAAAGTACTATATTCAATGATTCAATCTATCTTGAAGTTGTACTGTAATGAGTTTCATCATTCCAAATAAGGCAATTGCACCTAACAACATGAAACGGAACTTCTCTTTTAAAATCGCTCTACATGCGAAGTTCAATAATCAAATCTTAACTATAGTTCTCTAGGCATAAATTATGGTAAAACTGAAAAGGAAAAGTATCGCAATTTTTTTTTCCGTACATATATAAGATATAAAAGATACTTTCGAACGTTTAGCATTAAGCAAAGCTAATATACGTCATCAGTTGTGATCTTTCTAGTGCAAGAAAATAATACAGAAAAGTACTTTTTTATCCCAAAGATCCTTCAAAGATCCTTCACGCAACCAGTAATATAACCTAATCATTGTGTCACAAAACTCAGAATGTATATTAATATTCAATAAATCAACTCAACTTTAATAGAATGAGCCATTTTCCAGAATATTTTGGTAATAAATATTAGACGAAAGATATAATGCAAATACAAATACATAGTTTTCTCTGGGAATAAAAACAAGAAACTCACTGTTGTCCACATAAAAACCAAATCAAGATAAATCAGCAGCATTCGGCAGCACTTGAAGAGATAATTATATTCACTTTTCAATAATAGTTAGCAATTCTGTATTTGCAAACCCTTATTGTTTTGTTATTTTCACTATCTTACTTTTTACATGATGTTATTATGCCTGAATCATATGGAGAATCTATTATTTAGAAAACCTCATTATCACTAATACATTATTACATTTAACTGAATGTTACTGTTTCCCTTATGTTTTGAAATTCATTATTCTTATTATTTACTATCCTCATTATTTATTGCCTATTATTTTTCCAAAAACATTACTATTATTCTATTTGTTGTACAAAGAGTTCAACATCCCAATTTATTTATTTTTACATATTTTATAAAAAATATGGTTTTTTATACAAATACATCACTATATTATTATTAATTACACCATTTTTTATAGTACAAACATCGTTAAAAGAATGTTCACGAGCTTATTAGTATTTGAAATAAAAAATGAATGAATGAATGAATTGTATATTAACGAGTCACAGAGGTTCCGATCACGTGATATACATAAAGAAATGTGATATATAAACTTAGAATTAGGCACACTCAAGTTGCCTGCTTAGCTTAGGGGTAAAGCGTTGCACTTGTAATGCAAAGATCACTAGTTCGAATCTGGTAGTAGGCATCTTTTTTATTTTTCATAATCCAATCTTTTTGATTATGTACCATCAACTCCAATTTTTTTTTTTGTTTTATTTCAGAGTCTAAAACCATGTTAAATTTAATTTTTTAGGGATGTGTATTAAACCCAGCATGTCTTTGCTACTTGTAGTTATAGTTATGCTGTTGATGAGCCAGAATTGCACGTGATAAAATACTTCAAAAATGCGAAACAGAAAACAAAAAATCAGAACTTTGCGTTCACAATTTTGATACGAACATATATTCATAGTGCCCATAAGTTTTTTTAGAAATTGATAGGAATTTAGTACTGTATCCTGAGAATATTGGATAAATAACTGCATCATAGGAGATAGAAAGCATAGCGCCTTATTTTTTTGTCTGATTCATTCATTCATTCATTTGTTCATTCACTCATTTTTTTTTCTGGAGATAAAGTGATATTGATAATGTTTGAAGATAGAGATGTACCGGAAATGCCTGGAATTTTACAGCCGGATAATGTTGCTTTCGATTTAAAACAGACAATCGCTCAGATGCTTGGGCTCAAAAGATTTGATCGTTTCCCAGGAAGTCAGCCCGTTAGTTTTGAGAGGAAGCATATCGAAGAAAGACTAATGAAGCATGATTACTATGTATGCGAGAAGTCTGATGGGTTAAGATGTTTAATGCTAATATTGGCTGATAGTTTTGATGGAAGAGTTGAGGAAGGGGTATTTTTAATCAATAGATCTTACGAGTTTTATCGTGTACCAAACATTCATTTTCCAATAAGCAAACGAAATTTACTACAACCTCATAACGGAACTCTAGTTGATGGAGAATTGGTGTTGGATAAAAGGCCAGACGGTACAAAAGAATTGAGATATTTAGTATTTGATTTGCTAACCGTGAATATGACTTCATACACTTCAAGACCAACAGACCGAAGATTGGCCCATATCAATGACTTAATCGAACCATACTATGAATACCGAAAACAATATCCAGAAGAAAGTGCAGGGTTTGCTTTCAAAGTCACCCCAAAGAAGATGTCTACATGCTCAAAAATCCCAAGAATATTGGATTCCTTGCCTCATTTACCACATATTTCTGATGGGTTGGTCTTCACTTGTTGTGAAACCCCGTACGTGTTTGAAACTGATCCTACTTTATTGAAATGGAAACCTGCGGAAGAGAATACTATTGATTTTAGAATTGAATTGAAATTCAATTTATATAAAGACGATAAAGAGGAATATTATGATTATGATTCAAAGCCAAAAATTGAACTATATGTCTGGAAAGGCGACAGAAATTATGATTACTTTAGTGACTTAACTATAACAGATCACGAATGGGAAGAATTGAAGAAATTAGAACAGCCTTTGAATTTGAGAGTTGCAGAAGTTAAGAAAAATAATAATGGGGATTGGAATATTCTTAGATTTAGAGATGATAAGGAACATGGAAACCATTATACTGTGGTTAGAAAGATTCTACAATCTATTGGGGATGGTGTTTCTAGTAAAGAACTAGTTCAAACATGCCCAGAGATTGAAAGGCTGTGGGTTAGACGTGCTGCTGAAAGAAAACAAATGGCAATGGCAAAGCAGATACATAGAGCACCAGCTCCACAACAAAACCATGCATCAAACAATCGATCAAACGGTGAATCTGATGAAATAGCGTCCAGAAAAAGAGCTGCTGCAAATATTCTACCAACTTATGATTTTGAAGATGATGACGATGACGATGATATGGATGAAGCTCATGTAAAGAGGCAGAAGAATTGATTTACGTGATTATGTAATGAGTGATAAATAATGATAGCTAACGTATTTTTTTTTTCAACTATTTATTCTTCTTTTTTTTGTACTATAGTTTTAATAGCTAAATTTCTTCCTAATGTGATCTGTAGATTTTTAAATTTAGAAAGTTCTGCAATGATATTTGAAAGCGTTAATTAAGCTACCCCAAGAAAGCTAGAAACAAAATAGAAGAAAAAGGGATATTTCATAAAATTTCATACATATACTATAATTAATTTAATTATGATTGTTGTTGTTGTTGTTGTTGTTGTTTTTGCTGTTGTTGCTGCAAAATTTGTTTTTGCATTTGAATATGTTTTTGATGCATGTATTGTTGATGCTTTTGCTGTGCTAGTAGTTGTTGTTTTTGAAGCAAATATTGTTGCTGTTGTTGTAGGGAAGGGGTCACATAAACTCTTGGTTTGATGATATATTCATCATTACTATCAATCTTGAAATATGCCACTCTACCACTAATTGGACTACTACTTAATCTACCATTACCAAAACCATTACTGTAGAATTCTCTCATCTTGACGTATTTTGATTTTGATCTGATTGGCAATCTATTATTAGTAGCCAAAGGCATGGCAAATGACCCCTTAACACCCTCCATAACTTGAAACGTTTCTTCATCCGAATCCAAATATTGTGAGCCCCCATGTGCTAAATCATCCTTTTCTGCTTGTGCCAAAGCTGAACTTGCCAATAGCTTGACTTGATTCTTTCTTTGATAAGCGGCCAATAACGCGTCATAGGAAGCCGATCTACCAAGCACAGCTCTTTTGGCACCCATAGAGTGTGTTTTACAAGTCAAAGATCTTGCACAGAACCCACCATCCTTGAGAGGCACACCACATTGTTTCTCAACATCCACGGGACCTTTGACCTTAGCCTTTGCAGTGCTCGTTGTCTTTGATTTTTTCTCCATTTGTTTCTGTAATTTCTTAGTTTCCTTCTCCTTCTCCTTCTGCTCCTTCTCCTTTTCTTTTTTCTTCAACTTCTTTTGTTTACGCTCTTCAATCTTCTGTTGCTTCTTGAGTTCACGTAATTGTCTAGCTTCTTCCTTTTCCTTTTCTTTTTCCAACTTTCTCTTTCTTGGATTCTTTGCAGTGGCATTTCCCAAACCAGACGAAGGACTGCTAATGGCACTAGCTGATGCGGATGGTGTCAAAGATTTTTCGAGATTATTCTCAACCTTAACAGTGGTTGCATTGTTATTAGTATTATTTCCATTAATGATCGAGCTTGTAATTATTGGTGGATTTTTCTTCATTTCACTGCATTCTTTAATGTGCTTTTCGAGATAGGTGTCAAGGATTGGTCGTTCACAGTGGTTACAAATTCTGTATTTTAGAGGGGTTCTCAAAGGATTCTTATTTTTCAGTATCAAGCTATCGCTGATTTCTTTCAGACTGATGCTTATGTTGATGCTGCTATTTTTTCCTGTAATGTTATCCACATAATTACCAACCTCACGCCAGTTAGGATTTCTGTTGGAAAGATTAGGATTATTTGGACTGGTTAGAGTGTCACTGTTATTAGCCTTTTCTGGCTTAAGCTTCAAACTATGTATGATTTTGTTGGCGTTTGGGGTTCCCACCAATGCTTCTTTGGGTATCTTAACTTGGACATTATTATTTACTTTTGGAGGTCGTTTACCAGCAGCCATAACAACTGAAAGGTTTAAAGAAATATCGGTTTGTTACAACAAAAAATAACAAAAATCTAAAGCGCAAGAACCAAAAACCCTTTTGTATCCATTCCTGGTTTATCTAGATGATGATCAGGCGTCACTTATCACGGTGGTTACGAAGCTGTTTGTTTTTGCCATTCTTGACGGTGTTTGGGTGGACAGGGTCTCGTAACCAGATATTGGCTGGAGAAAGTCGATTGATAAGGTGAAATAGCATTGTTTTGAAGCAATTTGTAATTAATGTTTCAGAGTCTTTTGGATACTAGACGAGGATATAACTTGGTTCTACGGGGTTGTTCTTCATCTTGTGCGTGGCGTCGGGGGTCTGTGTGGGTTTCTACGTTAAGTGTTGTTCTATGCAGCAAAATGCATCGCTAAAGAAATACAGGAAATTTTGAATCATATCAACCAGCAACATTCCACATTTTTTTTTCTTTTTTGGATCTTATCCCTGTTTCTTTTCTTGGCCATAAGAATAGAAATAACTGTTAGAACCACCACGAATACTAAAGAAAGAAAGAAAGAAAGAAAGAAAAGAAAATGGGCTTGGACAGTTCGAGATGGGCCAACTCTGATGATGAGGAAACTAAAAATGATAATATTTCCAAGAAGATGCAAAAGAAATCGGCATTTGGTTTGAAATCCTCAAAATGGGCCAACAATGAGCCACTAGACAACTCGATACAAAAAACAACAGCAAACTCTCGGGAAAAAAATCAAAATCATGGAAGAGGTTTCAAGCTGAAACAAAAAGGAAGAAATAATGAACACCAAGAAAACTCTGCAGTTTATTCAAAAGATCCTCAAGGGTCTGCAATGGCCCCAATAAATTTCAGAGCCTACGGCAAGAAATTCGATGAAGAAGAAGTTAAAAGTGAATCATCTGAGGGAGAGTATGAGCCAGAAGAAAAATATACTACTAATCGCAAAAAGGCTCCCATTAAATTTAATCAGATAAATACGCGAAAGCCAATAAACTTCAAGAAACACACGCCGCACGCATCACCTGAAAAGAAGCAAAATAAGGATAGAGTTCCCAATAGTGCCTCGTCCAATGACTCATCTTTGTTTGATAGAATAGGCACTCCATCTCGAAATCATGAAACTGATCTTTCATCAAACGCGTTGTCTGAAGAAGAGGAGGACGATGCCAGGGAAGAATACGATATACAGGAAGAAGAGAATGATGAAGAACATGTTTCCGGGAACATTGCTGATTTGTCTGAGAGTGCAAAATCATTTGCTGCCAGATTGGGGTTGGCTGTTAGTATTACCAGCAAAAATGAAACACAAAGAAACAAAGAGAATGCCAGGAAGGACCGTGAGTTACAAAGACAACAATACAAACATAACCGGATCAATGATAGACATAGAGAATGGGATAATGCAGCCAGGAGTCGTCGCAGCAATGTTCATTCCGGTCACACTTCAAGAGAAAGAATCTCATCAAAAGAGCGCATGCCAATCGATAACCATGACCGTGAATCAATAGCAAGCAGGTCTTCCAAGGATACTGAGTCAGTAAATTTGAAAGAATTGCAGGATAAAATTAAGAAGCTCCAGCTTGAGAATGCTAGACTCGTGCACGAAAATGGCGAAAAGAAATTGGACAAGTACTTGAAGGATTTCGACAACAAGAAAATCGATTGGGCCGACATCGATGATGACGAAGACTTCTAGATGATTCTATCTTTTACTTTTTTCCTGTTCTTTCTTTTTGTTCCTACTATGCTGCTGTGAACAGTGTTTCTGAAAGGTTTTGATATTCATTTTTTTTTTTTGTTTTTGTTATTAGACTTTTATGTGACATATTGGAACACTAGTTATTTTAATTTTTATTTGGAGTTTTTATTTTTAGTTCTAATATCTTTTAGCTTGCGAAAAGACCTTGTAAAATTTAAGCTCTTAGCGTCGCCAATTATGGGTCAAGATTACACAATACATTACATAATCAAAACACACTGAATTTTCAATAAAAAAAATTAACAAAAACACGAACCAGTCGGTGCAATAACAGAAACATTCTCTGTGGGGTTATTACAATCCAATTTAATCATGATTGAAATGCTTATAAGATATGCAGCTTTGATATTGGAGTCTTTGGATATCAAAATTACGAACAAGGCCCTTCATTATTTTAGCTCCCTAATTGTCAACTATATCGATGATTTGTTTTCGTCACTTCGGGAAATGATGATGCAACAGCGAAGATTACATCCAGGGTATCTTGACTTAGTACTATTAATGAGATCGTTCTATATTGAGCCCCAGGAGCTATTATATCAATTGGATATCTCTAAAGCAATCAAGGCTGGACCATATGCGGGCTCCTTACCCAGACTAAAGCAGCAGAGTGAAGAACTACTAAGTGAGTTGGACCAGACGCCGGAAGAAGACCAATTAAATAAAAATGACAGAGACTATAAAGAAGCTTTACAGTTAATGCCCCTGACAAATAAGAAAAAATTCTATATTCAGAACTTTATTCCTGAATTTCCATCAGATCACACATACAGATATAGCGAAGTTTACACAAAGAAGGTTCAAGATCCAAAACAATTAAGACAAATATTGGTACACGAAGGGAATTCGGCTTTAAAAGGTTTGCTAAGTTTGCAGTCCTCAAAGAATGCTGATGAAGATTTGGATTTGAGAATCGAAAGCAATGGCGACACCACACAGCAGTTATTGTCTCCACCTTTGTCACCTGTGAATCCGGATTTGGGGCAGGAGATTATGAAAAAGGAAGAAGCACCACAACCTGCAAGCGGAGGCTCAAAAGAAAAGACACAGGATACTGACGAGAAGGATAAAATTAATATTAATTTACCTCTTAAGCCTTTAGATATTGTGGAATATGCTAGTAAGAGACTTGGGTTATTAAAGAAGAAGGAAAATCAAAAACAAGAGAGAGTTAGTAGGCTAAGGCGTGACAGACAGTTTGTTAGATATCTAACACTTTACAAACATCTCAGCCCTTACTCTTCTAAGCCAGATTATGATAACGAACCGAAAGAATATAAGATGGATGAATCAGTGGAATTGATGATGTCGGGGACCATGAATCAAGAATACAACACACTTATCACGAACTTAGGAATCCAGAAAAAGCAGAAGCAGCTCAGATTCCAAGAAAAGTTGAGATTGAAAAAAGAAAAACAGGAGGAAAGAAAGCGTAAGGCCAAGGAATTACAGGAATTGAAATTAAAGGAGAATGGCCAAGACGAAAAAGAATTGAACGATTTAGATTTCGATAATTTTGAATTTGGATTTGATGATAATTTTGATATTGATGGATCACAGATACCTAAGAATCCTGCTGATGCCAAAACAGAGGCAGCCACCGACAATGCTAATGGAGAAGTTCAAGCTTCTGTAGGATTCGACAATGAGACCAATGATACTGTTAATAATAATGAAAATAAGGAAAAAGAAAAAGTGCATGAACCAGAAGTGTGTCCTTCATCAACGAACGCTGGCAAGGTAGCATCTGCTCAGAAAGCTCCAGTGAAAGCTCCAGTGAAAGCCCCACCAGCGGCGCAAAATAATGAAGAAGTAGAATTCAATTTCAATATGAGCGATGAGGAGAATGATGAGATTGATGATGATTTGGAGGAATTATTAGAGGGAAATGATGGTGATAATGAAGATGTGATTATGGCTGATGATTCAGAAAATGATAATCAGCGACTTGCTTCATCTCCTACAACTCAGTCTGAACCAACCATGAGAGCTGAATCATCCAATGTAGTTGAAACGGACTCGAAGTTTGGGGACTTTCTGGCGACAGCAAGCCCAAGACTCCCAAATATTCCATCCAAAAGGCCGTTGGGATCAGAAATTGCGACCCAAGCTGAAACTAATAAAGAAGAGATCGATTTAGGTGACCCGGAACTAATGAGCGATGATGATGATGATGATGATCTTGATGCGTTATTGGAAGATGTGTAATGTGAAATGTGTAATATATAATAAATGAAGTACCAAATTCGATTGTGTAGTTTTCGTAGTGCGAGGTCACGAACTGCTTTTTAAACAAAAAAAAAAATCAAAATTCCTGAATAATTTTTTTTCCTTTGGCTAATTTCTATTCCTTTACCAGCCAGCTTTGGTATCTATTGTCTGGGTGATCCACAACAGTAATATTCATTAAATGATCGGGATAATGTATTTAGTTTATTTAGGATAGATTCTTTCGCAAGAAAAAAAAAGATTAGATATGGTGTGATTTGAAGAGAAAAAATTTAAATGCCCAGATTATGTTAATGATAGATAAATCAGAAAGAACTCATGATGTTGAGAAATCTCTACGCACTACCAAGCAAGACGTGGATCAAAAGTCTGGGAAAAACATCAAATGGCTTAAATATGGATTATACCATACACAGATAGTTGCTGAAATAATGTCCCAGAGACAACAGAGGCAGCAGGTGCCCCAAAACACAATAAACCTCCAGGCCACGGGGATTAGCACTTCTGAAAAAAATGATAATATGTCGGGGATGAATAGAATTAATTCCAACCATATCAAATCACCATCGATTCCCGGAGACCAAACATATAACAATGTATTCACCAATCAACAGGTAGAAAGACTCCTGCTTTTCAGAACTAAGACCGAAAATTATCAATCTGCGCTAGGTATTAATTTTGAAAGCTCAAAGAAAGCGGCCGATAGCCCAAATCTAAGTACTTACACCATGAGTCCTAACGCAGATACTGGGGATCACGGATTTCAGCCTATTAGCAGGTCTAATACTTTTGATTTCTACAAAAACTCAAATAATTCAGATAGTTCAATCACACCATCATTCTTGAATGTTGGAAGCACATTGAATGCATCAATATCTAATCTCACTTTTAGTCCCCTTAGCACTACTCGAACCAATGCTTCGGAAGGCATTGTCATTTCACCTAACCCTAAAGAAAAGACAACCCCATTAGAGAAGGCAAGGTTATTTGCACAGAAGGCAAGTGGAAAATCTAATCGAGATTCTTTCTTGCCAAAAAGAAGAGCTTCAAACACAGATGGTGCCGAAAGCATATTGAAAGGAAAATCAAAACTATTACAAGTTGGATCAAGCAGTAAAGTGAAGAATGACCATAAAAAAAAGATATTGCCAGAATTTGCCTCTCTTTCGAAACCAAGAGTTCCTTCCGCTACTGATGGATCCAGTAGAAGGTCATCTTCAGAAAATCGAAGAATACCTACAACCATAAATGAGCTCAGTGATAGTACCACTATCAGAAACTTCTCTCACCACTCGCATCATCATTTGAAACTTAAATCGAGAAGAGACGGGGTACCTAACGTGCTTTCCTCCTCCTCCTCAAATTCAAAGTTTATTTCTGACTTTCCAGCATTGTATAGTTTTCACCCTAGTGCAAATACTACTTCTACTAATGAGGTGTTGAGAATTGTTACCAATCTTGAGGCCGAGATCTTGTCCCAACCTTTAACTGAAACAAAGAAAAACGACTATATCGACAGGCTATTACATCTACTATATTCTTGTGTTTTGCCACTTTTCAAAGGTGAAATTTTGTCAACTCCAATTGAAGATTTAAACAAATTGGTCGAGATTTATTTAATGTTGAGAATAAATAATAATGACGTTGAGAAGGAATTGAGTGATATCAACTTGGATAATGGTGATGTATCCACATCTTCAGATGCCAAGATTATTGTTAAAGAGTTTCAGGACTTTATTAGAGTTGGAATTTCATTGATGGAAAATCAATCAAACATTGATACTGCCACACATAAATACTCGAAGTTGAATAGATTTGGCGGGCGGTTTAATCACGATTCAAGCTCCTCAATTTCCTTGGATTCAAATTCTAGCGTTAGTAGCTCTTCAGAATCACAAGTGCGTTCCCGTAACAATTATGAGATTGAAAATAAAGTTGCTGCATTATGGGATTTCTTCCTTCACGACATACTATCCTATTTGGAGGCTATCTTTCTACCTTTGCAAATGGAATTTGAGGGCTCTGGTTTAATTTTGGATAATCCCGGCATTGCTCATAGCTTTTGGTCACAATTATTAGTCTCCGATGATGAAAACATGGTAAGGCGGTACTTATTGTTAGTATTCAGGGACTCAATCATTATACCGATGGTTGAAAAGCTCGGAAATGTGACCAATTTTTTTGCTGAACATCATGGCAACAACATTTCCACGGAAGATGTCTGGAGGAATGATGACTTTTATGCTCAAAAGCTTTGTTTGCTCCAGTGTTTTGGAATTTTGTCAACCACCCAAGCAAAAGACTACAATCAGAAAGTCGTTGAAGGTTTATTAGATATTATGAAACAGCAAACCAGAATTTAATCATCATGCCATATGAGGCAATATGATCCAAACCTGTGATACCAAATTTTCTTGAACCTTCGCGCCAACATGCATGATCCACAAACACAAATGGTACTTACCTTACGCTTGCACATCTTTCATCTCTTTTTTTTTTCTGTTTTTTTTTTAATGTGTTTGTGTGTCTTTTCACATAACGTTGTCCAGATCGTTTATATCAATTTCTGGGGATTGGTGATGTTTACTGCTGCTATATCAAAAGTCGAGGATGTCAATATACGGAACCGTGGGCTAAATAGAATATGCAACAACAAGGCCATAGTAAATTTTAAAGATATTGATTCCCTGGCGGGGGCACCAAAAATATATGGAAATTCTAGTAATTCCTTGAGTTACATGAAAGAGAATTTCTATCAAGCTTTCGAAAACGGGAAAAGTGGGACATCGAATAATGGGAATTCCCAGCCTACAATAATGTTCAACAATAATGAGGGCATGCTATCACCCTCTCCGAATGATGCCCCATTATCAAGAACCGTGGTATTAACAGGATATAACTTGAGCCCTTCATATGATACGTGTTTTTTTGAGCAGTTTTGTGGCAGATACGGGGAAGTTTCCTGTATATATCTCGAAAAGCTAAATGTTTCTTATTTCAATATTTATGTCAGTTGGTTCGATATTAACTGTACCAAACGAGCTTTTGAACATATCGGGTATGATTTGTTCAATGAAGCAATGATTGAATTATTTGATGTCCAATATATCGTTGGCGTGGGGTATAATCCTAATAATAGTTGCACGATGAAAATTATGACCCCCGTAATATATGCTTGTTTAGTGGGATCAAGTGTATATGGTGAAGACCACCGTGAAACGCAATCAGCAATTTACAGTTTATTAGTTTCTTTTGGCAACATTTCCTGTTTTAGCTTGATGAAAAGATATATGAATGTCAGAATATTTCAATGTGGGTACTTTGATATTTCGTGTGCTAGAAGATGTTTGGACTCATTGGATCGTTGCTTGCTAGGGAATTTATGTTTATTGGTCGACCGTGATATTGTCTCTTTAACTGATAGAATTATACATTTTTGTACCAATAGTACTAATTCTTCGAAAATTGTATCCAACAAAAATGCTAGTGCGACAGCAAAACTACAAATTTACAGAGATTGTGAATCAATGTTTGTTAACACGGGACAACAGCTTGAGTCTATTTTGAATGGGCATATTTCACTTGACGAAGTTGAATCGTTAAAAGTTACAAGCGCAAGAGTTGCTTTTAAAAATATAATTGACCTAGCCAGAATATACAAGGGTTTGGACACTCGTACTACGATTATGATCAGGAACATTCCAAACAAAATCAACCAAAAATCACTAAAATGCTTTATAGATTGTACGAATGAGTTTACATATGATTTTCTCTACTTAAGGATTGACTTTAGTAGTAATTGCAACGTGGGGTACGCGTTTATTTCATTCACTGAGCCAGAGCATATTATCGAATTTGCAAAATTTAGAGTGGGAAGGAAGTGGAATTTTTTCAACTCAGAAAAATACTGTGATATTTCATATGCTAACATTCAAGGATTAGAATGTTTGATCGAGAAATTCCGCAATTCGAATGTCATGGACCAACCACCGGAATTCCGCCCCAAAATATATTATACAAGTGGCGAATTAAAGGGACGTGAAAGACCATTTCCAAAAAGCAATAACGAGCTTCGACATGAAAGGACTTTTGCGAGTGTGATCCCTGGTACCTTTATATAATTCTGGTGTATATTTTTTTTTTGGTCTCATCATATGCGAAGAAATATACTATTCAGGTCTAAGGCCTTTTGATGCTTTTTATCAAAAAATGTATACGGATAGATCATTCATCAGCTTCATCATCCGAAGAATCACTTAATTGTTGTTGTTGATAAGCTTTCATAAGTTCGATCATTTTTTGAGTATCCATTGCAGCATCAATCATATCCTTTGGAACATAATTTTCCGAATGTTCCTTTGATGCAAATCTGGCAGTAGAAAACTCGCTCACTAATCTCATGTCAAAATCATCCTCATCATACTTAGAAAGGTCTAAATTCAAAATTTCGTGCCAAGAATATAACAATGAATCCGTTGTTCTAGAAAATGGATTAATATCAATCAACCACACCTTTTCCGATTTATTTGGTAAGTAAACATCAAAGACAAAGTTTTCACTCCGGAAGGTGTTCCTCAAATAAATATCGAAAAAGTCAAATAATTTATCTTTTATGGATTCCTTCATTTTGTGTAAATAGTCATAGTAATTTGGATCACGCTGAGAAACAGCCACTATTCTTCGGTCTTTAACAAAACATCTGAATTCCCAAGCAGGATTAATATCAAACCATTCCTTGAGGATCAAATCAAACTTAAGTCCTTTATGTTCCTTTTTTAAGTCAGCAATGTCAATATCCGAGCATTCATCTAAAGATTGTGATAAATCATGGACAATGTATGAAGAAGCATTCAACAATAGGTATACCTCGGAGGCTGATGAGCATTTCAACGAATGATTAGGCAAGATCCAAGCAGCATCTTTTGGTGCAGACCAGTTGAGTTTAGGTAACATTGGGCCATTCTTTTGGATAAGAGATTTGATTTGTTCATGAATCTCTGAGAAATTCCTGGTTGGATCTTCAACTGATCTTCGTTGCTGCTGTTTGTGCTTTTTTGCTTCTGGGGTAACCACTGATTGCTCATCATCGGATTGATCCCAGTCACTGTATTCAGAAGCATCTTCTAGAATATAATCTACGTAAAATTCTGGGGGCATCTTTATTCCATCTTGCAAAATATATTCAATAAAAGACTGTGGCAATGACAGAATGATATGTGATTTTGGAGTGATCTTCTTATACTTGGGGTACCATGATCCATAGGCACAATTGATCACCTGTTGTTTCGTGATAGGTATATCTTCAAAATAGTGAGTCCCTTCCATTTGTACTGTACAAAAATAGTATTTTCAATCATCAATTGTTTATAGATCTGGGGGAATATTTTTCATCTCATCTCTAATCCAAAATTCTGGGAGGTGCTGCACCCCGTCATCGTGAGACGGCGAAACTCATCAGGCGGGTGACATTTTTTTTTATGTGGTGTTCGAAAAAGAGAACAACAAGAATCAACAAGCGGTTACTACTAAATTGTTGGCACACACATTCTGGATTTGTCAGATTCCTCATAAAAGAACAGTGTCTTTGTGGGTGTTAAGGTACGTTTTGTATTTGGTGAATCATCACACAGATTTCATATAAGTGGTTTGTGTTGGGACTCCCTGCTTTCGATGTGCTGAGATTGGCCAATTTTCCAAAAGGAAAGAACAACTCGTGCCCTTCTGGGTAAAACGAGCTTTCTCAATTCAACTTTAGCGGAGACCACAATCTCTTGAATTAAACCAGCGCTCAATTCTACTATTCAAATATATTTTTATTATTCTTTTTAATCTTCATATATCATTATTTTATTTTTTGTTTTTATTTTTTTTAGATTTTTTGAATACCCTTTCTGGTTATAGAACTGAGAATTCAGATATGAACTTTGGGAGCATTATTTACTAACAACCAGATTTTACTTTCAGGAAAAAAATAAATCATTGGAAGTTGCCTTAATACAGATATTGATTCTTCTAATTGTTTTGTTGTTATTAAGCAAATATTTGAGTTTTAATTGAATCTATTCACCGACTAGTTTTGCCTCCGAAGCTATCCACTTACGGGGCCAATTTTATCATAATAAATACCAATACAGAAATACAGAAATATGGACATGGACGGAGATATTCCAATGGAAGAAGTTTCCGAATCTCGTTTGGATCCAAGTTTGGAGGATGATGAGCACGCAGACCACAACCCAAATTATTCTTTTAGTCAGCCTTTTGAACCAAAAGAGGGCCCAATTCCAGCATTACCAAAGAGTAGCGTTAATCAATTAGACCAATGGATTGAACAGTTAAGCAATTGTCAGCCTTTGAGTGAAGAAAACGTTGGAAATCTTTGCAAAATGGCCCAAGACGTTTTACAGTTTGAAGCTAATGTTCAACCAGTGAATGTGCCAGTTACAATATGTGGGGATGTCCACGGTCAATTCCATGACTTGATGGAGCTTTTCAAGATTGGTGGCCCTTGTCCCGATACAAATTATCTATTCATGGGTGATTATGTTGATAGAGGCTACTATTCCGTTGAAACTGTTAGTTACTTGGTGGCGATGAAAATTAGATATCCAAATAGAATTACGATATTGAGAGGTAACCATGAATCGAGACAGATCACCCAAGTCTATGGTTTCTATGACGAATGTTTAAGAAAATATGGTAGTGCAACTGTGTGGAAATTATTTACAGATTTGTTCGATTATTTCCCAATTACTGCTTTGGTTGATAATAGAATTTTCTGTTTGCATGGTGGTTTGTCTCCAATGATTGAGTCTATCGACCAAGTGAAGGATTTGAACAGAATTCAGGAAGTTCCTCACGAAGGACCAATGTGCGATTTGTTGTGGTCTGATCCAGATGACAGAGGTGGATGGGGTATCAGTCCTAGAGGTGCAGGTTTCACATTCGGGCAAGATATATCAGAACAATTCAATAGAACTAATGATTTAAGTCTAGTTGCAAGAGCTCACCAGTTGGTCATGGAAGGTTATTCCTGGTCACATCAAGAATTGGTGGTTACCATTTTCTCTGCACCAAATTACTGTTATAGATGTGGTAACCAAGCTGCGATCATGGAAGTTGATGAGCAACATAATAGACAGTTCTTACAATATGACCCAAGTGTGAGACCAGGTGAACCAACAGTGACCAGAAAGACCCCAGATTATTTCTTGTAACATATTCATATTTTAATTTTTTTTTCAATCTGTGTTTAAATTTCTCTTTTGAAATCATCACAAGTTCCTCTCTTTTTTTTTTTTTTTATTTTTTTTTGGTCTCTACTACTAATTTCATCAGTTTTTATCTATTTTTTTTCCATCTCTTTTTTTTTTTTCCCTAATTTTTTCCCTCTTTGGTTTACCTTTTTCCTATTTATTTGTTAGATGTTTTTGTCTTTCGATTTTCATTTATTTATTTCGTCTTATAACATTTTTTGTTTGATCTACATCTCACTATGACTTTTTATTATTATTATTATTTTTATTTTTTTGTCTTTTGATGTTCATTGTTAAGACAACCCCAGGCAATAATCCAGCGTTGTTTCAAGATTCAAACTGGTTTCTCAATCATCTTACCACATATCACTCATTGCAAAAGAGGAAAATTCTATTCTTATGAATTGAAATTTGAAAAGCTAAATAAATATGTCAATCATTGAATCCCACTCACAAATTGTTGATGGAATTCACAAAGAATTGGTCTAACTCATAATATATTCTGACTTTAAAACAACTTATGTTATATATTTTTTGTCTTTGAAATATTATTCCTTGTTGAAGTAATACTAAACTGCTGTAGGTTATTTTGAAGTATATCACTGATTGGCCCTTGATAAGTATCATGTAAGGTGTGCCGGATAGAATTTTGGCTTGACTGCTAAAACCCTTACACCACCCCGTCACAAAATCAGATAGCTATTTAACAACTATAATCTTATACATCTTAATATCAAAGCCCACTCATTAATTATAGTTATTGCTACTTGGGGAAGCATATTAATCAAACATGTCAAACTATAAACTCCCACCGATCAGCGAGGTCCGCTCTTTGTCGGAACCACAGCAAAAGGAATTACTAGATCACTTATTCGAGCAATGCGAGACCTTGCATGGGTATCTTATTCCAAAACTTTTGCAGACTCCAGAGGTTAAATTTGCAACGTATAAGGATTTTATCGAACGGGCCAGACTTGAGCTTCTTTGGTTTTTATCAGCCGAAATTTCCAAGGCCAAAACAAGTGGCGTGGCGACCATCGATCCAAGAATATCCAAGATCATTGCAGCCCATCCACGGTTGGGGGCTCCAAAGAAACAGCAGGTGGTGAACCTATCGGTACACAGTTCTAAGGAACAGGCATCCTTGTCCAGTTCCTCAGAGGAAGAGAAAGTCAGATTACAGCAATTGAACGATTTGTACGAACTGACTTTCCCGGGATTGCGATACGTTGTGTTTGTGAATGGCCGATCAAGGGATATCATCATGAAAAATATGGAGGAAAGGATCCAAAGAAACGATATCAATAAGGAAAGAAAAGAGGCATTCAACGCAATGTGTGATATTGCTTTAGATAGGGTCACTAAATTAGGAGCAAAGTTGTAAATATCGACTTAATTAATGAATCATTTTCACATTTTTTTTTTTTTCAAAAGATATACACTTTGTAATTTACAAAAGCTTTCACAACAAAATACAGTATGGAATCAATCAAGAAATTTTATGCTGAAGAGATTTTAACGAAAAAAAAATGTAAAACAAAATGACCATGAAGGATTTCCATGGATATGAAAGGTAAAAGGTATATCCAACTATTTACAAAACTATGAACAGCATATAGTATAACAGAACAGTCAGTTCGGTATCATCTGGTCAGAATGTGGACGAGAGGCTCAACTCATAGAACGGAAATTAGTTCTTGAACAATCATGAACCAAATTAAAAAAAAAACAAAAAAAAAAAACAAAAAAACAAAATTAACAAACAAACAACCGTAACATCATGAATTCTTTCTAGTATTTCAAGACTTCAATTATATTGAACCAAAAAAGAGCCATCGCACACACACACTTTCGTTCTTTCTTTTTTTATTCTCTCTTTTTTTATTATCCACAACTTCTTAGATAATTCAATCTTTAAACTCAGGTGAAAGAACGGGAAGCACCACGAGCCAATTCAATAATCTTCCAACCTTCTGTTTCCTTGTTTTCCATTTCTTCTGGGATTCTAGTAAACACAATGGCATAAGTACTCAACATAATGTCAGATTCGGTACCAGCAACAACGTTACCAGACTTGGCATCCCTGTAAATATTGATTTCTTGAGCTCTGCAACTGACAACAACAACTGGGACATCGGCTGGTGGCAAAAGTTTGGCACTAAGGATATCGATACCTCTAACATCAAGAACCTTACCATCAGCATATAAACCTTTATCTCTGTATTGTTTAGTGGATGCATTCCAAACGTTGAATGGGGCTTCACTTAACCAGTTCTTCAAAACCTTTTCATCACCTTTAGCGTAACCTTCCAAGACTTCTGGTACTATGTAATCTCTCAAATTCTTGGTGAAGTCTTCAGTGTTGAAAGTTGGATCCATCAATTTGAATTGTCTGATAACTCTAGCTCTTTCAGTTTCGGCGAAGAACCCACCAATCTTCTCGGAAATGGTTCTTATAAGGGAAATCAAGCCATTTTCACTTTCATCCCATTTCAATCTTAGATCAGAAATCAATCTACCAACGGCAGTGGTGGCCTTGAAGTTTTCCCAACGTTCACCAAAACCTGGCTTAGAGACCTTATAATCGGTGGTGACCAAAGCAGTTGGAGCTTCGTCGTTGGACTTGATAACCCTTCTCTTACCACTCAAGATTTCTTGTTCTCTTTTTTTTCTTCTGTGTTCCTTAGTGACAAAACCACCATAGGCATTGGAAGAACCATCGTCGATCACTTCACTGATATCTTTGTAGGCTTGGGTCTTTCTAACTGGCTCAAATGCTTCATCCACTGCTTCCGCGGTTTTTCCAACAACTTTTCTAGTGCTTTTCCCAACTTCAGATTCCCAGGCGGCTTCAGCAACATCACCAATCTTTTCCCCAGTTTTCTTCAAAGTACTACCGACAACTGAAGAGCCCTGTTGAGCTTTTTCATAAGCGACCTTGGCTCTTTTGAAAGCATCAGATTCACCCATTTTTCCTGTGGCGTCTTGCAATGCTTTAATCTCATCCTTCAATTCACTACTCTTCTCCCATTCTTTTTTGAAAACATCAAAGAAAACTTGAATTGGTGTTGTACCAGGAGGAGGTGGTGGAGCATCACCATTCTGCTTATTATTTTTGGAAGATTCCTTATTATTGTTGAATTGGGACGCAGTGTTACTGAACAATCTAGTGGTTTGCACCAAGGCTGGACGTCTCGCAAGATAAACAGCTGTTGTTCCTGTCTGCTTCAAAATTCTCTGGCTCAACATTTTGAAGGTATTTCTTTTTGGGTAATGGTATAATATATCACCTCTGACTCTTATATTTTTGTCCCAACTTTGGAAAATTTTTGCCCTTTTTTTTTCCTCACTCTTTGAAAATTGAAGGTGTTGATGAAAAAAAAGAAAAAAAAAAGAAAAAAGGTTAGGTTGCCCGGGAACACGCTACTTGATGGGCATTAGATGATCCCCCAGCCTTGTTTATGATAAACAGTGAATGGAAGGTAGGATATTAGCTTAGATCAATATGAGAGAAGAGTCTTCGAGTACCGGTCGCCATTCAAGTAGCTCTAGTCATCGCCATCTGTCTACGAGTCATCGCCATCATCGGACAAGTGACAGAAATAGAGAAAGCAGTTCAAGCAGACATAGGCACAGCAGCAGCAGCAGTCATGGCAGCTGGAGAAGAGAAGAAGACCATGATAGGAAGAGAAGAAAGCATAGCACATATAATAGCAGCTCAAGATCCCAGGCTAGAACTGACGATCTGCAATTGGAAGAAAGCAGAAGAGAAGTATTCGAAGAAAATTCTAGAGCAAAACAACCGCAAAGTCTCAGCATATTTGTCAGTAGTTCTTCCAAACCACCGGAAACACGAGAACCACCGCAACAGGAGGAAGAAGAGGATCCGATTTCTAATGACGGCGAAATAGTTGCTGGGGAATTGGCTATTGAAGCTACCGAAGAAAACGGGACGACCCCTGAGGATGAACCCCCAAAAGTCGAGGAATTCAAGAATCCATTGAGAGTATCTTACGAATTCGGTGATTCAGGAAGCTCATATAGAATGAGAAAACTTAAAAGGTGCCAAACTGAATCTGAAAATTCTAATATCGCAGTTAGAGAAGTTGCCAAAAAAAGATACCCAAGTTTATTTGATTTCAATATTGCCCAGGAAGAAGATTCGGAATTACGAAAAAAAGAGGCTGATACAGGCTATGAAATTAGAAGAAAGCCGATAGGTGAATTCATAGATAAGAAAGACTTAATACGAATCAAGCTCACCCAGGCTAAGTTGGATCGTCTGCCTATGCAAAAAGAAAGTGATAAAGAAGAGGCAAAGGCAGAAGTCGAACAGATTTCTCAAGCCGATCTAAATGCTTTGAAAGCAGATTTGTTACGTGCAAAACTTAAACGAGATGATGCTGCTTTCAAAGAATTAGAAAAGAAATATGACAAGCTAGAACAGAAATTCAAGCGACAACAGATGAGAGAATCTCAAGTGGTACACGCCAATGATGGATTGAAAGATACGGCAGCTCAAGAATTATTGTTACAAGAACAGCTTACCAGCGCCTCGGATTATGATATTTCAAATTACAAATCTATTGCTAAAGATTCCAAGTACGTCAATGATTTAGAATACGTTGACGAGGCCCTGGCCAAACTTTCTGGGGTTGGATCAAAATCAGGTAATACATTTAGTATAAACACGAATCTCCAGGATGTCATAAAACAAAATAATCAGAAACACGGGCCTTGCATTTACTGTTTAGAAAATGATATTCACATCAATAACAACTTAGCAGTATCAATTGGTGAAAATTGCTATGTGGCATTGAATTTCCCTTACGTGAATTTGATTCCTGAAGCACCTGAATCGTTGATGATTTTGCCAATAACCCACCAAAGAAACTATTTATATGTGATGAAGAACTCTGGACAAGCAGAGAAAGAGTTTAGGGGATATATGAATGCTATTCGTGATTATTACAAAAGTGCTGGGTTTGATTGTCTATTCTATGAAACCTGCCGAGGAAAAAATGGTCATTGTATGGTTAAGTCTGTGGCAATCCCATCAGGTTTGACCAGGGCCATGAAGGGTTATTTTAAAAATGAGATAATGTCGATGAGTGGAAGCAGTGTTAGCGAGAATGATGGTAAAGAGTTGGATGGTGATGGGGTTGGAAACACTGCACTATTGAATGATTTAACTTCAACCCACAAGATCTTGGTTGATACTGATCCGATCAGCAATGAATCAAAGAAGAGTTTCAAAGAATTAATCGCCAAGGAATCTGACTATTTCCACGTGTGGTTCGATTTGGTAGGGGGATACGGGCATATAATTGAAGGAGAAGGTTCACGTTGGCCGGCCAACGAGGACTTGATTGTGAGAAGAGTGATTGGAGGAATGATTGGTAAAGATCAATTCGAAGTAGAGAATAATGGGAAATTCAATGGTCGGAAGAAGTTTCATTGGAATCTCATTACAGGTGGAACGAGAAATTACAAAGAAGATGAGATCGATGGAGAAGGTAAGACATTAGATGAAGCCCAACAAAAACGCGTTGATAAGGTGAATGAGAAGTGGTTGGAGTTTGATCCGACATTGAAAGATCAAAACGAATAGATAATTCATTTGGAACAATGCAAAAGTTCTTAGAACGCCTTCCTACATGTTGAGAATTAATGAAAGTCTAACAGAAAAATTCAACTTTTATTTTTCTTGTATGTCCCAAAAAATAAATAATTGAAATGGAAAAGAAAATGTAAACAACAAAAAACCTAAAGAAGTAAAAATAAATTTAAACGAACTATTGATCAGAGCACAAGAAAAAAAAAATATTACTACATATTTTTCTTTTCGATGTTTCTTTTTTTTTTCCCTGCAAAAGAAGCAGAGCTTTGAGACCAAACCAATACAACAAAAAATGAATTGAAGGAAACAAAAAATGAAATGCTTATGTAATGATTTGAAAACAAATCAAAAAAAAATGGGGTTATTAATTATAAATGGTCATATCTACAGAACTGTAGATGTGTGATGGTTCTGCTTTTTGAAGATCAAATCAGGCCTTTTCTTCTTTTTTTGCTTCTTCCTTAGCTTCTGGAGATGGTTGAGGAACTTCGTCTAACTTCAAAGTATCTTTAACTTGAATAATCAGACCACTATCCTTTTCCTGTTGAATTTCAGACTTGATCAATTCTTCTTGTTCCTTAATCACGTTCAATCTCTCAGTATTACTGACTTCCTTTCTTGGAGCAATATCGATTTGAGCTTCGTGGATCAATTCATTTGGAATACTACTCAACACAGTCTCCAAAGCATCATACAAGTTACTAACGGAACTCAATTCACCATAGGTATAAGCGTTAGATAACAACAATAAAGTGGAAGGAATCTTTTCACGTAATCTCAAGTTCAACCAGATTTGCAAATCGTCTCTCAATTTTGATGGAGCAACCCCATGGTTCTTGATCCCACGGGAAGCACAGGCGAATTGCAATTCTGGAACGGTAAGAGATTCAACCCCTTCAAAGTCAATGGCTTTGTCGTCGGTCTTAATTTGCAACATTTGGTAACGAATACGGTAACGCAACATTTGGTCAGTACCAAATGGCTTCAAGTTGATATATTTAGCCATGGCCACCAATTGTGGTCTCGATAAGTTATCCAAAACCATATCTTCCTTGAAAGTTCTAGCAACGTTCAACAATTCATCACGGGTTGGTCTATCGGTACCAGACTTGATCTTGGTGAAAAATTCTTGGAATTGCGCCTTTTGAACTGGAGTAAATGATTCAGGTAATCTAACCCCGGTCTTATCGACCGATTCAATCAAAATGTCGGAGACGGTCTTTCTGGTCTTACGCAACAATTTCAATTTCTTTTCCTTGTCAGCAGTGGATTCATAAGTGGAAGGCAACATGTTTGGGAAAAGCTTTAAGGCAATTGGGAGTAACAACTCAGCAAATGGGATAATCACAAACATGGCAAATGGAACGACACGGACCAAATCAGAAGTGGTACGCTTCAACTGGTTGAATTCACGACGGGTGAGCTCGTAACCAGTCAACAACTTGATCAACAATCTGGAGGAAATCTTAATTTCAAGACCAAGCAATTTGGTACCATCCCAGTAATGTTTAGCTTCATGCTTGACTTTGTCCCAAAGCGAAGGTTTAGCCACTTCGGTAGGAGCCGGGGTGACGGTAGCTGACGACTTGCCATTTTTGGCTTTTTCGTTTTCAGGGGTAGATTTAGAAGAGTTGTTTCTTCTAGACTGGGTTGAGAGTGGATGAAGTTGGTAGGAATTTCTGTGATGAAGAGGGCTTAAACGGGAACAAGAAATCAAGGGTATAATGCTGCTACTAGCAGATCCAAGACGGATTTGGGACCGCACGAGGGCAGGTAATATGAGTCTTGCTGCCATTAGTCTGTTATAACCAATTTGGGAGCTTTTATTATTTTTTTTTTTTTTAAAAAAAAAGAAAAGCTCTTTCTTAAACTTTTGAGGATTTGGGTATACAAATGGCTGAAAATTGCAACAGTTCAAGAAGGTATCTCAACATTTGAAAAATTCCAATTTTTTTTTTTTTAACGAAAAGTCAACAAAAAAAAAATTTGCACGTGAGAGAAGTCATGGATTTTTTCCCAGGGAATAAGGATGCCGTCAAAGCACCGGAGTTTATCCGAGGCTTTTTCTTCGTCTTTCTTTCTGGTTGATAGAGATACGCTTTAAGTGGACCCCCCAGCCGTTTGCATCATTCAGACCTATGCTGGGGTACGCTTCTTCACATCAACCAATAAAACTTGTCACATAACAACACGTTTCATTAGTAGCAGAGAACTAGTGTCGAAAAATAGTTGACAATTTACGAGAGATTGTATGATGTAATGAGTAGGATCCAAATCAAACAAAATAAAAAATCAATAAAAGCATTATGTGCAAGAGACTGAAAATGAATATCTGAAATAGAAATATTCCGGGGAAATCGAAGATGAAAATAAAAAAAGTCAGCAAAATTTCTCAAGAAAAAAATAGAATTAGTGAGTCACAATTTTGAATATGGAACTTTGATTTTCCAATGATAGTCACCGTAAACCAAAATAAATAAATAATAAGAATAAGAAAAGCGAAAAGCCCCTTTAGATAAGATATCTATCTGTCTTTCACAATAGCTCTAATCGCTTTGAATGCCAACCAAGCACCTAACCCATAAACTCCGAATTCAAGTTGACTTAACAACCATCCTTGAACTTTAGATCTCTTGATACAATCACTATAACGGATATCACCTCTAAACGAAACCATCGTGTATAATGGTAGCCACTTGTCTCCGAAAATTAAATGCATTACAGCATCCATCTTTTTACGGACAGCATATCTCGTGGTATTGACATTATGGCTCATTTCTGTATAATTATTTTTAGCCAACGTAATAATTGCTTCGAGGTCTTGTTGTCTAGTGATAGAATATTCGTTGAATGCAGATTCCAACTCATAGTCATGTTTCTTGATAAGTTCTACAAGAACTCTGACGTCTTCAAACCCACAATTCATCCCTTGGCCATAGAAAGGCACCATCGAATGAGCAGCATCACCCACAATAATACATTTACCTTTGTAGTTGTAAGGGAAACAAGAAGTGCAAACAAGAGAGCATTTAGGGTGTGTTAGGAATGCCTCTACTACTTGTTCAAGCCCAATCAAATCCACCGCATCTTTGAAATTAGTTTGGAAGAATTCAACCACTTTTTCTCTGGTATCCAACAGCTCAGTAAGATCCCATGGACCAAAGAATGTGCTGGTGAATGACCCATCAAAGTTCGGCAAAGCGATCAACATGAATTTGTCCCGCGGCCAAATGTGTAGTCTATTTGGGTGCAATTGAAACTTGTATTTTTTGGAGGCACTTGGGGGAATATAAAGTTCAATATAACAGCAATCCATGTATTCCTGATTGAAATCCATTCTAACAAATTTTTGTAATTGAAATCTGGTAGCAGAATAAGCTCCATCAGCACCAATGACGAAATTATATTCAAAAGTTCTGATGGCATTTTCTTCCAAAGTATTGGCCACTTTTTTAGTTTTTTCAAAGTAAATTCTAGGATTGCCGTTTTTCCCACTGAAATCCATCTTCATGAGTTTCAATCCATAGTTGACTTTAATATTCTTGTGGCGATCCAATTCATTCAAGAGTTCAATGTTCAAATAAGCTCTATCGATGGAATTGATAGCTTCATTATGCAAACCATACTTCATGGAAGTTTGACAGCCCTCGATATCATGTACCATTCTACCTCTCATTGGTAAGATATTTTTGAGGACTCGGATAGACATTTCAAGATCTACAGCATTGAGGGCACGGATACCACGATCACTGACAGCCAAATTAATAGATCTCAAGTTGCGGTCCACGGTTGTTTCGTTTCGGGGGTCATCACGGTATTCATAAAGGGTGACTTTGTAACCAAGCCGAGCGAAGGATAAGGCGGCAAGACAACCCACAAGACCCGCACCAACGATGGCGACTTTCTCCTTTCGAGGTTCAGGTTCATCAATCAAGAATTTGGACATATTGGGAACTGGATGTATTTATGTTATTGTGTTTTCCGCGAAAGAATAGAAATAAAAGTTGAGGAGAGTCTCCAAATTTGTTTATATTATCCCAAACGTTTCTTTTTGCACAAATTTTCTCTTCAGGTGAATCAAAGCCTTAGTGGGATCAAAAGCGTGGTATGAATTTAATGTACACTATGAACGGAAATTTTTTTTTTCCTAAGAAAAAGTATTAGCTGATTTTTTGCGTCACCGCTTAAATAGCCGTTGAGCACCTTGAGAGAGATATAGCAGGTAGGTTATGATGAGATATTACGAGAGTTAGCCAATAGTTTGGGTTTGATTGATTTATGTTATCTAGGATAACAATTGGGTGAATGTTTAATATATACACAGGCTAATGTTGGCGTTAGGATTACGAGATGGCCGGTGGAAACCCCATAATATCTAGCTGGGCTCACAGTAGTGTCTGCATACATCGATTAGTAGTAGAACACTACCGAAAGAGTGTATGGCGACAATCTGTAGACCAAGAAGTATCATTCGTCAACGGGTTGTGGATACAGAAGTCGAGCATTCAGTGTAATATACCACCACAGTGGCGGCAGGTCCTGATCCCGGCGACGAAGGGTTGATTATCGTTGCATTGGAGTTACCGAGGCTCCTTGCAAGCACTGAAATGATTAGATATAATACATATATATACCATCACTGTCAACAAGCAAAGGGTTTCTACCTCCACTTCCAACTCATCTCATGATATGTACAGATACATGCATACAAACGCAGAAAAGAAACAGGGCTTACTTTCAAAGCGCCCCCCGCACCTCAAACCACCCAGGCGATGATGATGATGTTAATGATATATAATATATAGTAAAGCACCCCGAGAATGTCAGCGGTTCTCAGAAAATGTTTAGGATCTTTCTTTGCGTTTGCCACTGGATACTCCGCAATCCACTCTAATACTGTTCCAGATTACTCTCCAAGAGGCTTGGATGAGCAGAAACAGAGTGCCTTGGACTCCATCCGCCAGTCACTGGAGTACAAAGCGCTACAAGCTAACACCAACTTTCACGGCTCAGCATACTCGCTAAGTATTCCTAGCAGCTATCGTCGAAACCATGTTGCGCAAGGTGTGCTTTATGGACAAAACTATTTTGAAATCGACCCACTTGTGTACCTAAACGAGAAAGATGGCGAGTTGGTGGCGTTCTACCATATTGGAGATAAGCTCACGGATCAAACAGGCAAGCTCCATCATGGTGTTCTCGGGCTATTGTTAGACGAAGCTTTGTGTTTTTGCGGATTCCCAAAGTTGCCACACAAAAGGGGTGTCACTGGGAAGTTGACCCTTGATTATGAAGGCAGCGTTGGTGCAGGACAGACCGTTGTGCTCAAGGCCAAAGTCACAGAGCACCTGGGCAGAAAGGCAGTTATTGATGGTCATATTGAGACCTTAGACCAAAGGAGTGTGCTTGCCAAGGGCCATTGTGTACTTGTTGAGCCAAAATGGTTCAAATATGTCGATTGGTTCGATCTTTTTAGACAGTAGTCGGCGACAATCAATCATTAAGAAAACGCAACATACTCCATAATACATTACACACACAATACTATACTACTGATTTACCCAATGTTTCTGCAATTATATTATTTGTAACCAGTTCTTCCGGGGATGTACGAGGTAAACGACGACAACAATGTACGTAGTGCGCAGAGACGCTCGTATTGTCAGAAGTTCCAGATATTCGAAATTTGATGTGCCAATATATCAAAATCATCATAGGCTCTCTTCAGAAAGAAAAGCGAAACAAAAAGCAATTTGCTGTTTGCGTTTATTATATAATGCCTGAGGATACTGCTTTGCTTGAACGCCAGAAGGAAACCCCTAAGAGGGACTCTCGCTATCTCAAACCAGAGGAGATTGAATGGGAATTTGGTGGGATGCCTGGTGTTATTGGTATGCTCGTTGGTTTCCCAGCCCTCATGTATTACATGTGGATTTCTGCCGAATTCTATCATGGGGCTCCTGCCTGGCCTCAAGATGGGGAATCTTGGCCTGAATTCTTCCAACATTTCTTTGGCCTAGTTAACGAACACGCCTTTCCTCCTTCTCCTAGAGCCTGGGCCATCTTTGTCACTTTCTTTGTCACCCAAATGATCTTCTACGTCACATTACCTGGTATCTGGACCAACGGCCAACCTTTGGCTCATTTGAATAACGAAAAATTGCCTTACTTCTGTAACGCCATCGCCAGTTTCTACACTTCTATTATTGTTGCCGCCATTCTTCATGTCAGCGGAATTTTCAAGCTCTACACCATCCTTGAAATGTTTGGTGAGATCATGACCGTTGCCATCATTTTGGGATTCGTGTTAACTTTTATCCTTTACGTATACACATTGAATGTCAGTGGTGATTACCATAGAATGACCGGTAACCATATCTATGATTTCTTCCTTGGTGCTCCTTTGAACCCACGTATCGGGATTATTGACCTCAAGATGTTTTTTGAAGTTCGTATCCCTTGGTTTATTTTATTCTTCCTTACTTCGGCTCTTGTCGTCAAGCAATGGGAAGAATTGGGTGCTCCAACGACACAAGCTTTGTTCCTCTTATTGGCTCATTGGCTTTATGCTAACGCTTGTTCTAAAGGTGAAGAGCTCATTGTTCCAACTTGGGATATGGCCTACGAGAAGTTTGGGTTCATGTTGTTGTTCTGGAACATTGCTGGTGTGCCTTTCACTTACTGCCACGTCACTTTGTACCTTTTCTACCATTCTCCTGAGGAATACCACTGGTCCACTGCCTACAACACATTCTTGTTTGTGTTGCTTTTGGGGGCTTACTACATTTTTGACACTTGTAATGGCCAAAAGAACTCCTTCCGTAAAATGCTTGCTGGGGACACCAAGATCCGTCGGTCTTTCCCATTCCTTCCTTGGCAAGTGCTCAAGAATCCTCGCTACATCAAATGTGAAAATGGCTCATCTTTGTTGATTGATGGCTGGTACCGTTACGCCAGAAAAATCCACTACACCGCTGACTGGACCCAATCCATCAGTTGGTCATTGATGTGTGGGTTTGGCTCGCCTTTCATTTGGTTCTTCCCAGCTTTCTTCACTGTGGTTTTGGTTCACAGAGCTTTCAGAGATGAACACAAGTGTCAGAAGAAATACGGGAAGGACTGGGACAGATATATCAAGGAATGTCCATACAGATTTTTCCCTGGTATTTGGTGAGATGACAAGTCTAAATTTTATTTAGATCCTAATTGCATCATATCATATTACTTCTCAGTTGAGAGGAAAAGATAGACAAAATAAAAGAAAATTATATTAATTCTCATTTTTTCAATGTTTTTTATTTTTTTATTGTTCATTTATTTCGTTAAACATTATATTAATATACTGTTTTGTCCGACCATGTCGCTTATTCTATTTGAAATTTAGTGAGCTATTGAGCATGTGCGTGTTTCCTATGGTACTCGATGTGAAGATAGTTGACCTAATCTAGAGAAACATATCTTGCAAGGAATAATAGCACACACATGTGTCAACCCATGGCAAATTACAGGGAATCAGATGTTACAAAAAAGAAAAGTTTAGTTCTGAATATTTTGAAGAAAACAAAACGTAACAATTATTAGTGCATGAGAGTAAAAACCAGGTAAAGTCTAAGAAATTCCAACATTATAAGAAATAAAAAAAAAACACAAGAAATGGATGAAAGAAAACAGTGTAGTAAGATCGGAATCTCAAAATCACAAGGACAGGGTTTAATCGACTTGGTAATCCTCGTTCATATCCAAAGCAACGATGGCACTTTCTTTAACCACGGTGTTTTTATCAGTGAGATGTTTCTTCAAGATAGGAATCACTTCCGAACTGTCAATATCCCCCAAGGCTTCAGCAGCTTCGTGCCTGACCATTGGAGCCTCGGATTCGTCGTTCAACACCTTGATCAAGTCGGGAACCACCACTGGGTTACAAATTTGCCCAAAGATATAAGCGATCTCGTGCTTGAAAAGGGCAGACTTATCCGCAAATCCAGTAGCGAGGGCCACGCACGCCTCGTCATTGCCAATATCACGTAAAGTGAACATCGCACGGTACCGTTTGAACAATGGCACGGATTGGTCATTAAGAATTTTTTGTAATTCGGCAATAGAGTGCTTGTTGTCGATTGGCAAAGGTGGAGCAGGGTCAATTGACGAGTACAATGACGATTCCACTTGTTCTTTCTGTTGTTGTTCCTTTTGCCACTTGATCCGTTCAATTGCCAATTCACAAGTCTCTCTGATTTCCACCAATGGATCATTCTTGAAGAATTCCGTCAACAAGTTCAAACTATCTTCATCACCCAACGCACCTAATGCTTCAGCGGCTTCATGACGAACCATACACTGTTGGTCAGTATCACTCAACACATCTCTCAAATATTTAGTAGCATGGAGGTTCTTGGTCTGCCCTAAGACATAAGCAACTTCATGTTTAAGAAGCTCAGAGCTGTCGGCGAATGCCTGGTTGATGTAATCGATGGCGGTGTTGGCCCGTTCTGCGTCGTTGATAAAACTTTCACCAACGGATTTCAATGTAAACAAAACACGAAAACGAGCAGCAAGAGACTCCTTACCGTTCTGATTGACAAGAACGTCTCTTAATTCTTCTAAATTTTCAACTACCTCGGTGGCCGGTTCTTCTGGGGCATCCCAATCAATTTTCTCTACTTTATAGGTATTCATACTGGCGGTACCCTTCTAAATAAAAAAACAGCCACAACAAAACAATATAATTATAAAAACTCAAAGCAACAATGATAATACACTAAACGTGTAGCGAAACCCAAAACAAAAGCCGGATATGAGAAGTGAAAAACTATTCTGATCTTATTATCTTCATTAATTGGTAAAAAAAAAAAAAAAATTTTTACCTCATCAGGGGTGCACCCCGTGCATGAAAACTGGTTGCGAGCCCTCAGAGAATGCTGGTATATTCCCATATATAGATAGACTAACGATCAATCAATGACCAAACACCAAGAACTTGTCACTGATGCCGATACAATGACTATTTCATTTCCAAAGTCTTTCCTCAATTTTTCTGACATTACCTTTCGTAATTTACAACATTTATAATATAGAGGTTATTAACCTATCCAATTGCACTCAACCCTCATTTGAGATGTCTTCTCAAAATGCATGAGGCATGCTCTCAATAAACATTCATGATAAATGTGCCCCAAAAATGACTCCGCAAAAAAAGCAGTACTTTCCAATCCCCTTTTGGCGAGGGTCTTAGCTTTTTTATTTTCCATGCTCTTACGGGTTTAGTATGGCGAAAAATTCATGAATCAATTTGACAATAACCATTAGGAATAATATCAAATCTGATTCATGTTAACGTCTTTAAATATAGGAAATTACATATTTTTTGATAATAGAAGAAATAAATAAAACGAAATAGAGTAATAACTCCAAGAAAAAAGAGAAATAATGATAATAATTATAATCTTTGGTAAAGCATTATTAGCAAAAAAGGGGAAACAGAAACAAAACAAAAACTCATAAATATTAAAGATAAAGAAACAAAGAATCAAAACAATAGATAACAGACCTCACCAAGCAAAAATGGGATACAAAAATGAAATAATTCTCAAAAAGATTTGCGGAAGAAAAAAAAGTTAAAAGGTCATGAGCTTGTCATAATTAAATGAACAAATAAAAGAAAAAGGCTTATGTATGAACATTGCCAACTGCAAACTGTACCCTCGAGACAATATTCATAACAAATTTATGTCCTATGTATCAATTTCTATTTCAGTGAATATACTTTGCGCCGACTATCGAATTATATATGGTAGTGCCACAGTGCAGCTGAATGGAAGATTATATTTAGTGGCTGGAGCTTTCCTTCCATCAAATTTGCAAAAGCCTTCGTGGTTAAATTAAGAAGCCTTAACTCTCTAGCTAAACTCCTTTGGATTCTGCAGCGCTTTCCGATAAAATCCATCTCTCCCAATTCTGTTTTAACTTCACTTCGTCTCCATTTTCAATAAGTTCCAAGTCTGCGATAGCATCAACAGCAGCACGCAAAATACTAAGACCCTCTTTTTCTTCCTCATCAGAAAGATCCCTACTTTCTCTTATGATTAATATCCTAAGTCTATGAAACTTCAAAAGCAGACTAAGCTTAATACCACCAGTCGAAGGGTTCATCAATTTTCTCAAATACAAATCTTTCAACAAATTTTCTAAGGAAAAATAGTAAGTCAATTGTTTAATCACAGCAGCCAATCTTGGGTCATAATTTGGAGGTTGTTGTGGCATTATAGGGGCAAACTGTTGCTGGAAGGCTGGTGACATAACTTGTTGAGGATATGGAGGAATAAATAAGGTTTGGCCCATAACACCAGCAGGAATCATTCCATTGTTAAAGAACATTTTTTGCGGTTGATTTGGAATAAATTTGGGTAACTGGGACTGTGGACCAACACTAGAAGTTCTTCGACTTGGAGAAGCACTACTGCCTGCACTTTCTGTTTCATTAAAAGATCTATCCGAAGAATAACCAGTATTATTGTTTTGTTGTGCAAACTTGTAATTCGGATCAAATTGATTATTATACTGACCCCCAGCAAATGGAGCAGCAGGAGTCATTGGGCTTCCAGTTGCAAAACCCAATGCAGCAGCGTTGGCGTACATCGGGTTTATAAAAGGTACCTGGCCAAAGTAAGGAACACCAGGAAAAGCAAAGTTGTTCATTGGCGGATACTGGCTTCTATATCCATCAGTTTTGGCACTACTATAGTTAACATATCCATTATTCATACCATAAAAACTGGTTTCGTCATAGCCGCTATTTGAGCGCAGTTTATAGCCATCCCTATGTTTGAAGCCATTACGGCCGTTCGGATGTTTTCCCTTCTTTTGAGTAGAAAAATTCAATTCACCTGATAGATTAGCTCCAGCTTCGGAATCACTAATCGAGGTTTCAGCTTTGAATGGATCTTTTTGCTGAGCAGCACTCGAATCTTTAACGTCAAGTTTGGCTAAATTCCCACCAACTTCATTGATTGAGTCACTTTCTTCTCTCTCTCTGTTAAACACACTTGTATTTTTATCAACAACCTTGTTAGCTCTATTCGTTACTTCATTAGTAGCTTTAGGTACTGTAGACTGTTGTTTAGTTTTCATACCGGAATGGCGGCTATGTTCCGATACATCATTTGATCTTTCATTATTGTCATTGTGAGCAGCCGCACTAGGGTTGGCATCTGAATCTTCCTTAGCCTTAACTCTGGCCTTAACCTTTTTTTTTCTAGATTTGTTTTTGCTTTTTGATTTATTATTATTAATATTGGTATTTTTGTTACTTGATGTTGTCAACTCAATTTCAGCATCAGTGTAAGGAACCCATTTGTCAGTTCTAGAAAATTTGGCTTTGGATTGCTGGTTGGTGTTGGTGCTAGACAAATCGGCGTTTTCTTTGTCTGCGGAAGTAGAAGGTCTTGGATTTGGAGTAGACTCATCAAGTGATGATGGAGATGGATTTGACTTAATGTAGGAGATAGTTTGTTGACCCGACATAAGGGCAGCAACTGTAGACTTTCTCAGAGACCACGGATTAACTTGAGGAACTGGAGCTGGAAGCAAAACAGAGCGATTTGAAGTTATTTGGGTTGGAATTGAATTATTGTGTTGCTTGCTAGTCGGATCGGTGAAGGCGCTGTTTGTGGTGCCCGTCATTTTTGGATTACTTTTTAACAATTAGTTTTAATAGAGAGGACTGGAAAATAAAAACACAATAAAATAGAAAAGGAAAGAGGAAGAAAGCAAAAATGAACAAATATAACAGAAAACAACAATGAAATGAAGGAACCCTTTTGTGGTTTTGGTTTGAACAGCAGACTTGACTTTCCTTCCAGTGTGCGTTCTGATGATTTGGCAAGGGCTATGAGATGTTGTGATTTGGAAATCTCGTAATTGTATTTTAAACAGTCACCAAAGAAGACAACAGTGACAACCAAGGGAAAAATGACAAAAGTTTTTATATTTTCCAAAGAAAAGAGGTCAATAATTGCTGGATGAGCAATGATTCGCCTTTCTGAACAATTTTTGGGAAGCAGTAAAAAAAAAAAAAAAAAGTACCTTTCAAACGTGCAACACAAAAGGAAAAGCTGGGAATTAAAATTACTGAAAACAACAGTTGACACAAATTGATCTTATGCAGTGTGACAAATGAAAAATAAAATGAAAAAACAAAATAAAAATAAAAAAAAAAGGAAGCTCCAACAACTAGTATTTCTTTTTAATTTCTCCTAATTTCCTCAGAAAGATCAGGATGGGAGATTTGAGGAATTGTGAGCAAGTAAGAATTCAGGTTATTTGTTTATCTGTTGGAGCGGGTTTTATTCAAAAGTAAGGAAATCCAATTCAATCCGACCATTGAGGAAAAAACCATAGAATGCCACTCCCCGAAAGTCACAGGGTGCGCCCCCTCACTATCCAGAAACTTCCGAGGGAGCCCTCGGCGCTAAAGATTCGGTTGGCGTATCTATATGCAATGTTATGTATATATGGCGTGAACTGATCTAACTCTGGTTACGCAGCGCTGATGACCAAGGCCCTCGTGGATGCTTATTAAGTCTTTATTAGTAATAACGATACACCATTGATTAAAGTCATTTTTATTGTTTTGCCTCTCAGAGCTTGTTGAAAAGGTTGAGAGAATACCACAGACGTAGAGGTATATATTGACAATTCAACAATCTCACCACAAAATGTCGATACTATGTGTGATTCCAAAGAAGCTCATCAAGTGCTTCATGATGCTCAATGTCATATGGATTTTATTATCAACGGTTATTCCAAACTTATCGAAAAATGACCTATTCAAGGCCCAGATTCCTTCTGAAACTCTTAGCCAGAACCAATTGACAAACTCCCGCATATTTTATGTCATTGCCCATCCTGATGATGAAGTGATGTTTTTTGCTCCTTCCATTATCGAACTTGGTAAGAAGAAACATAACAACATTTTAAGCTTAATTTGTTTTAGTAATGGAAATGCCGATGGTCTAGGCGAAGTAAGGGCTAACGAATTGATAGAAAGCGCAAGAATTTTCGGCATTGATGCCAGTAATGTGCATCAGATTATTGATGAGGAAAATTTCATGGACTCGATGAATACTACCTGGGACAGTTTGAAAATTAGTGACAAATTAAACAATATCATTACCGAAGATTCAAGCACCACAACGAATTTAATTACTTTTGATGAAGCTGGTGTGTCTGATCACCCAAACCATAAATCATTATATTATGGCTGCAAAGAATACCTAGAGTCGGCTGGATCATCAACTAACCTCTTTAAACTCAATTCATTGAGTTTTTTCGAAAAGTATTCGTTTACTCTCCTTACCAGTAAAATATTGATTGTGAAACACTTCAAGATTTTTAGAAATATTTTAGAACAATCTGATTTTGTGATCCCTATAGCTTTACGGGATGATAAATCCTCCTCTCCTGAAGTCCTTAGATTCTTTTCAGACTTGCCGAGTGCAATTTTGACCATAGGGGCTATGTCATTTGCGCACGCTTCTCAGATGGTTTGGTTTAGATGGGGATGGTTGTTGTTTAGCAGGTTTGGTAATTTCAATGAGTTGATCAAGGTTCAATAATCTACACATCCCTTTTGCCACCCTCCCTTTTTTTTTTCCAGTTTACGAATCGCATTTAGAATATTAAAGTGTTTAAATTTTATACAGAACAAAGCATTAGCCAAAAGAAATAAATGATTTTTCTTTTTTTTTAATATATCTTTTTCTTCAGTACATTAACATAACATTATCCTTAGTATACACGACCTTTCAAAAAATACCAAAAAAGCTCTCATCATCCTCCTCATCATATTGCTTTGAAATATTCTTTCTTTGCTCAATTATTTGACTGTTCAATTCAACGTATTTTTCTTTGAGAACTTCGAGGGAAATTTGCTCATGCGGTTTATAAAAGTATAATAACTTGAGAATTTCAACGTTGCAAAGACTTCTGTTACCGAGCTTTTCTTTCAAAGAATCAACAAGATTACTGCTCTCAGTTGACAATTTTTGATATGTCATCTCTTTCTTCAAAGAATTAAGATTCTGCTGAGAATCAGTATACATAAACACTGGTCCATTCTTTTCTCTAAAATCGTTGATGATTTGCTTGTTGATGATAGAAATATTATTAGCTTCACTGTTAACGTCCTTGCTAATGGCTTCCAAATTTGAAATCTCTCCCATCATAGAGACATTCAAAATGTTTAGCCAGTAATTAAAGTATAATGAACCAAGAATCTTATCATCTGGTCTACTGAGATACGCATTGTAAAAAATTGGCAACTCTTTGATCATTTGATCTAATCTCCCACTTTGTTTCAATTGACGGAACCTCATATTCAAAATTCTAGTGCTAGGGACATTCCCATTGATAGTGGCCAAATAGCTGTTGAAGATGTTATCTAACAAAATTGCTCTCTCTTGAGAGATTTTATCCAAAAATTCGTCCACATTATCGATAGCAGATTCTTCATCTCCGAACAAATCAGCATTGTCTTTAAGTGAAGCTTCACTTGGAAGTTTGGTATTGTAGTCAGCCCACTTGAAACAAATTTCCCAAACACTGCCATCAGCAGGTTTGCCAGAAACCTTGACATCATGAAAATTGTATTTTGCTTCAAATTCTGACAAGTATGCAATAGCTTCCAAATATTCACTATTGAAAGAAAAAGCGGTGACAACAGCTTTCAAAACCTCTTTATTAGGGTAGAGGGGGTCATCTCTAGAAAGAGTGGCCAATTCTGATTTATCTTCTATGCCAGAAGCGACACCCCAGATCTGCTTAAGTTGATTTCTCAACAAATCGATATTGCCATTATAACCCAAGGCTAAAATCAAATTGGTGTAGGTTTCCAAATTTGGTACTAGTTTTCCCGAGTCCAGTAAAGTCACAAACTCTTGAAGTAGTCTAGGAAGGTTTACTTCAAATGGTAACTTCCCTTTCCAGTTGTGGTGACCGGCCGGAATAGCTCCAGATTTAGGAAATCTCGAATTCTTATATTGCCAAAATTTTGGTGATGCACAGACAAGTGTCTTGAATTTCAAGTTCCAGAACCCAGTATCAATAATAACTTTTTCGTCATCAATATGAAATTTTTTTTCTATGGCCTTGATAATACGGTAAGCTTTGTCGGGTTTATCGTTGGCAAGTTCCATCTTCAAAATCTGCTCGTAATCCGCGATGGTCAATTTTTCATTAAACTTTGCGTCAGAGTTGAAAATTCCAAAGAAATCTCTGATCAATCTCAAGCATTTATTTTTCATTTCCTTAACAAATTGCAAGTCTTTTTTTATTTGTAAATTGTGGGAAGCCAAAGCGTTAACTGAGGCATTTCTATCTTCTATTGATGATTCCTCAGTAGTACCATTTTTAGTTTTGGCAATATTGATACCCGATTTATTCAAGTTGTAAAGCTTTCTTAGTTCTGAAGCTCTTTTCAGGTAGTATTTTTGATATTGAAGGGTTTTATCCAAAATCAACCTGAAATTTTCATAGGTCATAGCCCTTACCACCGCTGCCTGATTACCAGGTTCCACCAATTCACCGAAAAGCCTCAAAGTTGAAATATTTCCATTGTCAGAGTTATTATCCATATTAGAGTTGATCACCTCCGTTATACGCTTTTCAAGTTTATTGGCAGACTTCTTGATATAATACTCTCTTCTCCAAGCACGTCTGATCTGTTTGGTGCTCTTATTGAGGATCTTGTCCACTTGTTTATCAGTTTGAAGAGGTTGTATGGTGTTGGAAAGTTCATTATTGATAATAGGGTTAACTGAGCTAGCACAGGTTATGGGAGTAGCTGTGTTGGAAGTGGGTATTTTAGAAGTTGAAGTAAAAGATCTACTTGCCAATACCTGGAGGCACTTGGCTTTGCTGGTATTTCTAAAAAGCATAGCTAATCAGAAGTTGACTGTTTCGAAATATTGTAAATTCTATAGCACAGAAAGAAATCTGCAATCCACGCTTCTACTGAAAATGGAGACAAAGGAGGAGGATGTGTTGATAATTATTGATTGGACCATTAGTCGTTAGGTTTAGCACCCCCAATGAGATTTTTCACCATTTTTTCCACCAATGGATTGGGCGAGGGAGAGTGCGACCGGGTAGTGCTGCCAGATCCACCAGTATGGTAAATAACATGGATCCGCTATAAAACTATCCTCAATAATCATATAATCATTTATTGCTATAGCCACTATAGTATTCTTTTTCTGGTTGATGACTGATATGTTGCTTATTAATGAGCCATTACTTAATAATATATTGACATCTCCCGTAAGCCGTCAAGGTTTGGAATTCTTTGATCTACGTTCACTGAAGACACAAAAAAATGCTACTAGATAATATAAAAACGAGTAAAATATTATAATATTGATTAATGTACACCATCAGCCACCCCAATAATGACCTAATCAGTAAGGTCTGAATCTCTTTCTCTCCTTCAACGACTTGATTCTTGCCTGGTCTTCTCTGAACTTCATCAACAATTGGTTCATTTCTTGCTTCTTTCTCTCTCTTATTTGGAATCTGTAGAAATCTTGTCTCTGCTTCTTCGAACTCTTCTTCGATAAGTCATTACTTAATCCTTGATTATTCATCAACTTCAACCTATTAGTCTTACCCATAATGGCTGCCTTAGTTTTTCTATGTCTATTAACCACAAGCTGGAACCCATCATCATCGATAATTTTACCGGCATTTTGAATCTCTTCCTCTTCTTCCGCTTCCTTTTTGTTGAAATTACTGATGGACACATTGATATGATGTTTTAATTGGTCTACATCACAAATGTTACTTTTTAAGCTATTGAAAATTTTTGTGGAGCCTTCTTCTGAATTTGGCCCTTCAAGAATAGGAAAACTTGACAATGAATTTGATTTGGAAAGCTTCTTGACGTTACTCATAAACAATTTAAGAGAGCTCTTATCAACAAATGTGACCAACCCAGTGTTAAACGGCAATCTCTTATCACTTGCTGAGTCCCCGATTCTTTCGCTGTTGGCTTGATCGTAATACTCGCCGGTCAATTTATTCAAGTCGATGTCAGTTTTATGTCGTAAGCGATTGTTGGCGATGTCATACTGTTGTATTAACGATGCATCAGAAATCTGCCTGAAAAAGCTTCTCAAGGACTTCAAATCATTAATACAATTGGGCAAATTGATCACAAATATGCTTTTGTCATTTATATCTTTTTCCTCGCTGGAACCACTGTTGGCCTTCAGTTGATGTGGTTTGAAATATATATAATGGACAACTTCCTTCTCCAAGTGTAGCTTCTTGGAAACCAATAAGGGTGAAGTAGGGATTCTAACAGGGAGTATTTTGAACCCTTTTATTTCGTCTCTTTTTAAAAAACCCATCTGGTCGAATATATTCGAGATTTTAATTCCTTGTTTCGAAGGTGTTTGCCAAATAGAACTGAGTCTCAAATTTTTTTTTTTTCCCTTTTTTTTTTCCTCTTCCTACAAAGTGCGTTTAGCGATTCCTCAGAGTGTTCTTTTATTAACACCTCGTTAAATTCTAGGAAAAAAAAACGCTTCTTCAATCTCAATCTGACTGTTCTAATTACCTATATACACACAGCTTGGACTCTCCTTGAAAAAAAAAAAAAAAAAAGTCCTGTACCCTGTTCCATAGGGTCTCAACCGGCTTATTCAATTCACCTTCCCTTCTTTCTTCTATTACATACCGCGTGGTCAGATTTGATAACGTACATACATCAGCATGAATAGGAAGAACATGAAAAGACCAGAGTCGCTATTATTAGACCAGAACTCTCTCAACTCCACATTTAACTTGGAATCCAATGAACCATCGAGCAAGGAGCATGACAATTATAATGTGGCTTTCAAAAACTCATTCTCATTGAAGAAATCATCTAAGAACAATGCCTCATCATCAATAGAAGTTAATAAAAATAGGGGAAGCGGCGGTTCTGCTAACAATCTAAGGATCGTCAGCATCAACAATTCGACCATCAGTTCAAACTCAAAGCCAATATCTCCAGTATCCCCGAAATATTTAGAAAAGAACAACGATAAAAAGTTTTATGATTGGACCAGAATAGAGGTTCATAATTGGATTGTGAATTTGACTGATCTCAATCGAATTAGCAAAGCTCAAGAAATTGCAAGAACTTTTTTAGAACACAATGTTACTGGTGATATTCTACCTTATTTGAACATGCAGCACTTCAACGACATGAATATAAAAGAGTTAAAGATCAAGTTATTATTGAAGAAAAATATCGAATCACTTCTTGTGCTGTTTATGGATAAGTACTCGAACGATGAGGGTTTTGATGAGATAATATTGAATTCACATTTAATGAATAATTGTAATTCATCAAATATATCAAGCGCCCTTTATAATGATTACAGTATAGCATTGACCGAACAAGTCTTGACTAATCTTTCAGATCAAATAATAAAACTTTATTCGAGCAAGGTACAGGACGTTTATAATAATACTAATGGTGCTAACAATAGTAATAGCGATACCAATGCGGGGAAAAACAATTCAAAAACTTCTACTCATGAAAAAAGTGTTGAAAAAATGGATCACGACTTGAAGAAATTGCACCAGAATTTCCAAAGGTTCAAAGAAGATGTTGCTCCAGTGGTCAAGCATTACAAAACTGCTAAAGCCAATGTCTCTGTCAATAATAGTGCAATTTCACAAACTCCTATTGAAAGCAACTACTTCTTGAATAATACATTGACACCGTCAAGTCTAAATGGGTCACCAAGCATAGTATCACCAATGCGAAATATTGCCTCGCCAACTAATCAGCCAATGTACAATAAGAGAAGTCATCTTCGAGATAGTCTTGAGGACTCGCTCAATGGTTCAAATGGCATGAATAGTGCCCAGGAGGAGGATTTGAACGGACTAAAAAAGAAAAGCGGAGACAGGATTCTCGTCAACCCATTCAAGGAAAGAAAAGATTATGATAGATCCCCATTAGAATCTACATATGAAGCATCGGTACATTCAAACTCCAGTGTTAATGGGAGCTCAACACAGTCACAAGTAGCGCAACAAGAGATACATCAAAGGACATTGTCTAGCTCAAGTATTAAGGCTGCTTCCATCACAATCAGCAAGAATCTCCTCACTGGGACCCCATCGCCTACTATGGGTACAAGCGCCTATCAAACCGCGCAAACTGCATTGCAAACTCCTAATTCTGGCACTTATCCTCCACTTAGTCATCAACAGTCCAACGTCTCCTTATACACCAGTAGTAATGTCAATAATTATGGTGGCAGTAATGCTCTCGGGGTTCTTTCTGCACCAAGCTCTTCCACACACAGCAACTTCACCAGTCCAACTACAATCCAAGGTCAGCAATTAATGCAACAATCACCGGGCCCACTACTGGGAGTCTCTAGCACTCCAACTGGGGTAAGATCAGAACCATTGAAGCAACTTAAAGCCAAGTACGATGACCCATGTTATAAAGTATTGCAAAAGGCCATGATAAAGCATAAAATCAATAATGTGGATTGGAGAAACTACGTATTGGTCATTTGTTATGGTGATAAAGAAAGAATATTAGGTCCTGAAGAGAAACCCGTGAAAGTGTTCAAAGAATTGCAAGACAGAGGTCAACATCCTTCATTTATGATTAGACAATTAGAAGCAGCATCACCAAGCTCAGATAGATTTGATGACGACGGGAACAATAGCGGAACTTATGGTAATTATTAGATAGATAGAATCATTTTTTTTTAGAGGAACACTTCACGATCCCTTTTTTTCTTTTTCTTTTTTTTTTTGTTTTCTTTTTTTTTTTTTTGTGTGTGTGTGTGTTTGATATTGGATTTCATCTCAAGTCTTTCCTAATGCTAAAATATGAAAACGAGTTATATTCATATATTATTTTCTCCTGTTCTGAGAATGGTAAAGTTGAATGTTGCAATCTTCTTCTTATAGTCAGAAAACAGGATTTCTGTAGCCCGTTACCCTGCTGTGTGCTGCCGCTGTGGAAAATTGATATACGGAGGCAAACTCACTTCTAGTATAATAGAACATTTATGAGGCTGCAATAACAAGAACCATATCATTCTTGGTTAGTGAGATAGGGAAGTATTTCAGAAAGATAACAGAGGGGAAATGGTATGTATCGTAATCCCATTGAGCTTTGGGAAGACGCTTTTGGAACTAGCTGGATGGTATTTTGGCTACAAGGAAAGTTGAAGATGCTAACTTACTATAGATTCTTCGTTTTAGAACCAAAGATGGGATGTTCAGAGTGAATGTCGATGCAAACAAGGATTTCAAGGGAGCAATGGAGGAGGTAAGTTTTTTTTTTTCTTCGCTCAGCATTCTTGCTGTTAATAATCAATATTATTATTGTTATTGGTTCAGTATTGCAGTTTTTGAAATAATTGATAATATGATATGATAACTTAGTCTAAGAAAAGTCTTTCTACTAACACTCTAAAATAGCTTTCGAAGTCGCTAAAGAATGTTGATTTGAGTTCAGCACAGATTTCCGATAAACCAAATGGAAGCGGCGAGATGGTTACAAGTTTATGTGGCCGAACTCCTAGTCAATTGAATTTGAAGTAAGTAAATCATACGTTCAAAATTATATTTGAAAGATTAATTCAGAATTTGCAACTAACCATTATATATAGACATGGTGATATGCTATTCATTACTTATGAAGATACCAATGATGCCGCAATTGAAAGTGGGATCACCAACCCACCAGCCCATGATGGGGCGGTCGAGCCTTCTAGAGTAACACAATTGGAAGTGGATAACATTCTAGATAAACAGCAGGGACTTATCCCTCGTAAGAGATCTTCTTTATGTCGTCATGGGGACACCGGGATGTGTGAATATTGTTCGCCTTTGCCACCATGGGACCAACAATACTTGACTGAACACAAGATCAAACACAAATCGTTCCATGCACATTTGAACGAACTTAACCAATCGGCAAACAAAGAAAACGGGTCATCTTACATCCCTCCGCTCAAGGAACCGTCATTTGAAGTGACCAAGAATTGTGTGGGTGGGCACAAGCCCTGGCCAGAGGGTATTTGCTCGAAGTGTCAACCTTCGGCGATCACTTTACAACCGCAAGATTTCAGAATGATAGATCATGTAGAGTTTGCCGACTCTCAAGTCATCAACACATTTATCGATAGTTGGAGAAGTAGCGGGACTCAAAGATTGGGGTACTTGTATGGTAAATATGAGGAGTATCCTTTGGTGCCATTGGGTATTAAAGCGGTGGTGGAAGCGATTTACGAACCACCACAAAAGGATGATAACGATGGTATTACGCTATTGCCTTGGGAAGACGAGGCCAAAATCAGTGAGACTGCCAACTTTTGTGGGTTATCGAAAGTGGGTGTGATTTTCACTGACTTGACTGATTCTGGAAACGGCGACGGGTCGGTAGTTTGCAAAAGACACAAAGATTCTTATTTCTTGTCTTCATTGGAAGTGCTATTCGCTGCTCATCAACAAATCAATAATCCTAATTACACTAGACATTCTATGTCAGGAGTTTATTCATCCAAGTTTGTCACATGTGTGATCTCAGGTAATTTGCAACAAGAAATCGAAATCTCTAGTTATCAAGTGAGCGCCTCCGCGGAAGGATTGGTAAAAGCCGATTTGATAAGTGGCTCAACTCATCCATCTATGGTTTATATCAACGATAAGACTGAAAAGCGGTACGTGCCCGACATTTTTTACAAGTTCAAGAATCAATATAATATTGTGGTTAAGCAAAATGCTAAACCAGCATTTCCTGATGATTATTTATTGGTTACTTTAACTCATGGTTTCCCACAATCTCCAACACCAAAATTCATATCGCCCAAGAAATTTCCAATTGAGAACCGTCACCATATTGGTGAAGGTGCTGATTTGATGGCTATCAACCGTCATTTATCTTTACAATCCACAACATACAATGATAATAACATGAATGAATTTATGAAGTTGATGTCTGACTTCCATTTGGTGTGCTATTTGTTCAGCGTCGATATTTTCTCACCAGCAGAAGAAAGATTGATCTCTAAGATTGCCACCACACACGATGTCAATTTATGTTTTGAGCTATTTGAGTCTCCTGGCTGGAAGACTTTAGTGACTATTGTCATTAGTCAATAAAAAGTATATAAGTATTTGCTGGTGAGGTGAAATGAAGAGAGAACACTCATTTTCCATAATACATACTATGTAATTGGTAAATCAAAGGATTTCTTTGCCTGTAAGTAATTCGGCTTCTGTTAATTTGTGAGGTTTGTGTATTCAAGCTGTCTTAAACACTGATAAGGATTGTTTTGCCATGGTTCTTTTTATATAAAAGTCGTACGGTATGTATGTTGCAAAATATTCTCAAATATACCAAGGTCTAGTTTTTAAAGCCACGACATTTGCTTCTTTCTGATTCATTCAACAATTACTATTCGACCATAAACAAGTAGAAAACCGAAAGCATAAGATAGATCTATGTCGGTTAATGAAATGGTTCTACCTCATCCATTACATTCCCGTGAAAATCAGCTGCCGGGATACCCATGGAAAATGTCCCGGCGGAGATTGGATGGAAGATAACTATGCTAGTAGCAAGGGTGTACTTGCCGCTGCCAATAGTTTCTTTTTTTTAATGCCAGAGGAAAATGTGACAACAAAAAGCGACTTCGGGGTCCTAAAATTTTGACTTCTTTTTTTTTATGCAGCGATGATCTTCAAGTCTGAAAGTCAGTTCAGAATAAAATAGGCTCTGATCCAATAGATAATAGGATCATCAACGTAAGGCATGTCAAAGTCATGCTATTTTAAAAACTCAATGTTTTCGTGGTTGACAATAGATCCTCAAGAATTTCTGATACTAGCATATGTGTTGTCTTAGGTTAGGTGTGCCTACGATGGCTACAGTTTTAAAGAACGAGATAATTCAGCTCACTATTGACGACAGATATGAAACGAAACATTGATTGGAAAACGTCAAAAAATAGAGTGGGGAATCTTCGAAAGCTTATTAACAGGTAAAGCTACATTTTTTTTGAAAAAAAAAAAAGGAATATATGGGTTAGTTTAAAAGCAATCAATTAAAGATGAATTGAAGAATAATAGAAAAAAAGTTTTTAAAAAGAAAATCATTAAATTAATATCAAATATCCCTGTTTCTAACATATTCCAGGGTAATCATCAATAAATGTGGTGATTGGAATATTTGAATAATCTTCGTTACCATTCGTGGCGTTCATATCACCATTCATAGAAAACTGAGGTTCAAAGTTATCATATTTATTCATGTCAATATCAGTAACCATTCCCATGTTATCCATATTTATACCAGGGCATGCTGGCGCACCGCAATCCAAATTAGACATCATGTTGTTGTGGACATTATTGAAAGTTGAGTCCATCATAAATGGCACTGTAGAATTGTAATTAACCTTCATTGGTAATTCATTTATTTTTGAGAAGTTGAAAGAATTATCCTCTTGTATCGATCTTGGAAGTTGCTGGGTGTTATTGCTCACCTGGCCGTACGATATGTGTTGGTTGATCATATCGATAGTCTGTTGTGGGACAGCACCATTTTTGGTGAAAAAATCATCAATTAGACTATCTACGGTAGATATCCCTTCAGGCAATTGATCATCACTAACCGGTTCGAAGAATGGAGAAGCATAAGTTGATGAATTCATTTCTTGATTACCAGTGAATTTCCAATCATCCGAAAAATTGTAATTGCCATGATTGATATTCTGATCAATGGTCGATGCATCCTCAGTAGCGGCAGTAAATTGTGCTGAAGACTCGCGCGTGCTAAGGAAATCTTCCATTGAATTATCACAAGATGAAATCGGGGAAGATACGGAGTAACTGTCGCTTAAATTCACTGACTTGGCTTGGCTGAGATTAATTCCTAATAACATTGGGCTGTTGGAGTTATCATATGATGGTAATTGTAAACTATCAGGAGTAGTTAGGTTAGGAGTGGAGCTTGCAGTGGAAAACGATAACGATTTCGATGATTCGGTTCCGGCGGCAGCATTCTTCATTTCCTTATCTTCGACCATTTCTGGCTCATGTGGGTTGGTATGGAATCTTTTCTTCACCAAGTTAACTTGGATATCACGGTTGAAGGAATCATCGTTGAAAAATTCGCCGGCATTCGACTGGCAATTTTTCAAAGGATGGTTATGTTTACCATTGACAATCACGATGGACCATTTATTAGTTCTCACAGAGTGATTTGCTCTGATACGAAATGGGCAAGAGCAATTGTTGTTTTTCTTTGCTTTCTTTTGTTTGTCCTTTTGTTGCAATTCCAAAGTTTCTAATAACCCTTGCTGTTGCAACAAAAGCTTTTGTTTTTTAGAAACTCTTTTTTGACGGACTTTTTTAAATGAAGAAGAGTATCTGTAAGACTTGCACTTGAAAACAATTTTAGCGACGTCGGATCTTTCGATGACAATCAAAATCCCTAAAGGCATCAATCTATTTTGAATCCAAGACTTGATTTGTGATCTGTCATTGAATACTGGCTTTTTATCATTTTCACCAAAGAGCAATTCTGATGCAGTAACCATGGCTATCGAGAATTAGTAGTTTCCTTTGTTGTTTAAAGATAAATGAAATTTGTCAATTTTGCTATTTATAGAGGGTATCTTGTAGATTGTTGTGTGTGAAGTTGACAATATGGTTTTGATAGGCAGAACCACAAAATCAATTGGTAAAAGGAATTCGGTTAAGGAGCGTTAGCAAACTTAGTGATACAATAATAAAGAGTAGTACGCTTGGTAACGTGAGTATATCATAGGAGGGTTTTTTTTTTAGTTGTTTTTAACTAATAGCACGATAAATTGTAGAGTAACTAAATTTTCCTATGGGATGAGATTATCTTTGCGAAAACAAACACCAAGAACTCTTGCAACAATAGTAAGGGGGTAGAGTATCAAAAGGGAGAAATGACAAGAGAAGCACTAAAAAAAATAGAGTAATATCGAAGAAAAGGACTTTAGAAGACTGGTAGGTTTTCCCGCTGTCTTTATATGGGGGAGAGCGGTGATTTTTTGCTTGAGGGGGCTTGCGTGGCCGTGCGGTTATGTACATGCATCCACCTTAGCATACCGCAGAATATGTGCATAATCAAACAGGATCAGTGAGTAAGTGTGAGCTCAAACAAAGGCAAAAGATATTAAGGTTTACCTAGCACGTGATAAAGCCACAATGTCTGAGTCTATTCCCGAGAACGGAGCGAAGATGGAATTGATAAAAAAAAAAAGATTTTTTTCTTTTTTTTTGTTTTCCTTTGGGCGGTACTCATATGGTACTTTTTAATATACAACACTTATTTACGAAAACCCAATCCCCGAAACCGTCATGGATATTCCTATTTATGTCATGATCAATGAAATACTTCCTTCACACATTGTAAATTGTAACATTTGAAAAGGTGTAAAGAATATAAAATGAAAAATTCAAGCAAATACCAGACTGCATCAGCCAAACTATTTCGAGAGGCACACACTAATGCCAAGATTATGAGAGCAGCATGACTCCCAAAAACGGGAGAAAAAAAATGATCAGTACACTCTTTCTTTTGTTATTGGGTAATTAGTTATGTTCAATCTGCATTTCTTTAGATTGCTAGGTTTTTTGAAGGGTATTACCATTAGATGGAGTAAATATATTCTCTAAGTGTTTTGCGAGTTCATTTTCTCAATAAATTTCAGTTGAGAATTGATATATACTCATGTGTTGCGTTTGTGTAAGTAGGCAATCATGTCCAACTGAATTCCCGCGTTTCTATTGTAGTTTGTTTGTCGAAAGCCTAATTTGTATTGCGTTTGATGACAAAAAATTATCTATTCCATCTCTCCGTCGTTAAGCTCGTACAAACATCTTCAGTATTGATGCGGATATGATTGTAACTACTGGTACTGCCAAAACTATAAATAATAATAATGGCCAATATCACATAATACAAATAATGCTAGTGATTCTATCAATATTTCCCACCATAACTGTTTCGCTAGTACTAAATAACAGTAATATTCATACTGCTCCCGTTCACACCGTCAATTTGCAGACAGCATGTTCATGTGTCTTCGTACATTTAAGGCCAAAAAATAGGCGGGGTTTTTCTCGGAAAACCTTCTCGTCAAAATCCTTTATGATGGCACATTCAGCTTGCGTTGAATCCCCTCAAATTTTTTCAATCACTTACTATTCCACGGCATCGATCATTCGTGTACCGGGACAAAATAACCAACAATTATTATATTTATTATTTCCCATCTATTGTGGAGTCTGACTCATTGTACACACTATTATTGTTGTGAGTTTCATAAGCGAACATCTCTTGTTTCTATTGCAGGGTATTATGAGCACAAGGTCAAAAGAAGAAAGAAAATTTTTCCGTCCTGCACCTACGGTTCTCTGTTTTCATGTATCCTCATGCATCTGATGGAATAGATATTTATTTTGCCGCGAACTGATCTTTCAGATAACTTAATAAAATCTATGACAAAAAAAAAAAGAAAAAAAGAAATGAAATGAAAATTAGACAACAGCACCGAGTATCATGTCCATAATTCAATAATATTTCCAATTGCTGATACTTCTAAGACAAGAAAGTCGTTTGACATGATTATGCGTTGAGTTTTATATGGTCTTTGTTTCTTTTTCTTTTATGAATGTAGATTGAATTTTTTTGGTTTGTTTTTGAAAGCTTTGTGAGTAACAACAAAGGGCTTTCCTCTCAATCCTGATTTTTTTTTTTTTACAAGTGACCTGTAACTATCATTACTAGCATCTCCATAGCAGTCCGAAATTTACAAAGTCTTGAGTGGATTTATAATAGTTTGAATTGCAATTTATTTTTATGTTTTATTTTTTTTTGTCATCCGCTTAGCCTATCCACTATATACAAAAATAAGACAAAGTTGACAATGCAAAACATTTAAGCTATACCACATATACCAGAATGATATCATCAACTTTCAGTTTTTTGCATTAATTTATGATTTGTCCAAAATGATATTGCCGTAAGACTTTCATATTGAATCGAGCCAATTAAGCACTGGTAATAGATATTTCAAAGTTTGATTTTCCTAATCAATCAATGAAAGAAGTTGATCAAATTATTTTCCCAGTTAAGACGACAATTAATAGTTATCCAATGAATCAAGTTCGAAATCTTCAGCCCCTCGGGTTTCTTCTGCTTCATTTCTCAATTGTACAACCGGCTGACGTTCCAATGTTGAATATTCGTCTCTATTAACAATTTCCAGATCTCCTCCACTATATTTGTCAACCCCAACAAGTTTCAAATAAAGTTCAATGATGAGCACCATCCACAAGATGATCAATGCCGCCCCAGATGTTAGCAACATAATGTAAGAAGAGTGCCCTGCTCCCATATCTTTGACAAGAATCAATTGCTCCTCATTGGCACCCATAAACATTAAACCCGCTTCGACCAATCCAAAAGGAGCAACGTATTGAAATGACATGATCTTTCCCGGAATGGAACGTTGGTCTTTCAAGACAAAAGCAATTTCAATAATTCTTCCGAACCCAGCAAACATGAGGGCCAAACCGAAGAAATAGTGGACCTTGGTACTAATTTCCAAATGTTGCACATGAACAGACATGGCCCATCCCGTAATGGCAATAATAAGCCCCGGAACAAATGAACGATGTCCATCTTTCGAAAGATAAATTCCCACCAATCCCATACACCACCAAATAATCCCCATTGAAGTATGCTGGTAATCACCATGACTCCAAGGCTCCCAAGGTCTATGTTCGGTAAAAGTGTTGACACAACCCCAGACACTAATCACAATGGAATCCCAGAATTCTGGAGGGTATTTAGTCTTTTGGTTTCTAAACCAAGGGATCATCAACCATAACAACATAACAAATCCGTAGAAAATGAAGGCAGAGCCCATAATCCCATGAGCCAAACATTGGCCTGTGTGATTTGTTTCGTTAGCGTAACAAAAACCAAGCATGGCAACCACTGCCATGCAGATTCTTACCCAGCCGGTCAAACTTGATAAGACGGCGAAGGTTCTGAATGTTCTTGAAATGAACTTCTCTCCACGTCTAGCAATAACATTGTCTTTGGATCTAAAGGATTGTGGCAAGAATTTACTTCCAGAAAGAAGCAACCCAAAGAAAGTGGTGGTTGCTAACAATATCGTCAAGAACCAAGCGGTCCCCAATGACGTCCGATTTTCATGGTCATCTGGATCATTGAACCGGAGAAATAAAGCTTCAAAAAGCGAGTAACCAGCAGAAATCAAGAAGAAATTGGTAGCGAGTATGTTTCTCTCAGCAAAGGCAAACGCCGTGCTCATTGATGGAAGAATCAAAACCAAAACAAGTGACATTAGCCAATGGAAAGAATCCCACTTGAAGTTTTTGAGATAGACTGATAGATCACGATCTTGGTCTGGCTCATCCATGGACATGTTCATATCGGCAGCAGCCATACAAAATAGAGCCAGGAGACATATTAGAATCCTAAAGTTTTTGGACATTGTTTAATTTTGTAAAATAGGTTATCGGTTACCCCAAATCCCAGCTGCTTAAGAAAACTTTGGGTATCAAATGAATATAATAGCGCTGATTATCTATTTCTTGACTTATACATCAAGCAATATCTCAACAAATAACAAGAGAGTAAAAGTTATCTATGGAAATTATGTGTATATGTATGGGTCTCTCTCTAACTATTTGTTTTTCATTTTGACCTGTCAACTGATCTTGGTGTTTTCGTTTTTGTTTTTTTTGATACGATTTTCTTCCTCTCTAACTAACACACCCCCTAATTGCCCCTATATATATGACCCGCCAGTTGATGGAGTATCATCATAAGGGGATGGGAATCTACAGAATATGCAAATAAAACAAATAGCGAAACCTTTATTGAAACCCAGCACTGCAAAAAATATTTAAGACACATGAGTGAGAATTATGCTTGTTTATACCGCAAAATAGAGTGATATCTCATATTAGAAATCTCCATTTGGAATATAGGAGAATGAAATTGACAGAATAATGACAAGTGCAAATTATGAAGTGAAATATTAATTCGAGATAACTCCATCGAATGACCCAAAATAGAAAATAAAAGTAAAAATTAAGAAAAAAACACTGATTTGATTACACATCCATAATATCATATTGGAGGCAAGGGGTTTCTACATACTGGACACTTCAATTTATATCTCATCCAGTTTTCAAGACAATCGTTGTGGAAAATATGATGGCATGGTGTGATCATGAAATCATCTGCTACTACAAGCTTCGTAGCAGTTCCATTCAACAACCCGTCATCCTCTGCGGCACTGTCGTGACCATCTATGAAACCCTCGTTTCTCGTGGTCACTGGAATATCCACATCTGTCATACAAATGGCACAGTCCATTTTGAATAATTCTTTATGTGTGTGATCTCCGTTTGATGAGACAACCGTCTTATGTTTTGAATTGAGCAAATCGATACCAAATCCATTTTCCAAATCACTGAGAGAAAGAGTGGGATGGTAGTTATAAATATTTGGTAAGTACCGTTTTGGAATCAATACCCTAGGACCGAATCTTTCCTGGATGTAAAGCGCAGCAATGGAAATTAACTTAAATATTGTAAGGCCAATTAAGAAATGGTAATCTGTATGGTGATGGAACACATTATTAGAACAGCCAAAAACATAATAAATTGGAAGCAATCGAACAATTGAGGTCCCAATAATAAATTCCCAGCTAAATGATATTCTAGATCCGCGAATGACATTTCGCACAATTTGTGGGTACCAATAAGAATTGATAAACACAAGTATCAACTTTTCTGTGAAGAACCTGGGAGCTTTGCCCCAAGTGGAAACATTAACAACCAAAAATGAACAGAAAATTAGGGAAAAGAAAAACCTGGAGTATAGATTTGATGAAACCGTGCGCTCATCCTCAAAGTTTGTTGTTGTTGTTGTAGTAGTAGTAGTAGTAGTATTGATATTCAAATTCCCAGCTTGAGTTCGGAATCCTCCTGTAGTGGTCGGTAATACGTCACCGTTATTATCGTTGCTTTCATTACTGGTTGAATCATCAGTTGGGTTACCTCTTAAAATTGTCCATAAATCAACATTTTGCTCATTCATCTGCAACATATATACCCCAACCATATACCGGAGCTCAAATATTGATGAAAGTGTGAACGTAACCAATGCAGCGATTGCTAAGGAAATATACAAATCAATGACAATTACTGTAGATATAAGCAATATCATGGTGAGAGTCCCATCTATCAAGTTCATAATTGATAAAGTATGGTAAGAAATTCTGGAAATTCTTGGAGGGGTATTGGTCACATTCATTTGGCGAATTAATAAATATAGTTGCAAGGAAACTAAAATCATGACTCCAATCACCACCTTCCTAATCCGAGAGATTTGAGAAAAATGGCTTCTGCCTTCCAAATTATTGATTTCAAATAGAATACCGCAGTCTGGTGAATAGAAAAGCCCTTGATTAATTACAAATTTAGGAATCTCAGCTGTTGGGCGACCTATTGGATCAAGAATCTCATCGTCAATCATCTCCAATTCTTCTTTTGTCAAAATCACCGGGTTGAAATTCAAGTAGCTCACATATTCACATTTCAAAGTTTCCCTGGCATCATCTCTCAACACATCAAATGTCAAATTCTTGTGCACATTCAGGGATTTAAGAGATTCATGATACTGAAACTTTTCCACCATATACGATTTCACCTCTTCAAAATTGTTCTCATTGAGCAACAAGTGAGGTAACGCGTAGTAGCTTTCAAACTTTGCTGATCTAGTGGTGGCAAATATGTTCCCGTTATCAAGAAAATACATCCCGCTCATGGAGATAGGATGTACTTCAGTTTGGTCAGTGTCAGTCAATTGCATGTTTATAATGGTCGGAATAATGTTTGAATCTGTAAGATTATCCTCTTCATTTCTTTGGGTTGTCACTTCAATGAAAAAATCACCAACTTCTATATTGCTCACATTGCCTATTCGTTGGGGTATATAAGCACCATTATCTGATAAGGTATTGTATCTCGATCCATTGTCGTAAAATGAATCCGAGGCTGAATCCTCAGAAAATCCTGTACCATCAGCAACCGAATTGGCCTTCTCGGCACCATTTTGAGCATTGGAAAAATTGCTATTTTCGTCTTCGTCCCCATAATTGTCACGACCTCTATCAAACGGAGATTCATACACATACGGTATCAAATATTCGGGTACTGGCATTGGAATTTTGGTAAAATTTAGGGCGGAGGTTTTGAATTTACCTCTAAATGATCCTGTTAAGTTTTTCATATATAACGACTGGCCATGGTTGTAGTGGCTATTCGTATACCATACATCATTAGCAAGCGCACTGATATAATTTGGCAAAATTGAATACTCTTCAGTTTCTTGGAAATGATCATAGTCCCTATCAGGGAATGGATATAGCGACAAGTTTCGATCATCCTTTGCATCTTTATAACTCAATCGAAGACCAGTAATGTTTCCATATCCTGATTCGTACGTTGAATTGAATAAAACGCTTCTCAGTCTGTTGCGCTCACCATTAAATGTATCCAACAGTTGCCGCTCATCCTCAGCTAATTCATAATCGGTTCCTGGCATAAATAGTATGAAACATACTATAAGAAGAATGAGAACTTCCCCTCTTGAAGTCATTCCGGTTCCTTTTTCTTATATTTCTTTATCCTTTTGGAAGTAATAATATATATTGATATATATGCCATACTATATGAATCCATATCACATCTAAAAATCACTGATAGTTCCCATTTACCCGGGTATCTTGGACCTGTAAAAGTCAGGGTAGTCAATTTATGTATACTCCATGATCGTGGGTCATCACCTAAACAAAAAAAAAAAAATTTTTTCTAGGAATATGAAAAAATTCAAATACCGTAATGATAGGGTAGATAGATAGCCAAATTATATTAACCACATTCATTCAAATTATGGCCACTCCAAAAACTTCTGTGTCAAAGTCTTCTAAGAGTGATAAGCTATCTAATAAAGCTTCTTCCAAACAAAAAAAACTGGTTCAGAAAGTAAAGGAACAACAAAAACAAGTGCTTAGTGTTGAAGAGATCAAAACTATTTATCAGCAGGTAAAGACCTCAACAAAGAATCTCAATGATATAGTGAAGTTACTTGATCAATTAACTGAGTTATCTAACTCGCATAATGAGATCGTTGCGCATGAAAAAGAGGCTCGACTTTTGATTATTTCATTACTTAAGGTATTTGAACATTTGATAGTGCTGAAGACCTTAAGGTACTCCATCAAAAAAGAAACCAATGATAACAAGGTTGTGCTTAACAAGTGGTTGAAATCTAAATACGATTTTTTCAAAAAAACTCTATTGAGTCTTATCAGTGAATTTGTTTCAGATAATGACATTCTCATTGATGCATTGGAAGGGTACTTCCAGTTAATGAAGCTTGAAGCTACAATTTGGGCACCAAAAAATGAGGCACATTTCCCTGGTCAGATGTATGAAACCCTTGTGAAGACATTGATATTCTATAGCAAAAATGGGAAAATTTTGGAAGACGGGACCACCGATAGCATTTTAATAGAATTCTTCACCAGTAATTATTTGAATAAGTATAAAGATTTGAAATTTTATTTTTTGAGTCTGATGATCAACCTTTTAGAAGAAGAGAAACAAAAATTAGGTGGGAAAAGTTTTAAAATTGTGTATTCCAAGTGGTTAACTATTATGCAAGAAGATTATTTCCATTCAATTTTCTATGGAGCCAATGATGATGACAAGAAAGATGTCAAACATGACACAAAATGCAAAAGCAATGAAGATGACGATGAATTTGGGGTTTCTGATGACGAAGATGATGATTCAGTTATTGATGCCTCTGATGATGAGGAATTGGAATTGGCCGACGCTTTTGTACCAAAGCCACCACAAGCTATTCAAAAGTTCGCCACCTATAAGTCGCTTTTCACCAAGAATTGGTTGAGCATTCTTTCAATTCCAGGAATCAAATCTGCTCAATTGAAAACCACTTTAAATATTCTTCACAAGAGAATTATTCCTTACATGATCAAACCTGAACAGTTGATGGACTTTTTGACATATTGCTATGATAACGGCGAATCAATTATTATTGAGATTTTGGCTATCAATGGGCTTTTCCAATTAATGCAAAAGAGAAATCTAGAGTACCCGCAATTTTACGAAAAATTGTATGATTTCTTTAAGAAGCCAGAGATTCTTTCCAATAAATATAGATCGAGATTCTTTAGATTGGCGGATTTATTTTTATCGTCTACACACTTACCTGCATCGATTGTTGCCTCATTCATCAAGAGAATGGCGAGACTCGCAATCTTCAGTAACCCTGGTGGGATCGTTATTGTCATGCCATTTATTTACAATCTTTTGAAAAAACACCCAAGTTGTATGATTTTGATACACAATCCTTTGCTTAGTGATGAAGAATTGGAAAATTATGAAGATCCTTTCAATAACGATGAAACTGATCCACTTTTGACTAATGCGATTGAGTCGTCACTATGGGAATTGGAGACTTTAGCTAGCCACTACCATCCTAACGTGGCCACTTTGGCTAAAATTTTCTCTAATCCTTTTACCAAAACTAGCTACAACATCGAAGATTTCTTGGATTGGAATTACAAGGGTTTACTCGAAAGTGAGCGGACCAGACGTATCAAAGGAGATCATATGATGGCTCTTGAGTTTGAAGAATGGGACAGTGCTTTTATGGGTAAAGAGGAGAACAAAGAAAGTAGATGCTACATTGGTAACTGGAGATTGTGATTGTGGTGTATCTTTTGTAATATATGAGTTATAACATGTAATCTTGTAGCCCATAGAGTGGGTTTTCGTTGTTTCGATCTCTTTCTCTTTCCATTTCTGCAGTGTTGTTGACTCGGTTTCCAGCGGGAGGGGATCATGGCAATGCCCACAGTTCCGCGGAAGTTGTGGTAGCAGTGCGTATGTATATTCAGCGACGATCTTTCTGCAAATCCCTCGCTCAAAGTTGTCGAAAACGGGTGTCGTATAAGTCGGCTGATCCGCTTGCTTTGTAATGCGGGCAGCCTGTGGTTACGCAGCCTGGTTAGTGGGACGGCGAAAGTAAAAAAAATTTCTCTTTTTCTTTTTTTTTTCGGCATGATTACAAAAACAGGCGAATTTCCTCGAAAAGCATTTGTCATCTCGAGCCCTTATCTTGTCAACACCTATTATTCTACTTTGGCTCACGCAATCAGGACTCCATTACATAACACATTGTCAGTCAGACAAACATAGTGCACCGAGGATGGAATACGGATACTTCAACAGCCCTCTCAGCGGCTTGAATCTCGAGAATATCGAGTCCCCTCCAGATATGAATTTGGATGCCAACAATGATTTGTCAGCCTTCATGAACAATAAGTTCTTCGACTTTGACAACTTTGGTAACGAAGAATTTTATAAAACAACAAAGCAAGATGCCCAACAGCAAATAAAAAATGAAAATATCGACGACGTCTTCAATTCTCTACTCGGTAGCAATAACGCTGGTAATGACAATGTTCTCGACTTGCAAGATCAATCAGCAACCTTCATTGCCACTCCACAATATCAACCACAGCAGCAGACTCAACCAAAAGTGATAAGCACTGGCTCTAAGGTAGTTAAGGATTCCTGCATGGATGATAAGAGAAAAAGAAATACATTGGCTTCTGCAAGATTCAGAGTCAAGAAGAAGATGAAAGAACAATTGATGGAACAAAGCTTGGTCGAGTTGAACAGCAGGGTCGCCGAGTTAAAAGCCACTATCATGAAGTTAGAAATGGAAAACAAATGTCTCAAGAGCTTAGTCATTGAAAAGAATGAAAGAACGTCCAACGAGTTATTATCAAGCATCAAAAAGAGCGCTGGCGTATAACTCTTTGTTTTTTTGTCTTTGATTCTTGACTTCAACCATCACATCCTCTAATCTTCAATTTCATAGCATGAATGCTTCCTTATGCGTTTCAAACTTTCAACACTCATCTGTCTTTTAGTTCTTTAGATAATGTTTCCAACAAACATTGCAAAATCTATACAGCAAACATTTTGTTTCTGCTTTTTTCAACAAACTTTTCTTACACGTTTCCGGGGTATTTTATTTTATATTGGTTTTTTCTGTTTTATGTTTATTATTATTATTTTTTGTTATGTCATACCTGTTAATTATCTTGTGATTGATTCTTTTCCAACAAAGGAATCCTTGTTTACCACTCCTAACGAACTTTTTTTTTTATTACCATTAGAGAATATTTTCCATCTGAATGAAAATAATTCAGTATATATATTCTGAATGCTTCTTTTAGAGTACTGTGAAGTTTATGTTTTTATGAATCCTATATTTTGCTTTGTAGATTGTTTACAGCGACAGATTGTGGGGGACAATTTTTTTTTTCCCGCAGTTTGCCACGGGTAACCATCGTGATATATAATTTACAATGTTTATTCCGAAGTAATCACCTTCACTACAAACATTGAAAAAAAAAGCTGGTCCTAAGAAAACAATAATTCGTTAACCTCATCAATTTCCACCCTATAATAATGGTATGTTTTATATGGAACTCACTCCATCAAACAATTGGAATAATCATGTTTTAATTTATCAGTATACTAACATATTGTACAGGCTGTATTTGACGTGTTAGTTGGTCTTGTAATGCTTGGTGTTGCAACTGTGGTGTTTGTGTACTATACTGCCTGGACTTTCCTCTTGCCATTTATTGACGAAGAATCCGTCTTGCAACAATTCTTCTTGCCAAGAGAATGGGCTGTTAAAATTCCTGCCACTTTGTTGGTTCTTGGTGCTTCTGCGGTGTCATTTTTTATTGGTTCGGTTTTGATCAAATCTTCAAAGAAGGCCAAGGCTAAGGCTGACAAGAGTAAGAAATCGAATTGAGTGATACTGAATTAGAGCTGATACTTGAGTATTCAATATCATTGAATCCTTTTTACACATCTTTATTTTCTTTTCTTTTTCATTTCCCCTGTTTCTGTTTCAACTATCCTTCTTAATAACTACTGTTCCTCTCGTACACTTATATTATTAGCTCATGTTTGTTTACTTATTTTATTTTTTTAAAAAAAAAATTTCCACCTAATTATCATAGCGTGTTGCTAATCTATCCGTACTCATTTCTAATCACTAGAAAAAATTTTCCTACTTAATGTGTCAAATACTAATCGTACTTCTTTAGGACCACCATCGCACAACGAGAACACCCCGCTTTTGCTGTATAACGGCTACTAGTTCTTATATAAATATTAGTCCTTTATATTGGTCGTCTATTATAGTATATTTGGATTGTAACTAATTTGTTGTAGTTTATTTGAATTATTGTCAACCTGTGCATAAAACTGTAAATCAGGATAATGAAAAGAAGAATCACTATACTACTCAGTATGTCCACATGAAACACATTCGATTCTGTAACCCTTAAATATTGGTTTTTTAATCGAAAATGAAAAAGGACTCAAGGCCACGAAGGATTTAAAATTGATTGAGTTTTTTATGTCCCCTTCAAATCTTCAATGCGATGTTGGAAAAACAAATAAAGCACTGGAAATCATAATATACATTCCTTGGGTAGAAAACCTGTTTTTATTTCGTATAATACAATAATAGTTTTGGCTATTGAGAAAAGTATAACAAAATTAAAAGAGAAAGGAAACCTGGTCGGCTATTTCCTCATCAGTACAATTTCTTTTAAAAGGAAGAGAGAGAAGGTTGCTTAATACTTTAAGGCGCCATTGATCAATTTATTTTAAAATCAAGGCTTGTATATCCTCATTGTAGATCCATATAAAAAATAAGTCTAAGAAACCCTTGTCGATGACCATTATAGATTACGGATACTTGTGTACTAGCAATTAGGTTCCTTAAAATACCAATGTTCTGAAGAACTTCCAAATGAACTTACATTTACAAGATAATTTCGATTTACGGGTACACTATTCTATCACTTATGAGGAAAGGTTCCCAAATATTTAGTATGAACTCCAGAAAATAGTTATCCAGGCTTCAGCAATGAACTGAAGTAGAACAGTTGAAGTATTTTTACTACATTTTTTCAACGACAATAGAATCAGTGGTTTCGATGTTACCTCAAGCATTTGACTCTAGGAAAACAAACAATGTAAATTTCCTGGGCAATCTAAAATAATTCAGTAAATATTTTCTTTTCTCTACTCACCATTCATACATTTCGCATTATTGTATTGGGAAGACAACCTGCCGTCTAGTGTACTAGAGCTATATATAAATAACCAAATGTCCATATAATCACGTGCCACGTTTTTTTTTAGTGTATCAGATGGGGTTTTGATCGACTAAAGGTTAAATCATTTCGTATTTACAGCACTAATATTAAAAGCCCCAAAAGAGATCATCTATAGGCAATCATCACAACTACAATAGTTATTTTGTCTCTCAAGATTGATTTGATCTGATTTTCTTAGTCATATCATTGTATTGACTAGCCCATTACTTGAATAATTGGTTTCCCTGTTTTTTTGTTTTGTTTTTTTAGGTGTTTTGCCTTCATAAGTCTTATTAGTGCTCAAAACACTAAATACAACTAAGTCTTCGGTTCCAACCATCCCATGATTATACAATGTCAGCAGCATCAAGGAGAAGATCGGTGAAGGACTTTCAGTTTGGAAATAAGATAGGTGAAGGATCGTATTCCACTGTTTATAAAGCGGTAGATGTGTATTCGCGAAAAGTGTTTGCCATTAAGATCCTTTCGAAAGCTCACATAGTCAAAGAAAAAAAAATCAAATATGTCAACATTGAAAAGCAAACATTGAACAGATTAGGTCATCATCCAGGAATTGTAACATTATATTATACCTTCCAGGATGAATCATCGTTGTTTTTTGTTATTGATTTCGCAGAATATGGTGAATTATTGACTTTGATTCGAAAACTAGGGACATTGAACGAAGTTTCAATGAAATATTATATGATACAGTTGGTAGATGCCATTAAGTTTATGCATTCCAAAGGAGTCATTCATCGGGATTTGAAGCCAGAAAACATTTTGTTGAATCATGACATGAAATTAATGATTACAGATTTTGGAGCAGCAAAAATGCTTGACGAAAATGGGAATGCCGAAGAATTACAGAGTAATTTATCAATTAACAGTAATGGAGGCCTGGGGGAGAATGGCGACGACAAGGAGAAGGCTGCATCTTTTGTTGGTACCGCTGAGTATGTATCTCCTGAATTACTACAACATAATGAATGTGGGTTTGAAAGCGACATTTGGGCTGTTGGTTGTATATTATATCAGTTCATCGTCGGGCTCCCACCATTTAAAGGATCTACTGAATATTTAACCTTTGAAAAAATCATTAGTCTTGATTACAAATTTCCTAATCATTTCATACCCGAACCAATCAAGCATTTGATTACAAACATATTGGTGATCGACCCGAAAAAAAGATATACCATCAAAGACGTTCAGGAACATCAGTTTTTTAAGAATGTTCCATGGACAGACTTTAACTTCATTTGGAAGAGGAATCCACCAAAGATCGAAGCTTACGATCCTAGAACATATGCTAATGGCAATACTAGCCCGCCATCCACCACTGAGGTTTTATCAAAGCCAGTTGTTGTCAAGCAGCCTATAAATTTCTACAAAAAGGCAATCGCCAACCCATCAAAGACTTTGGATATTATTAATAGTACTTATGTTCCTTCATCCAACCACATGATGCCAACAAACTCTCCAAAGAAAAATTTGGGCGCATTACATCAGACTGGAAAAGGGTACCCTAAAATAAATCAATTCAACAGAAACGCCGCGATTGCCACTGCCGCCAGTAATATAGCAATGAGCAATATTACAACTCAGACTACACCATCAAATATCAGCGGTGCCAATGTAATGCCTGCTCAAAACCAAAATATTCATACTACCCAAAAATTAAACGGCAGTAAAGGTTCAGTTAGCAGCGTTGCTAACAAACAAGGGCATGCATATAAATCACAATCGCAAACACAATCGCAACAGAGCTCGACTCCTCCTCACCCCCTGCACTCATCACATGGTGGATCACCTTCTCAATTTGTCAGCGTTAAAACTAATGGAAAATGCCACGACAAGCAGAACTCTCAATCTAACAATCAGACAAGGATTTTCAAACTGCAGTCACAACAAAAACTTCAACAGAACAGCCATTATCTTTTCAATAAACCGCTGATTCAAGGTGGAGTGAATTTATCAAAATCTCAACCAACAAGCCCGATATCTTTCAATTTAGGTAACCAAAGTAATCTAGGAAACAGATCTGTGTCAGAGACAAAAAGCGAGATTTCTTCGCATATCAACAATGTGTCTTCTATCGATAAAAATAAGAGTGGTGGTGAAAATCAATCCTGCAGTCCAATTGAGAAGAATGGTGCCAGTAACAGCATCCGCAGTGGAGAGGAGAAATTGATTAACGGCTTAGCAAACGAAATTTCTATCAATGACAGTGCAATGCAAGTTAAAGATTCTCTAGCAGCAGCCAATGAAGCAATTCAGATTGCTCAGAAATTCAGAGCCAAAAATTTATTTGCTTCTACTAATAGTTACCCAGGTGACCCTATGAGCGATTTTGACGATCCTAAAAAACCAAGTCATCCATATGCGCCGATAAGATTGGCATCTGGTAACAACTCAACCGCTCTGTCTCCATTCATGAATGGCTATACTTACACTAGCAACCAATCCGGTACTCCGATTGAGCAACCAGTCGTGATTCCTTATGAAGGGAGGCTTTCGCTTTCATCTGAAGGTCCTTCAGGAATTAGTAAGAATCACCAATATCACACAAATTATGGACTCAACCACCCGACTGATCTCGATGAAAATATTCTATTATCATCAAATACTGTGACAAAGCTGAGCAGTAATACAGAGCTGCATCCATTTGACTCCTTTGCGAAGCCAGAGTCAACTTTACCAAAGATCAAGCATAATCAAAGCTTGTCACTTGATACTGGCTTTTCATCTTCCAAGATTGAAGCATATTCAGGAGACTTGACCAGTTCCCCAAAGTCTCCCAGGGATGTTGATTCCAAATATCCAATTTTGGCTTCTGCAATGAAGAACGTTGACACATCAGCCAAGAGTTCGGCTTTTGTTCCTCAAGCCGAAAAATTCAAAATACAAACTCCAAAGATCTGTCCATCACCCGTCATATACTTTGATGATGATATTGAGCCAGAATACGAAACTGATAACATTCCTCCAGAAATTACTCAGCTTCTATGTGCTGATGAGAAAATAATTAAATTAGGCACCATTGTCGTCAGCCATTTGTCATTTGAAGACATTTTAGAGACTGATCCAAACCTATCGATTAGCTCTGTATATGGATCAAAGTTGGATCTCAATGATGCCACCATCAATGAAATCATAGGGAAACATGGAAGGGTCATTGACTATTATTCCAAACCTGAAGTGATGATAGTTACAACATTGGGAAGGTTATTCATTCTCCAATCAATAAAGTTGTCAAATAGGTTGTACGAGATTAAGTTAACTGACAATAAGATCTCTTTGTATGATTATGAATTTGACGAAGGCAGCGAAAGCAATTATGGATACTTGTTGGTTGAATTGATTGATAAGAAGTGCTTGTTATTCTTAAGCCCCCACGATCATAAAAGAGTTACCGTGGATTTTGAAATTAATACCAGTATCACTTGGATTGAATGCTTGTTCAAGGCGAAACAGTTATTGAGGCCCAAAACCCGCAAGAAATGCAATACTGGTTACGAATCAAATACAGAGAACTCCTCACCGACAAATAAGACTAGCTCAAACATGCTAGCATCACTGAAGTCATCACCTGTTAGCCGTGAATCGAAACTAAGTGTGGGCTCTCTGACAACATCCGCCACTAGATCCTCACAAGGGACCAACAATAAGAAAAGTAATTCTTCCGCTGCAAACGTGGCTGTTGCTGCTGCTGCTGCTGCTGCTGCTGCAATTAATAAGGAACATCGATAACTATTTTCTGCTTTGAGTGGTAACATGAAGTTAGTGGTTTCAGTTGAACTTATAATCTCATCGCTAGTTTTTCTTTTTCTTTCTTTTGCATCTCACTTTCTCCATTTGAACATTTGTGTTTCTGTTTGGGATGTCATGCCATAATAACGAATTTTTTTTCTACTCCTTATTCTTTTTTTTTTTTTTTTTTTTTTTTCTTCAGTTATTGTTTTTTTGTTTGTGTTATGTTCATCTGTGTGTGTTCTGAGCTCATTATTCTGTTTGGTTTTATAACCCTTCCATGTACCATGTACCATATAGCATCTGCATTATTTTGATTTGATCCATAGTTCTTGTTTTTACCGAAGGAGATGATCAGGGTTAAATATAGACAAAAAAATTCTCATTCTTAAATGAAGGATTTGTTTTGTAAAACAAAATTATTTTGGGGGAGATTTATAAGCCTAGAAATTTCTGTCGGAGTTCAATCATTTGATATGCTCAATTATTTGATATGAAAGGACATTACTGATATAAAAATAAAAGTAGCTATAATACAGATTGAGTTGTTGAATATTTCATAAAAAATTTATATTCAAATATATTTACGTGCCTGTAAACACTATATACAATTTAGAATCCATCAGTTTGGAAATAAAGAAAAGTCTATGAGTTAAGAGCCAGTTCAATCTTGTTGCTATTGTGTTCTTCGACTTGTTTTAACAATTTATTGAATTTTTTCTTGATGTCCTTCTGTTTAATTTCTTTGTCAATAATAACATTTGGTAAATCTTTGAAAGAATTTTCATCCAAGTGAAGGGCATTTGGTAATTTTTCATTGTAGCTCATAGCTTCTCTAGAAAGAACATTATGGACGAAGTGGTTTCTCAAAATATTAATAGTTGAAGATTCTGTCAAAACCAAGTCAGAAACTGAGTAGCCTGATTGCTGTTGTATCTTCTTGAAATATTGGAATCTAGCATTCAAATCATACAATTCTGTTTTGACAAGCTCTTCGATATTGGTTATTTTAGTAGAAGCATCGATTTCTTTCCAGCTAGATAACAATATTCCGTCTAATTGCTCGACAGTCGTGATCTTCTTGGTATTCAACCAATTATTAACTTTGAAATTACCCAATCTACGTTGAAATTCTTCCTTTGTAAGCTGTTGTGGCAACCCAATGATTTCCAAGTTGCTAGGATTAGTGGCGCCAGCAACCTTTGAATCAGTGTTCAAAATGGCATCGGCTTCTTCATTTTTGGCATCGATGTTACTGAGCTTCTCTTTTAGCTGAGCCTTTTCTTTTCTTGCAGTTGGGTTCAAAAATTTCAACCATGAGCCAAACTCCGCCTGGGATGCTCCTGTTGTGCTGAATGATCTAACGCTAGATCTTACTATGAGACGAGAGGCCAACATCTTCTACTTGATTCCTGTGGCTTTAGTTGCTGTTGTATTATATGTGTTGGACGGTTGTTGATTGAAAATTTCGTCTGCTCAATTTTGGAAAAAAAATTTAACCGTCCAAACAGGGCTGCGCAACCGCATTTTGATATTAATAATGTAAGTTTGATGAAATATGCGGTGACAACATTCGAATTAAAAGGCTGACAGAGGCAATATAATATCAATTATTTGTTTTTAGTTTTGTGTCATTGGACTTTTATATCGTTTTCTTGTTCCTTTTTCTTGTTTTATCTGAATTCTCTGTTTGTGTCTGTCAGTTGTTGATGGTTGTGTCTCTCGCTTGAGTAAGTTTTCCTATGGCTGTTTCATCATGAGTCTGATCGACGAACCCGCAATCACCCAGCCACGCCTCAAGAACGTTGCCATGGGCACCCTAGGAGTATCTAAGTCTGAGGACGAGCAACAGTGCACAAAGAAAACTGGAATTATTGAGCGCTTGAAACCAAAGAAGAAAGCAAATACCAGGTCTCCAAGCAGCAAACGACAGGGTCTGGAAGCGAGACAAGCCAATGTCAATGACGGGGGGACGGTTGAGGTTAAGAAAAACTCGGTTCCGAATTATATTTCGAGGAAATTGAATAGAAAAAGAAAAAGTTCAAATACTACGAGCAGTTCGAATAGTCACTTAGTCTCTGAAACTAGTAATGGCACTGGGCCTCTACATCACAATGAGCCTCCAAATTCATCACCAATTTCAAGCTTTGATGGAAGTCCCACAATTACAATTCGACAACATTTTACTGATCAAACATATAGTATCCAAAGAAACGGTCACCAGAAACGTGAATCAGGCTCGCATTCGTTGCTTTCATATCTTAGGCCATCTGCTGACCACTCACGTCACTCCTCATTTGGCTCATTAGTACTAGTGGAGAGCCCACACTCATCTTTGTATAATATTACTCACACAAGTTCCAATAGAAAAAGCTCTTTGGATTCATCAAATAATGCACTGAGAAGAAATCTGGCTAGTCTTAAGTCTCCCGGCTACTCCAAATTCTCGCTCCCCAAACTCTCGAAGAGAAATAGCGTGCTGTCGAGCGTACAGGATGAATCCCGCCCGGTACTGGAATATTCTTTTGACCAGAGTCCCATAGGTTATTCATTTAAAAAATTTAATAATTTGAACCCCTTTTCTCCCGAAATCGAGGATTTCTCTTGGAAACATAATGACAGTAATGAGGGAACCGATGGTGAAGAGAAACCGCCAAACGCCATTGAACCTCAAAATTTTAATACCGAATCTCGAATTGATACATCTAATGAAGGTATAAAGTCAGTGCTGAAAAAGTTTCTCGGACTTACGATATCTTCAGGCACATATCATAGGAATAAAAAAAATTCTTTTACAAGTTCCCATAGACCAAAAAATATTAACATTGATAAATGTGCGGATAGGGATAGAGACTTCTCCAGTGGAACAAAGAGTTTTAAACAATCGCCAAGCATCATTTCTCCTCTATCCAGACCGAAGAAAAAAACGTTTTCAATTTTTGATGATGATGAGGATGATGATGCCCATGTAGATAACCATGGCGCTATGAAAGAAGTTCCGACTCCTGGAGATTGGTATAACTTTGGCGAAGGATCATTGGAGTCCTCTGTTGTTTCTGAAAAAAATGTCAATACCTTGGGTTTTGCTTCGGAGAAAAACATGAATGAAAAGTTTAAAAGAAACAGATTCCGCTCTAATTCTCTTAATGATCTGCTTCAGAACTCTGCCAGCAACTTCTATAAGAATTTATCAGCCAATAATCGAAATGCCACTGGAACAATAATTGACTTTGTGCATTCGTCAAGAACGCCGTCAAGAAGCGGATCCAAAACACCATCAAGAAGGAACTCGGTGGTAGATATGGTAAGATTTTCTAGTTCTCAAGCCTCTTTGTCCAAACCTGGATCACCTTTAATTGGTACCACGAACCCTTCAAGGTCAGATGATCCCTTTGGTGCTAGGTTGAACAGAAGAAGAAGTCAAACTTTGAGTTCATTAATGAATCTGACGTACCTATTAGGTAACATATCCTCTGAGAAATTTGGTGACGAAAGTAATACGGAACGAAGTACTTTTGGATTAAAGTTAAGAAGAAATTCAAGGAGCCTTCTTGGACTCAATAGTGGAACTGAGGATCTGGTATCCTCTGGAACGGTCAACCATGAGCTCAGTAAACCAACTTCTAGAATTGATCATGGTAATAAAAGTCCTGCAGGTATGGATTTGAAGTTTTCTGGCCATTCATATGTTGAACGAACTTTAGAAGACGATTATAAAGGGGAGAAGGAATCTTTTTTGAAACATTATTCTGCCTCATTGAATAATAAAACTTCCAATGCTGATAGTTTGCCAAGTATCCCAAAGCCGATTCAAGAAGATACATACGTTTCCTATCTCTTGAATTTGATGAAAAATGGGTTTGCTTATGAAATCACCAATATATTGAGTTCAAAAATAGCAATTAGCAAGTACCCAATAGCGGATACAAACAGGTCATATGAAAAGTTCATCATTTTCCAAGACAAAGAATCATTTAAAGAGCTCCTTTCTAGAACGTTTGGTTCTAGTTGCAAGAACTCTTTCTACACAAACTCTTTATATTTGTACATATATTTGCATTTCTTGAGCATGTTCTATGATTCAAATTGGATTTTCCCGCAAGTTAATAATGATTTAAAGAATCCAGTTTACAATATTCTATCCAAGTTTAATGCTATGGATATCGGAGCTGGTGACAATATAGATAAAACAAAAAAAATATCACTGCTTTCAGAACTGCAAGATTTTTTGGACTTCCATATAGATACAGTGACTTCAATCCCTATTGATCTTGTGTTTAGACACTTCTTGTTCTATAACAAGTTACCACCGGAAACAGAAAAGATTGATTTGACGTTAGAGATCATAAGCTATAATTATTACTATTTCATGAACTTGACAAATTTGAAATTTATTACAGAAAGTTATCGAATCCAGAATGATGACTTGGGCAATAACACGGATAATGAAGATTTCAATGACACAGTTATCATCACTGAAACAGGGAAAAAAGATGAGGATCGGGAATCTTGCCCAGAGGATTCTGTTGCTGATATTTCCGTCTTGAATACTTCGAAGTTCACGATTTTCCACAGTGTTAACGAAATATATACCTTACTATTCGTTTCTTTGGTTCTTCAAACAGACCATTTCAATAAAAACAATCGTTCCAAGATGCTGCAGCAAGATTTTACAAATATTATCAATAATTTCAAAAAGGAGGACTTTAATAAAACTAAGAAAAAGAAGTTGGGTGCTAAGCTCTCAGAAACTCCAGATTCTCAATTACTTTTCAATTTATTGACCCCTGAACTTATCGGCTATTTCTATGAAAACATCACTTTTACACCAATGAAGTCAATACTTGAATTGATATCCCCTCCAGTGACCCATAACATTTACAACAGATCAGGCTCTATTGCTAGCACATCATCCTTGGGATCCCCTTTATCGCCGTCATTCACGTCCTTACCTAGCTCGACAACGTTGGGTAGAAGGAAAAATAGCCTGTTCTTTTTGTCTTCTTCTTCTTTGCCAAACCCTAGCAATGACCCTTATTCAATTACAACTAGGCTTGATATCAAGGCTCTAAATCTTGATTTTGAGACTTATGATAGTTCTAATAGCGACCCATTTGCATCAAATTTCAAGGAGTTCAAGGATATATCTAAATCCTCTGACAGATGCTTGCTTGAAAAGGTTTTGGATACATTGAACACAAAAGATCCAGATTGTATTTTAAGGCTAGATCATTCAGAGGATCTTACTGATTTGCTCTTCAAAGTTAGTTATGCCACAATAAAACCAAGTTTAACTAATACCCGTATAAAGAAAAGTGCCACTATCAGAAAGAGCCTTTCTGCCAAATGGCCGCACAATCAAAAGGCAGGCTCTGATATGTCAATATTTGTCAGAATTTTTAATATTGGGGTAGTGTATAAACAAGAATCAAAACTAAGTTTGTTACCAAAAATATCAAAGAAGAAGAATAAAAGAAGATCTAAAAATTTCAACAATGTCAACCTCAATGATGGTGATACGTTTGTGTGGAAAAAATATTTTGCAATTTTGACAACTTTTGGTGTGTACATATTCAAGAATATAAATTGGGATGTGCTACAAACTTTTGAGGAAGAGGTGGAGGAGCAAGAAAAATGGGCAAATAATTACAAGGGAGACGAACCTAGCTCGAATGGAGACACTGAATATGATAATATGAAAAAGAAGTTGAGGCACATGAAGGTTTACGCATCAGCTTTTTTTCTTCAGCTGAATAATAGCGAGTTGGAACTTGCGATTCCAATTAATAAAGTGTTTTCCTATCACAATAAGTATAAAGATTTCCATAGTTTTTATGTTTGTTACAGCAATAATGATAGTGATTCCAAGATTTTGAAGAACGATGAAGTGGATATCACTAATGATTGGATGAAAAACCCAAAAAGCAATAAGGTTTATAATAAGGGGTTATTTTATTGTGCATCTGAGAATGAGGCCAATCAATGGGTTTTCAATATCAACTATTTGGCTGCCATGCATAAGTGTTTGCCAATTCACAGTTATGATAAGTCATTCACCAATTTGCTTATACCCAGCTATGAAAACATCCATGAATTGACGATAGGTAACCACATGACCCTATCAGAACGCCACAAAGAATTGCAACAGGAAATGAAAATGATATCTAAGTTGAAAATGAACTACGAGAAAATCGCTGAATTTATCAAACACTTGGCGCCATATCAGAGCAAAAATCGGGTCCAGTTGAAGCAATTAATGAATAAGATTTTTCATAATAATTTGAAATCCTTGTGGTTTGAGGAATTTAAGACTAAGTGCTTCATATTCTTGGTTGAAGAGACTGCAAAGGAACTTAGAAGAAATCAATTTGGACAAGAAGAGAATAAATCGCTTGAGGTTGTAGTGAAGCAAAGGAGTTTGTCTGTTGTGCTGCTGAAGGCAGAGGATAATGAGAAATATTTAGAGTTCAGTAATATTGTGAACGGCTATTCCATTGCCTTCAATGAGTTATTATTGCTCAGTTATGAGAACTTTTTAAATAAGAAAAACCATTCCCAGGCTGAGTTATCTGGTGACATCGAGGACTTAGCCGACCCAAATACTTTTAGGATTGATGCCTTTGGTGCATTAACATCAATGACTAACATGTCGTATGATACAGAAATGAGCTACAGTCCAATTTTCCGCTCACCTCAATTTAAGCAGTTGCTATAGATTTTTTTTTTTTTTTGACAATTGCTCGTTGCATCAAAATCACAAAATTCTTTTCCTTGTTTTTGGTCATATATATATGTTATTTATTATTTGTAAACTTGATATATTTAATTTGCCTTCTCTTTTTTTTATGTTTTTCCTCAAAAAAAAAAAGTATTGGGTTTCGTTTATCTTTATGAGGAATATATATTGTATTTTAGTTATATTTGGATTTGTAACATCACAATTTTTTCAGCTGGTAGTGTTTAACACTAGGAATGGTTACTATCATTTATTGATTTAATTAAGTACTAGTGCATCGTCCTGAAAGTTTTTCTTCCTTTTTACAGTAAGTAATTGAGGATGAACTCAGAATGAGTGGGAGCAAAATATGAAAGGATGTCTAACTTAGTACTCTGATAATAAAGATCACCGGAAACTCATCGCATATCAAAATTGCCGTTTGCCTGCTAGTGTTTACCATCTATACCCTCTATCTCGCTACTACTATTATCTTCATCATCGTCATCATCATCATCATCATCGTCGTCATCATCACTCTGCAAAATAAGATTTTTTTCATTGGAATTCGGATTAAGTCCCACGTTATGGCGACCATGAATTGCATTATAAATATTTCCTCTCTTTGATTCAAAAATTTCGTACTGTTGATTCAAATTGGTGGGTTGATCCTGTATATCATTAGCCCCTACTCCAACAAGGGACCCACCTGGTCCATCTGCCACGTCAATTCGCTGTCTTAGTGACAACAACTCTCTTCTCAATTTATTATGGCTTTCAATTAACACGTCCTTATCATTCTCTGCAGATTTCATATTTTGGCCTAACCTTTGTATCTGGCGATCCTGTGTTATCACTAATTGTTGCAATCTCTTAATTTCGGCTTCCTTCTCACTAATCAACTGGTTGCTAATCACTAAATGATTATTTGAAACACTCGTCAAGGAATTATTGCTGCTGTTGTTGATAGTGGAATTAGCAATACTGTTTGCAGCAGAGGATCCATTGAACAACTTGTTATTACCACCAAAGAAGCTTTGTTTGGGCGTTGACAGTAGTAGACTATTTAGTTTTCTTTGGAACATCTTCTTATCTATTAGCACTATGTTAGCTTGCCCCTTGCTTGAGCTCTTAATTCTTTTCAATTTCCCCAATAATCTGTTTTGATGGATCAAATTCTTTTTCAATTGCTGATTTTCCACAATTAGTTCCTCCTTGGTTTTGCTATTAAGGATTTGGTAATTCGTCGCCAAGTTAGTTTCTTCAATGCCATTATCATCTTCTGTGGTATCGTCTAGATTAGGGTTTATCGCAAAAGTGTCAAATAAATTCATTATCCCCTGATACAAATTAACATCGCTCCTTCCATTGTTCGCCGATAATAAGCTGTTATCATTGTCAGTAATTATGCTGTATTCTCCCATAAAGGCATTTTGGTCTGTGGTTCGATTGCCTCTCTTGTTTGCCAATGAGTCAAGAATATTATTTTTACCTCCAAACAATCCTGTTTTGTAATTGGCATCTTCATTCTTGGCTTTTTGTTCATCTGCAAGGGCTCTTTTTTCCGTTAATTTCTGTAATCTATATTTATAATTCGATTGTATTGATCTTTTCTGGTGCTGGGATGCTAGGAGCTCCAATGCTTGTACTATCTTTGGGTCAGTGGCCTTATCTTTCAGGATGTTCGCTAAAACATTCTCAAAGGCATCAGAGGCCTTTCTGTGTAAGTTTCGAGCTCTAAGGTAGTCTTTCTTAAGTTCTAATATTTCTGCCTCTTCAGCGAATTGGTATGCATTTTGAAGCGTCATGATTGATGGCTCACAGCTGGATAGTAAGTTTAGTTGTTTAATCACATTTATTTTAATGTTTACCTCATCGCACCGTGACGGATGATTTCCTGTACGGATGAGCGGATAAAAAAATTAGGTATTTCAACATTACAGTAACATTACAGAGCAGGTAGTGGAAGAAGAGAACACAGCCTATTCTCTATATTAGACATATATATAAAATTAAATAATAAGCCTATAAAAAATTTCCATAATAATAAATAAAAAATTTGATGGGTAAATAATACATAACTTTCAGTCTGTGTAAAATATTCCAAGTTTCCCGTTCAGAAGTTATTGTTCGATAATTTTCTTTCAGTAACCAGGGAAAAAGTAAAAAGTGATTATCAAAGGAAATTCTTTTAATTACTGTTTACTCAATTCCTTGCGTAGTTTTTTATTTTCTTCTAAAACATCCTTGACAAGAGATTTCAACTCAGAAACCTCTTTGAATAAGATATATTGATCCCACTTGATCCCAACTTCGTTGGCAGCCTCAAGCTGTGGTGCAATTTCTTGGATTCTACCTTTCCAAGTAAATGCATTGACACTGAACTCAGGATCTTCGCTCTCAGCCAATTGCTGAGATCTTAAGCCACGGGAGATTCTGCCGTTACCTGTATCATCATCACTATCAAAACCGTCTTCCAAATCAAACTCCTGATCTTCTTCATTAGAATCATCCCCAAAACCATGCATTCTGTTGTAGCGAACTCTTTTAGCATCCTTTGATTCTTTAACAGCAACGTAAATGAGCAAAGGAGAATAAATTAGCACCATCAATTTACCGGCCAATTTTTGATAAGTTCTATGTTTCAACCACCAACTGAATGGGAGTACCAAAAGACACAATTCAAGCAAATTCAATGGAGGAACAAAAACATCTTCATCTGGGGCTCGAATGTATCGAAGTGTCTTTTGTGCAAGAAGCGCCAAGTATTCATCGTTAGCGTTTTCAATTATATTCTCATAAGCAGTATTATAGAGAGCAACCAAAATATTCAACAAAATAACTGTGACAGAGAACGAATAAAAATAATACAAAATTTCACCATACGGAGAAGTGAAGTTACTGATGGAATCGATGTCACCTTCACCAATAATGGTGGTGAACATAACACGCAATAACAACATTGTAATGTCCCTTTTTCCATCAGCAGAGTCCAAACCTAAAAAGGCCTGTAGGAACCCAATAATGATCACAATCAATAAAAAGAAAAAGAGCATTGATTCTTTAAAAAGTACCTTTAACACCACAAGTAAAGCACCAACAAATCTCTCAGAATCCAAATACAAAAGCAACCGCGACCACATCAAAGGAGCTGCGCAGGCTAAAACTCTAAAGGCTACTTCATTATAAGATGTCCTGGATGGGCTATCGACGCTTTTGGGAAGGGCAATCATTCTAATGATAAAACTGGAAGTGATAATAGTATACATTGTGTCGTTGAAAACATTCCAGAATCCGATATAGTTATACCCCACATGATATAGCTTGACTATTTCGTCGGCCACAAATGATAGAGTGAATAAATAAAATAAGATCTCCGCTTTTCCTAAATGTACATCATAGTTCAAGGAGTTGATGACAATGCTGTAAAGTATCAAATAAATGACAGAAATAAATATCTGTAACAAGTTTTGATATGCAGGGGTTTTGATACGATCTGGGTCATAGTGGTTCCAATAACCTGGCTTACTTATATTTTTATAAATCTCGTATTTGGTGGCATCTTGATCTGATTGCACAATCCACCCTCTCCAAAGCCATTTAATACATTTTTGATAGCCACTTGAACCAATGACAATCGTGGAATGTAAATCTACTGCCAATTCTAAGGCACTGAAAGGGTCTGAATCTTTATCGTTCACATTGATAACATAACGGCGACAGAGCATCTCAATGAATAAATAGTGTTCATCTTCCTCTTGTTCAATGATGATTTTGGCTAACTGGGCACCAGCGGTCATTCTGGAAATATGAAGCTCTGCATCGTGCAATTCAGATAGAGATAAAGCTCGATACCATTTAGCATTGATCAATAAACAATAAATTAAAACTGCTCTATACCTTCTCGAAGTAGTGCCAACTTTACCATCGCCTTTGCCCCCAGCAGCTTCAATAGCCAAATGAACAACTTTAGTGGTGAGAATATCAGAGTAAGGGTTAGTGATCAATTCAAGATCAAGCTGGATTGGGATGACTTGATCAATCAAGTACTTTAAATTTAATGCTATTCGCAAGACCTGTCTGGGACTCGGAGACGACCATATTCCAATATCTGATGCACTGCTATCGACCAATAAAGATTCACTTTCCTCGAAACTCATGATATAGAAATATTGATTTGGTGATAAGCACTGCTTGCCCCTATGTCACCTGTCATTAACTTTTTTTTTTTTTTTGACATGCTATTGTCTCACGTGCGTCTGTGCGTCGACCAAGTATGAAGGGCCGTTCCAACATCTACCACTCCCAAGTTCATCAGCGAATAATGCCAAAACGGTAGATCATCTTCTGCTCAGAATAAAAAACTTTATATGAAAATAATCTTTTGAGAATTTTTAAAAAAATTTTTTTCTCATCCGTGAATACTAAAATTTCTCCGCAAAAATTGACGCTAAACAGAGAAAAGTTTTCTCCAGATCCGAATTAGCATTCCCACCTACAACATACGTACGTACCAATGCCGTGCAATAATGTGCCAAAAATAATTATTAAGCTATATCAATCTCCTATCCTTGGCAAATACGTCAGGTTTGTATTGGTAAAAAAAAAAAATAGAGAGGAAGAAAAAATTTTTTTTTCTGTCCGTGAAGAATTTGAAGTATTCGTAGTCACAGATGGTAGAAAATATGCCATAGATGCCGTGGCTATCAAATGGAAAACACCACAACCACGTTTTTGCCTCGTAGAACACACATATATATATGCCTTAAACTTCAATTTCAAAATCATAATTTTTTTAATAAAATATTCTTTCTTACTTCTACAGTTCCAGCAATCACATTTCTTGCTGCTTTCAGTTATTATTATTTCATCAAACAAAATATTGATATTCACTGCTGTGAGCACAATATTCTTCTTTTCTACCAACAACCAAATAAAATTTTGAACATGAAGCTCTTTACAAGTTTAGTCACTGTCATCGCTCTCTCGACTAGTGCTTTTTCGAGACCAGTTGTGGAACTTGGCTTTACAGTCGTTACCAAGAATGGTACTCTTGCAGATACTCTTGGGGATACTCACATTGGCGCTGCTATTCCAGTCCGCACTGGTGTTCCTCATTAATGTTCCTATTGAATCTCTCTCTCTCTTGCGTCCTATACCCGTAATAACAATATTAATTAGTTCCATTATCGTTATCTGGCATAATTATCAATTGAATTAAGATATTTAGTTATTCCTCTTGCTTTTCTCTGAAGCCAGGCTTTAATAAAATGACCATCTCTATTTGGTTAGTGGTTAATTTTTTTATATTCTTGTAAGAAAAATATTGAAAAAGATTGCTAGTTATTTTTAAATGTTTCCCAAAGCCAATATTGGTGTGATACTACACAGGGAAACATCCTGCAAGCAAAATAGCAATGATTTCCTATCTACATGGATCTCGGGCTGGATCACTGGAAGAATCTCAGAGCACACCCCCATTCATTTCTTTTCTTTCTTCCTTATTATACTTCTATTTTGAATGGAGTTTTCCCGGGAGTATGGAGATTGCCTTACTTATTCTTATTGTGTTGTCATTACGCCAAACCTGAGGGATGTGGTCACAAGGTCGTGGATTATTCCGAGACTTTTGGGGTTGAACGGAAGATCCAGAACACGTGACAGTTTCTTCAGCCTTTCGGACGAAGCTTTTGAGAATCTCTGAAGCACTTTTGATCAGAATCAAAGTAGAAAAAAAATTCACATAATAAAAGATCCTCTTAGTTTTTTCCACTCTATTTTGAATAATTATTGCACCTAAGGATGTGGCTCTGTGATGGCGTAAAGAGCCGGCGAGCGTTACGTTCCTTTGAGTCGCATCGATCACTCTTTTGGGCTTATCAACCGGGACTCCGGGAGATATCGCTTCCACCTGTACAGTATATAAAAAGGAACCACAATAACTCACCTCTTGTTCCAAAGGATGTTTGCTTCCAATTTTCTCCAATTTTACGTTAACAACTTCAACAAACATTCTATCATAAAACATAAAAATCATGGTTGCAAGAATTTACGGTTGTATTCAGGGCATTAAGGTCCTTGCCCCAGTGTCTGCTAAACCTTCATATCCTGGCGCCCCAACAACCCAATCTGATATTTTAACCAAAAAGGCATTGGCATTTGTCGCGCTTCTTCACAGAACTTTCAACAAGACAAGAATCCAATTGCTTGAAAACCGTCAGGCTGTCCAGAAGCAAATCGATTCAGGAAAGCCTTTGGATTTTTGTCCAGAAACAGCCGCCATTAGAAATGATCCAACTTGGTCCGGTCCACCATTGGGCCCGGGATTGGTCGATAGAAGAACCGAAATTACTGGTCCAACCGACAGAAAAATGGTTATTAATGCCCTCAATTCCCCAGCTTACACTTACATGACTGATTTTGAAGACTCCTCTGCCCCTACATGGCAAAATGTTTTGGACGGTCAAGTAAACTTATTTGACGCCAACAGAAAACAAATTGAATTACCAACAGAGAGAAAGCACTATAAATTGGATTCATCTAAACTTGACGATTTACCAACCTTGATTGTCAGACCTCGTGGATGGCATATGGTTGATTCCCATATTTTGGTGGATGGCGAGCCAATTAGTGCTTCCATGTTGGACTTTGGTTTGTATTTCTTCCATAATGCGACTCAATTAGTCGAGAATGGTCGTGGTCCTTACTTTTATCTACCAAAAATGGAGCATTACTTGGAGGCTAGATTATGGAATGATATCTTCAACGTTGCCCAAGATGTCTTGAAAATCTCAAGAGGAACTATTAGAGCCACTGTATTGATCGAAACTTTACCAGCTGCCTTCCAAATGGAAGAAATAATTTACGAACTTCGTGATCACTCTTCAGGGTTGAACTGTGGTAGATGGGATTATATGTTCAATACCATCAAAAGATTAAGAAACAACAAAAATAATTTGTTACCAGACAGAGATCAAGTCACTATGGGCGTTCCTTTCATGCAGGCCTACGTTAAGAGATTGATTGAAATTTGCCACAGACGTAAAGTCCATGCAATGGGTGGTATGGCCGCTTTGATTCCAATCAAGACTGATCCGGAGGCTAACAGAATCGCTTTGCTTAAAGTTGAGAAAGACAAAGAAAGAGAAGCTGTTGCTGGACATGATGGATCATGGATTGCTCACCCAGCTTTGGAGCCTATTTGCACCAAAGTATTTGATAAACACATGCCAACTCCAAATAGGTTGCATTATATACCAGAAGATCCAAATGTTACTTCCAAGGATTTGACCGACACCTCTATTGAAGGTGGTAAAATCACTACTGAAGGGATTAGAGTGAATTTATATATCGGTTTGTGCTATTCAGAGGCTTGGTTGAGAGGTCAAGGATGTGTTGCCATCAATAATTTAATGGAAGATGCTGCCACCGCTGAAGTTTCTAGAACTCAATTATGGCAATGGGTTACCCACGGTGCCAAATTGGCTGACACAGGTGAATCTGTGACCAAGGAACTCACTACTAAGTTATTAGAAGAAGAAACCGCAAAATTGGTTAAATCTTCTGGCGAAGGTAACAAATTCGAGCTCGCTGCCAAATTGTTCAGACCTGAAATCAGAGGTGAACAATTCAGTGAATTCTTGACCGACTTATTGTACCCGGAAATCACTTCTGTGGGTACTCCAATTGAATTGTCCACTTTAAAAGATTGAATTTATATACAAATAGCAAATTAATTTATACATAACTGGAAGAGCGATTTTTATATTTCAATATTCAAAGGGAAAATAAATAATTTTCGGCAACATGAAATAAACTTGTGTAGCGATACAAAGGTTTGGGTCAAAACCCCAATGCGACAATAATTATCACGTGCAGCTCATCATTGGGAAGAAAATTTTTTTTTTTTTTTTTTTTCTCTCTGCTAACATACAAAAAGAAAAACTTTCAACTCTTGAAGCTGATAAACCTTCATCTATCTTATACATTATAATTAAGGTAAGAAATGGCCAAGTCAACCCAAAAGAAAAATGCCAAAGGGCGTTTGGATAGATACTATTATCTTGCGAAGGAAAAAGGTTACAGAGCTCGTTCCGCGTTCAAGATCCTTCAAATTAATTCCAAATACAACAATTTTCTTTCTCGTTCCAAAGTTGTGATCGATTTGTGTGCTGCTCCCGGGTCTTGGTGTCAAGTTGCTTCTCAAATATGTCCTCCAAGTTCCTTGATTGTTGGCGTGGATATTGTTCAAATCAAACCGCTTAAGAATGTCACATTTTTCAGATCTGATATCACTTCACAAGATTGTAAGTCTCAATTGGCTGGTTTTTTGAAGACTGTGAAAGCGGATGTTGTTTTGCATGATGGTGCTCCAAACGTTGGTTTGAACTGGTATCAAGATGCTTACTACCAATCTATTTTGACCTTGAGTGCTTTGAAATTGGCTACAGAGCATTTGGCTCCAGGTGGGATTTTCATCACCAAAATTTTCAGATCGAGAGATTATAATAAATTGATGTGGATTTTCAACCAATTATTTGAAAAAGTCGAAGCTACCAAACCACCAAGTTCCAGAAATGTCTCTGCCGAAATCTTTGTCTATTGTAAAGGTTACAAGGCTCCAAAGAGAATCGATCCTAAGTTTTTGGATGCAAAGGAAGTTTTCCAAGAATTACCTGACGGCAAACAAAATATGGAAGCCAAAGTGTTCAACCCAGATAAGAAAGTCAGAAAGAGAGATGGTTATGAAGAGGGTGATTATTTATTGTTCCATGCCACTTCAATTATGGATTTGGTCAAGACTGACACCCCAATTGATATGTTGGGTTCAATGTCGCAATTCACTTATGACAAAGAAGACCCAGAATGGAAAATCTTGAAGAAAATGAAGGAAACCAACACTGAATTTTTGGAATGTATCAAAGATTTGAAAGTCTTGGGTAGAAAGGAATTCAAAGCCATATTGAGATGGAGAAAAAAAGCCAGAGATTTACTTGGCATTGAAGATGAAAATAAAAAGGATGAGGATCAAGTTGAAGTTGCTCCATTGACTGAAGAAGAGAAGATTGACAAAGAGTTAGATGAAATGGCCCAAAGACAAAAACAAAAACAGAAGAGAGAAAAGAAGAAGAGTAATGAAGTCAAGCAAAAGGAAATCTACAGAATGCAAATGGATATGATTACTGATAAAGAAATTGGTATCGAAGCCGCCCAAAATGGTTCTGAAGCCTTATTTAACCTCGAGTCTGTGAAAAAGGCCGGTATTTTGGATGACATCAGAAAGGGTAAAAAGAGAATGGTTTTCAACAACCAAGATTCTTTCAAGGATACCGAAATTTTCACTGGTGAAGATGAGATCAATGCTAAAAACGAGGATAGTGATTTGGATTATCTTGATGACTTGGAAGGTCAATTAAACTCCATGCATCAAACCCATAAGGAGCGTCTTATTGAGAGAAATGCTAGCGCCAAGGCCAAATTTGCCAGAGGAGGCGATGATGAAGAAGAATGGGCTGGTATTGAGGACAAGGCTGATGACGAGAAGGAAAGCGATGCTGATGAAAAAGATTATGAATCTGATGACACTGACAGTGAGTTATCTGACAGTGATGAAGATGAGCAGATTAAGGAAATGATCAGAAAGAGAGATTCAAAGAAGCAAGGTCTTAGTGAAAGAGCTAAATTGTTATTCGATGATCTGATTTTCAAAGAAACCGAAGACATTGCGCCAGCTGCTAAAAAACAAAAGCAGAAGATTGTCGAACAACCAGTTGAAGAAGATGAAGATAGTGATGTCGAAATGGCTGATTCTAGTGATGAAGATTCTTCGGATGATGAAACTAATGGTAAAATCCAACTTGTCAGAGGTGAAAAAGAATTCTCCAGAGAACAAGATTCTGACTTTGATTCCGAAGAGGAAGAAGAAAGCAATAGCAACCATCAATCTAGAGTTGACATCGCCACCGTCGAAGCTATGACTTTGGCTCACCAGCTCGCTCTTGGGCACAAATCTAGACATGATGTTGTTGATGAGGGTTTCCACAAGTATTCTTTCCGTGATCAAGATGATTTGCCAGAATGGTTTTTGGATGATGAAAAACAGCATTCTAAGATTGCCAAACCAATGACTAAAGAAGCTGCCTACGCTATCAAAGAGAAAATGAAGCAATTAAACGCTAGACCAATCAAGAAGGTTCTTGAAGCTCAAGGCCGTAAGAAGTTGAGAGCTCTTAGAAGAATTGAAAAATTGAAGAAAAAATCCGAACTTATTTACGGGAATGACGCTCTTAGTGAAAAGGATAAAGCCGATGAAATTACTAAATTGTCCCAACGTATGAGTAATATCAAAGGTGGTAAACGTGCCAAACCTAAGGTTACTGTGGTAGTTGCTAGAGGCGGTAACAAGGGTCTTTCAGGTAGACCAAAGGGTGTTAGGGGTAAATATAAGATGGTTGATGGTGTCATGAAGAATGAAATGAGAGCTTTAAAACGTATTGCCAAAAAAAATAAGAAGAACGGGAAGAATTAGATGCTGTTCTAGTGTTATTAGATTAGACATTGTTTTCTTTTTTCTTTTTTTCTTTGAAAATTTTGTTTTCTTGTGTCAGAATGTAATTTTAGTTATATTTTTTTGTTTGTTCATTTAATAATATGAGTTTTTTATTTATTTACGATGAATTATTGTAGTTTCCATAAGGGTTGATTCTCTCTTTTGACAGAGGGAGCCGCGTTATTCAGAAAAAATAAAATAAAGACGCACGAAAAAAATATTTATGTAAATATAACGCGCAAGCTGCTATCTCAATCAACTTACTATCGGTGATATCTCAGTTTTCATAGCTATGGGAGGGAAAAAAATTAGACAAACAGATTATAATGAAGTCCACAAGATTACTTCAGGTCAAGTTATCATCGATTTGGAGAGTGTGGTGAAAGAATTGTTAGAAAATAGTCTTGATGCCAATGCCACCAACATCGAAATAGTATTCAAGGACTATGGGCTGCAATCAATAGAAGTGAGCGATAATGGAACGGGAATAAGTGAGGAGGACTTCGAAGGGATTGCATCTAAACATCATACTTCTAAAATAAGGAATTTTGAAGACTTGCAGTCGAATGTGCTGACATACGGGTTTAGAGGTGAAGCAATGTCAAGTTTATGCTATATTGGAGATGTGAAATTGACCACTTGTACCACGGAAAATGCCCCCAAGGCCACAAAGTTGGAATTCGATCATATGGGTAGCATAGTATCAAAGACTACCACTTCCAGAAGTCAAGGTACTTCGACAATTGTTAGTGATATATTTTCCAGTCTACCGGTGCGACGGAAAATATTCTTGAAATACTTGAAGCGAGAATACTCAAAAGCAATAAACTTAATTCAATCTTATTCTATTGTTTGTGAGAATGTGAAAATATCTGTTTACAATATCCCGGGGAAATCAAATGGGAAAAAAATGGTGTGTGGCACAAGTTCGGACAGTACGATGCTTGATAATATTATTAGTATATTTGGATCGTCAATGAAGAAATCTTTGATGAAACTTGATTTCACTCTCTCTGTCAAACTCAAGAAATTTCATCAACAATTAATTGATGATCTTGATCAACTAGATGAGAAAGAGGAAGACGAAGAGGATGAAGAAATAAATAACCAGCGAGACAACAACGAAAAAATGTCGCTCAAATTTAGTGGATACATCTCCCACCATTCGTTTGGGTTAGGTAGGAATTCGAGTGATAGGCAAATGATTTTCATCAACTCTAGGCCTGTTATTACTCCGAGATTCACGAAAATAATAAATGAAGTGTATCGCTCATATAATAGATTACAATACCCAGTTATTTTCTTGAACATTCATGCTGATGTCAAATATCTTGATATTAACGTCACCCCCGATAAGAAAACAATCAATTTCTTCAACGAAGGATTAATATTGGCAGAGCTTAAAGAAAAAATCAATCAACTATATGGCGATCAAAGTGATATTCTACCCACTTCAAATTTTTCAAGTACATATAATCCCTCGCCATCTTTCAGTCCTAAAGGGTCCCAAAAAGAAATTGGAGAGTCTCTCGAAAGAAAACGAAAAGAAGACAATATAGAAGACAACGAGAACTATAATCTTGATGAATTATATTCGAAGGTAAAAAAACAGAAATTGCAACAAAAGAATATCCAAGAATTTTTCCCTCCATCTCAGCTCAGTTATACCAACGAGACGTCAGATCAATATGAGGCGTCAGATCAACATGAGGTCTCAAATCGAAATGCTGAGGTCGAAGTTGAACATGATGATGTTATTCCTAATTGTGACACAAAGGATATTGGCGAAGAGGAGCATGAAGTTGATGATATGTATGACGATGAAAAAGAAGATGAACAAGGAGATGAAGAGAAAGAAGGGATAGAAGAGAAAGAGAGACAACAGAAAAAAGGAGAAGAGAAGGAAATGGATAAGCAGCAACAAGATAAAAAAGAAAAAGAGGAGAAAAAACTGGAAGAAGATTCAGGTTATAAAGAGCCTGGCAAGGCCACCATCAGCAGCCAGACTGATGATTTTGATATTAGTGTAGTGAATGATACTATCGAAGATGCTCAATCAAGAAGCTTTGCTCTTGGAACTCAGGAAGCGCCTGACACTGATGAATCGAATGCTGATCTATCGAACAATTGCAACCTCAAAGACTCTAGTGTTAATGAGAATCAAACTGCTCTGAACAACCATCTGGCTCATTGCGATTGCTGTCACGAATTAAAACCGAAAAAAAAAATTACTGAAGTTAATGAGAATACAGAATTTTCTAGAAGTTCAAAATCAGCAGATTCAATTGTCGATACAAAATTTTCAAAAAACTTCTTGACGAAAAAAAACTATGATTCTCTTAATTATACCATCAGAATTGACACTAATCTATGTGATATTAAAAGTAATTTCAAGTATGATCATCAAACAACATTAACTGAACTTGATAAGCTTGTTTTTGATGACGTCACAGAGGATTCAAAGGAGGCTGAATCAAAGCTTTCATTAACCATAAGCAAATCGGATTTTTTGAAAATGAAGATTGTTGGTCAATTCAACTTGGGATTTATCATAGTAATTAAGGAGGATGATCACGAATTGTTTATCGTCGATCAGCACGCCTCGGACGAGAAGTTCAATTTCGAGAGATATTCAAAAGAAACTGTATTGCAAAGCCAGCCTTTGGTGATTCCTCAAGAGTTATTATTGGATCCAATTGATAAGATCATTGTTGCTGATCATCTAGACATTTTTAAAAAGAATGGCTTTGAAGTGGTATCCAAGGATGATACCGAATCAGATTCTACAAAGCTTTATTTGACAACATTGCCGATGTCAAAAGGAACCATCTTTGATACTTCAGATTTCAATGAGTTAGTCTCTTTGATTAAAGAGAACCAGGACATCGGAACTCGAAAAAATTTGCAGTCTTTGAAATGTTCAAAGATAAGGTCTATGTTTGCCATGAGAGCTTGTAGAAGTAGTATAATGATCGGCAAGCCTTTAACAGAGAAAACCATGGTTAGGGTAGTGAGAAACCTACATGGGTTGGATAAGCCTTGGAACTGCCCCCATGGAAGACCAACGATGAGACATTTGACTAAGCTAGATCAGTTCCAAAGTTTTAATGATGATTATTCGTTGTAGCCTAGGAATCATACAGTTAGCTTTGATCACTATTATTTTCCAGTTTGTTTTTTTGATGTTTTGATAATATATGCCATTTATTATTATAATCTACAAAGTTTTCAATAAAGTATCACTATAAAAACCCCAAAAAAAAAAAAAAAAAAAAACAACCGAAAAAGGAAATAATGTGTAGAACAATAGAAAGGGGTATAAGAACCATTGGACACTAATTATCAATTATTGAATGACAGTCGATGGACCTATCAACTCAAATAATTGGGATGATATATAATCTCAAGAAAAATTATGAATCGAAAAAATAAAGTAAAAAAAAAAAACATCATTATGTTGGTAAAGAACACTAATATCACTATTCTTCACTATTCATCAATTCATTATTGTTCATCAATTCATTCCACTATACAAATCGCCATTACCAGTATTGGACATTACATTCTTTCTTTGCAGAATCGGACTTCCAGCAATCATTGCCTTGCCATCTTCATCATCACCTTCATGTTTTAATCCTCCACAATTAGTGGCAGCTTCTTTCTTTAACTTTGGTGTTTGTGAGGTAGGTGTACCGAATTGGACAAAGTTCCAAATGGCAGGGGATGCCTGAAGATTAGATGGCTGATTATTATTGTTGTTCGTTGGTGATTTAATCAAATCATTCTTGGCTTTATAATCAGGATTTTGGTTCTTTATGTCGTAATTTTCTCCATCGTTTTTATTGTGGTTCCTTGCGAAATTCAATTTCTTGGAAGAGCCTCTTTCTGGCGTATAAGCTTCTAAAGCACTAACCGCATACCCTTTACTAGGGCTAGAAAAGCTCATCAAATCAATATTGACAGGTCCAGAGGTTTGCGTAGAGGTGCCAACGTCGCTCTTATCGTAACTATTTTCTTTATTTGAGTTTGTCGAGCCTCTGGAAATTTTGGGCGATGGTGTTTGGACTCCATTCCTACCACTGTCACTTTCTGATGATTTGCTAGGCTTGTCACCAAGAACGCTATTTTTCAAGTCGCTTGGATTCATCGGCTGAGAAATATTGTGCTGAGCCACACTTGTTGGTTGTTGTTGAGCTGGAACTTGTTGCGGCATAGGTTGCTGGAAATTAGATGTGGTTCTAGTATGTGCCATGTATGAAAGTGAAGGGGCGATTGCCTGCTGCTGAGTTTGCTGCGATTTAGCATGGTTTTGCTGAGAATATTGCTGGTTCAGCTGCTGGAGGTATAACTTGGCTGAGGACGATAGTTCTTCTGGAATTGTATCTCGTGGTGGTTGATAGCTATTAGTCAGGTTTTCAGCATTCTTCATTCCATTGGGCAAATTACTATGTGTTGCCAAGTGCAATTGTAATTGCCGAGAAACACTACTGCCTCGTTTAATCTTGGTCATCGAGCCGTTAGCAAGACTCTTCAAAAATTCTTGTTTATATGATTCTGCAATTTGCCACTTCATTCCCTTACCAGGTTCATTTGGTCTTCTTGGGACTTTTTCAAACGCCTTGTTCAAGGAGAGGTTATGGCGAATCGAGTTTTGCCACCCGGTTTTAGAGTAGCGATAGAATGAATAATGTGAAGAAATCCATTCATAAATTTCAGATAATGAAAGCACACCATCTTCGTTAGACAAAATTGCTTGCGTGATCATCGTTGCATAAGAGTACGGTGGTTTGATATCTTTAGATTCTTCTTTTGATAAGTCTGTATCCATGTTAGCGAAATTTTGATGTGAAGATTTCATTGTTGACAACACATTAATTCTATTAGTACTATTATTGTTGCTATTGTTGTTGTTATTATTATTGTTGTGAGTATTATTGCTAGTGCTGTTGTCGTTATTATTAAAATAGGTATCATTATTATTCTTGCCGTTATATAACGAGTACCCTTTAAAGCCATTTTGTTGTTGGGCTTGATAGGTATTATTAAATGTCAATTTGCTTTGATTTGAGTTGGAGGATGAGTTGAAGTATGCGGTACCGTAGTTCGGCCGTTTTTTCAAAAAATCATTCAATCCAGGAAGTTTTTGAGCAGCGAGGTTCAATACATTAGGTGAAATTTGCGGAGTGGTATCTGGTAAAATAAACATCATTTGAGTTCCACCAATATCCATCACTGTACCACACTTTAAAACTGCGGGTGGTGCATCTTCTCCACACTGAATCCGGCTAGTATCAATCTTAGCACCATTTCTACCGAAGACATTCAACTCCCAAACCCTAGTTTGTAGGTTATAGGTTATAGTGGCATGCCTTCTGGATACGACCTTCGCGGGACCTAGATCAATATCAATTAATTTTTCTCCTGGTTTAATCACATCGGTATTACGGCCAATAGTTGTTTCAAGGGACTTGACATAATAAGTCCAATTTTTACCGGCAATTTTGGCATAAGCTTGTACTTCTCCTACAGGGTTCTTTTCATTTGAGTACTGATTAGCAACCATAGTTGGATGATCAGGGCATGCTAATATAGTTGTGACAGAATTGGCAAGTTCAAATGGGTCTTCATAGATTTGAGAGGGCTGTGAAATAATGAAATGTTAGTAATCACACACAAGGCCAGAATGAACAGATATATAAAATAATATTGATATCCTAGCATGGTATGCTCACAATCTTCTCATAATGTTATAAATGAACGAACAATCAAAAAAAATCCAGAAGGAAAAAAAAAAAGTCCAATTGAAGATTCGGTTGATTCCAGAAATTATCATAGATGAATTTAAATGATCCCAATTATTGTCATCGAGTCGATAGTAAGCTGCTAGACCAGAAACATCAATGGGAAAAAAAGTGGGATACAAAAAAATAATAGTGCACCTTCAAAGCATGTTATTGACTTCTCAGGTAAACAAAAGCTGAAAAACAACAACAAATAAATATCCGCAAAACACGGGGAATAAAATACAAATAAACAAGACATACACTCAAAGGCTCCTCTGCTGCCCTCTTTCTGGTCTGCGTAGACATATTTGGCAGGTTCAACTAAAAATACAAGACGATTTATTGATGGATAGCAAACTTATAGACTCATCCACCCTCAGAAAAAAAATAGTATTGTGTGTTTACAGTTTCTGAAGGTAAACAAGAGAAAAAAAAAAATAAAGAAAAAAAAAAAAAAAAATCGTACCCGGACATCACGCGATATCCACGTGTGTAATAATTATACCATCATTACGGGTGTTTGCGGTGGAGAAGAGCAACTCTTGCCATGCATAGCAAAGCACTCTACGCAAGAAGCTTGTAATGTTCTAGCACCTGTTTTTTTTTTTTTTTTTCTTTTCTATTCAGAAGCCAATTATATATAAATCTATACATCTTCGCATACCGTATTTTTCTAAGATAAATAAATGTTTATTACACTTTTGAGCGAAACAATATCGAACAATGAATCCAACTGTTGAAGCCTCAATGAGCTCCGAATTATCGACAGACGTTATCGCTGATATTATATCCTATGATTACCAAGGGAATTTAACGCACAACAGAAACACGGTAGATGAATTGTTTGCTATTGATAGGGTTTCCAAGCAAGTGTTCAATGAGTTTGTGAACAAGTTTTTGGCCGCCAACAAATTCAATTACCGTGATGTAAAGATTGAGTACGATGATGAGATACAGGTGATTACCTACTCCTTTCCATCGTTCTTCCATTTGATATCTACTCCAATCTTGTTCACTTTGTTTTATAAGCATCCTCATAACGAGTCAGAAGAAGGCCACGAGAAGAACTTGAAGATTAGTAAGAAAATTAGCTCTCGATTCAAGAAGCGGAACCATGATGCTGTCCATGAAGAAGAGGAAGAAGAAGAGGAAGAAGGTGATGAGGACAAGGATGAAAATGAAAAAATAATAGTTGACAAAACTAATAATTTGATCGTCACTTACTACCAGGTTAACAACTTTTTGCCAATTCTCTTGAAAAGTAAGAATAAAGTGGCCTCATTAAATAAAGATCTTTTGATTGTTCCCGATGGTGTCATCCTTAACCCCGATTCTTTGACTGAACCTATTTTTTCAATCGAAATTACCAATATGGAAAACTTAGAGAAGATGCGGTACAAAATACTCCACTCTTACAGCAGATTTAAACGTCCAAATAGTTATCGTACCATTTTGTTGTTGATTTTTAGTTATAATCTTGATATTACTGTTGAGGTTTGGAAAAAAGTTCCAATTCCTTCAAACTATGAAACCGAATCTGTGGCAAAATTGGTCAAAGGTGCTGTTAATATTCCAAAAATTTTAAATAAAAAGCAAGAATACCAGAAGATTGCTGATTCCATTAGGGAGGCAAAGTATTTAAATTTGAACCCGCAGAAGCATAAGTTTACTTATTACTTGCAGAACAAGGCATACCCAATAAGTTACGACTCATGTAACTATCAAACCAAGATAGAAGAAGAAAACGGTATACCTTTACACTATTTTGATATCCACTTCCCTATTAGCGATCCAAAAGAAGAAGAGAAATACAAGAACTCAATGATTTCTTTGCATTATGACGAAATCAGAAACTTGATTGGTGAGCTAATCAGGAACAAGGTTAATAGGTTGAAGGGTGATGTGGACAATTTGTCAATTGTTGAAAATATTCGAAACAGAGCTAAAAAGAATTATTTCGACCTTTGTGACTTAGATTTTCCAACCGCTTGATAGGATAATTGTGGAGGAAGTGCTTTCTGCTCAATTTTTACAGTTTTATCAATAAAATATATGAAAACCTATAAACGAAACCATGAATTGTAAGATTATTGAGCAAAAAATAACCTTTTTTGTTTTTTGAAAATAATATATAATACTAGAGTAGCTAAAATAATCCCTCTAACTCATCATCATAATCATCTTCATCCATATTATCACCGACCATCTCTACCAACTTCTTATCAGTATTATTATCATTACTATCATTATCATTTTCATTATTATTATTATTATCATTCTTCTCATCTTCATCTTCATCCGAATCCTCTACGTCATCCTCGGAACCATCCTCAGAGCCGTCATCCTCCTCGTCATTTTCTTCATCTTCATCATCATCCTCATCATTATCAGAATTGTTTGATTTCTGGTCCCTTTTACCCTTGTCTTCCTCTGTCTTTAATTGTCGCTTCTTCATTTCTAATTCATGTTTCAATTTTTGAATGGTACCTATGACTCTACCCTTAAGTATCTCATTGTGGATATCTCCAAGGGTCTTCTCTTTTTCCTTGACGGTAGCTTCCAATTCATCAATTTCTTCCCTCAAAATCCTGTTATGTTGCTTAGAAGATATAGCTTCTTCATCTTCTTCCTCAGCTTCATCATTCTCGTCATCATCCTCATCATCATCGTCATCATCGTCTTCGTCATCATCATCTTCACTGGCTTGCTCGATTTCAATTTCTTGGTTTCCATTTTCATCAGCTTCAAAGTCATAATCATTAAGCATGTTTTCTATATCTTGGTCATCAATCTCACCATCGCCTTCAACTTCAACATCAACTTCCTCGCCATCTTCATCTTCAGCTTCACCATATTCGTCTTCTTCTCCATCTTGACCATACGCTTCAGGTGTAGTGCCTAGATTACTACTTGGAGAAACAAGACTTTCCAAAGTATGAGAGACATTAATCGATGAAGGTTGATTGAAACCCGACGCTTGGAAATTGGCAACACTATTATTATATTCATCCTCATTCATGAGATCTAAGCGAACAGTTTCTGCTTCCTCATCTAACCTCAACAATTCTTCCACTTTGTTTTCAATTTTTTCGATGTTTTTGATATTCAAACTTGGCTTAAATCTATTGTGGCGAATGTCATTCATCGGTGGAGCTATTCCATCATTATGTAGTTCATGAATAGAATCATATGATTCTTTAATACTCCTTATAACTGCCTGTTCATGCCCATCCTCCTTAGGGTTTTGGCTGCCATTTTCATCTTCATCGTTATAATTGAAGAAGATTTCGTAGTCCTGGGCACTTATCTTTTTGAAGGCATATAGCATTTGACAAACATCAATAGTTTTGAATATATTTTTTTTGTCAACTGATTTATGACTCTCCAATACCGTCGGCAAATCCACCAACTTCGCCAAGAAGTATGAATTATTGATAATAATGACTGCCCTTCTTGGATCTTTCCATCTAATATTTATTCCTGATAAATCGCTGCCCCCACTTTCGACGCACTGCCTTACGTAGTCTAACTCTGCATCTTTCATCAACCTTACAACGATGCCTTCTTCCAATAATGGTTCATCTTCTTTGTCTGGAGCTTCCGAATCATATCCATCTCCAAAAACTTTCAACTTGATCAGCGGGATTCTTGGGACCACTTTGATTTTTGGAGCCTTTGATTTTCCAAGTCCATCTTTCTTAGTATTATCCGCATCAAATTTCACCCGCAATATCAGCTTCTTCTTCTTGACAGGCTTTAGTTTAATGATTCTTGGAGGTTTTTTCGCGTTTCCATCCTTTGTGATTCCTGATGCGGAAGACGATGATGATGAAGATGGCGGAGGTTTTAGTTTTAGTTTTGGTTTTTCTCCATCTCCTTTGGATGAAGACAAAATGAGTTTTTTCTTATTAATTTTCAACTTCATATTATGGCATGAAAGAAACACATATGATACAATGTCATTGGATATACATGATTTAGGATTCTCAGAGATCTCTGTTTTGTTTTCAAACATCTTTTATTTTTTTTTCGCTTGTCTTTTCACATTTGGTGTGCGGATAGCAAACTTATATACATATTTGAAAGGCACTCATCAGCGCTAGAATCCTTTATCGCAAACATTTCTCGATTAACCTCCATGTGCTGGTAAATGGTAGGCCTACGACGTTGTTATAATCGCCTTCAATTTTGCTAAAGAGTAATCCACCCATTCCTTGTATTTGGAAACCCCCCGCAGCTCCAGCGCCTTCATTTGAATCAACATATAGTTGTAAAAATGAATCATCCAAATTCTCATAGTCTATTGTGAGTCTAGTTGATTCCACATGGGAGCCAATCTTTACATCCTTTAAAATATTCGCATCGACAATATCGCTATACTGTTCGCAACTATTTCCGCACAGATCATTCCCGTTTCTTCGGGAAAATATCACCACCGCCGTTTTGACATAGATTGGGAATTTGCAATCCTTAATATGCTTCAATTTTTCAAATTGGTCCATTTTGGAACTAGGTTTCTCGTAGATTATCCCCTCACATTCCACAATGGTATCTGCTGCCAAAACAACGAAGTCCTCATTCAGGGCCTTGGATTGAAGAAATTGGTTCAAAACTGAAAGTCCTTTATGCGTTGCTGTTTGCAAAACATACTGCGGCAGTTAGTACAATAAATTTCACAGACGCAAGAACTATCAAAAAGCATATACTCACTTCATCAACAGAGTATTTTGATTTGTCCAAATTTTCCTCAAAGTTGGAGTTCATGATTTTGAAGTCTTGGATGCCCAATTTTTGGAGAATCTCTCTTCTCCTGGGAGATGTAGAAGCTAACACAAATGTTTTCAGTTTGAGTTGTTCGTACAAAGGATGCGAAAACTTTGCTGCCATTGATAATACTGATGATACTGAGGTTAGAAAGGAATATATCCAAGCAGTTATATAAATAACTGGGTCGGAGGAGTTTTTTTTTGTTTATAAGAAAGAGCAAAGATACCAAACTTCCGTGATTCCACAGATTTGGTGCATGATCCAGAGAAAAAAAAAATATAAAGAAAAGTATCGATTTTTCAATCTTCTTTCCTCAGCCATTGCAAAAGCCTAGATAGTCTGAACGATATGGCTCGAAAGATCGCTATCTATCAAGATAGAACAATTTTGAACCTGGAGAATTTAAAATTCTTGAAAGAAAATATTGAAGCAAAGAAATCTACCTTAAGTTTTTCCGAATTATGGAAGCAAATATCGAAGAATCTTACCACAATATCAGTCCCAGAAGATGTTGATATTCAAATAAGATCCTTAGCATTGGGGTCTATGAGTTCCGAATCATCACCAAAGTTTCAAATGGCGCTATTGCTCCTCATTAAGGAACAATTCAATGTCAAAAGAATTTCCTTGTATGATCCAGAATTCAATGATTTAGATAGGGAGCTAATGACTAAAGAATACGACATGACTGTTGATGAAATCGATCCCTTCAGTAAGGAAAATAACCATAATGTCATATATTATCTTCCTCATATACCGCTAGAGGTTTTGGAAGGTCTCATTGCCGAGAAGCATCCTTCGTACATGATATGTAACAATATAGAAAAACATTTATCAAGATTCACTGTGAATGAGATTATCACAAAGTTTCCTGAACTCAGCCTGGTATATTTCAAGTTAGAACCCAATGTGAATGACGACTTTACTGTCGTTGAGAAGAAAAAGCCTCGGAATAGGAAAAAAAAGTGTCATTCTCAAAGATTGGCGCAAGTGATGGAAGATGAAAAAACGCAAAAACAAAGATTTCTCGACTCAGTCAAGGAAACCTATAAAGAGATAGACATTATGTATAAAATAGAAGCATCGAACGTTCCGGCAGAAGCAGGCAATAGTTTCAGCGACTTGTTTCTCTTGAATTGTCGCCAATAAAGATTTTTCTTGTTATTGTTTTACTTTCTAGAATAGTTGGGATCCGCTATTTTGGTTCCAGCACCGCCCTTCAAAAATTACCCCCAATTTCAGTTGCAGATCATAAACACCCTGGAATGAAACACACATTTATTAGTCCAGGATTTTCTCAACCCCACTAAAAAAATAAAAAAATTAGAAAAAAAAAAAAAAATAGGGACTAAAACAAAAAGGAAACTCAGAACTTCTTATTGTTCTCATCATAATCTTGATAAAATGGCAAATGCTGATATTGAGAATCCTGCCTCGGTTGGCTCATCGGCTCAAGTAGAGGCCAAGTTGTACACACCTCCTAATCCCCACCAAGTGTTGAGAATTGCGTTAAACTTGAAGTCATTACTTGATAGCATTATTCCCAATGCGGTTCCAATAACCTCTTTGCTGAATATCTTAACACCAAGAATTGTTGATCTCGCCTTGCAAGCTTGCGGTGGTAAAGGGAATGGTGAAATTGGTACATCTTCCAGAAAATATAGAGGCTGTGTTATTTATTGTTTGATTATCGTTAGTACTTGGTATGACAAGTTGTCGCAAATGAATTTACATGAAAGTGACCTCTACCAGTGCAGATCTGCTGCCACCGAACATTTGGCTAAACTGATTATCGATAGCCACAATCTGAAAGATCAAAATTTCTTGTTCATTCAAATGTTATGCCGTCGATACACTATTGTGTTGAACGACGAAGTTACTTCTCCTACTAGTGCCTTGGAATTGGCTGTGGACAAGCATTCTATTGTGATCATCAGCTCATCTGGATATCAAAGATGTATGAAATGGTTGTGGAGAGGCTGGATTATTCAATCCAGAAGTGATCCTCAAACTTACATCATGTACAAGGAAGTTAATAATTCAAGATTTTTGAGTCATTTCAACCCAAATAGAATTAAGTCTCCACAATTTCAAAACATTATGGAGATTATGATTTCTGTTGTTTATTTGATATTATTCACATACCTTATCAACAATCACGACAAAAAACCAGATGGTGCTGAAATTATTTTTTACTTGTTCACCATCAGTTTCTCTATCGATGAAATGGTGAAGTTTTATCATATTGGTTCTAGCTATTTCACCAGTTTCTCTAGCTGCTTCAACGATACCATGTATAGTCTTATCATCATATCCTTTATGGTAAAGGTATTTGCAATTCATCATAGGTCGGAATACTACAACGAAGTTTCCTATAAAATATTGTCCTGTGTGTCTCCTCTTATGTGGTCCAGATTATTGTTCTATTTGGACTCTCAAAAATTCATTGGTGCTATGATTGTGGTTATTCAAAAGATGATGAAAGAATCTATTTTGTTCTTTACTCTTTTATTCATTATCATTATCGGATTTTTACAAGGTTTCATTGGTATGGACACTGCTGATGGTAAAAGAGATGAGTCATATATGCTATTCCATTTGATGGTCAAAACTGTTATTGGTGGAGTTGATTTCGGAGCATTTGAAAAATTGGCCCCTCCATATTCTGGTATTTTGTACTACGCCTTTGTTTTTATTATCACCGTGATTTTATTGAACATTTTGGGTGCTTTGTTCAATAGTTCCTATTCTTTAATTGTTGCCCGTTCTACCGATGAGTACTTGGCCTTGAACTCCGCAAAGACTTTGAAGTACATCAGATCACCAGATTTAGATTTGTTTATTCCACCATTCAATTTATTTGAAATTCTCTTCTTGACTTTGCCATTAAGCTGGTGGGTACCAAGATATTATTTCAAGAAGATTAATTATTATTTGTTGACTGTTCTTTATCTTCCATTTTTGGTTGTGATTGCCATTCACGAAGTGAAAGTTTCTAAGAGAGTGCAATACAACAGATTTAAGAGCTTGCCTGATGATGCGAATGAGATTGATACCGAATGGGACTTGACCGATGGGTTCCAAGACGATGCGATTATTGATCTCAATAATAGCAACTCTGAGGGATCTACTTCTCTTGAAAACAATCAAAGTTTAATTAACTCAGCCTTACTGGTTCAAAGAGCATTTGAAAGACAAGACCCTGAATTCTTGGTTGATATTAATAAATTCAATAGGAAGATCAAAGACATTGCCCCTCCAATTCAAGAAAGTAATGAATTGGGAATCTCTTGGGAAGTGTATCAATTGCATTCTAAGATTGATAAATTGACAGATTTGGTCAACAACTTGTATCAAGAGAACCAAGAAATAAAGAAGAAATTGAATTAATGTGCTCCTCTCTCATTGAAATGACTTTCCGTTTTTTTGGCCTATAAATTTTCAACTTAATTTTCTATCCATTCCTTTTTGTTTTCTTCATTTTTGTTTTCTTTTTCGTCTGCCTTTATATATTCTTTTAATGTTGTTTTCAAAATCTGGAGCACATTCTAAGGAATGTTTTTCTAAGAATAGACTGTCATTCCTGTGAGCTACTGTTTTGTGTGAAGCTGGAAGCATACCTTTTTTGACATCTCAAAGACTTGTTTCGTTTCAAAAGTTACATCACTATCATTGAAAAGTATACCTTATTTTGTTTTTCTTTGGATCTTTGTAGAACATTATCTATTTTTTACTAATAACATATTTCACGTAGGTTACACAAAGCAATGTCCCATAAAATCAGTTTTGCCTACCCACCACGCAGCCAGGAATTGTTGATTTTCCTGTGAACTTACTCACTTTTTTGGAAACCTTCCAACTGAATAACACAAAGATATTTCTCCTTTCTGAATAACCTAAAAAAATAATATCTTGTCATGACTACAAAACATGCTCACTGTCCCAGTATTAAGCATTGGGAATAATGATCACGTGACAATAGACAAAAGAGATATTTTTGAGAGATGGGATGAGTGAGAGAGAAACCCTGTTATTGAATTTCCTGATTTAAACTTGTCTGTAGATATAAAAATGGGAGAACCTGCAACTACTGCAAAAGTAATATTACATACTGATAAAGGGCCTTTGAATATTGAACTTTGGGCAAAAGAATGTCCTGTCAATGCAAAACACTTTCTCAGCAATTGCTTGAATGGTGGTTACATTGACAATTATAGTTCCTTCAATAAAATATCGAAAAATAATCTAATATCATTCAATACAGGTAAAGCGAATCAAGACAACTTGTTGAAAAAAGAGACTAACCAGCGAATACGGTTCAATAGAAGAGGGTTGGTTGGGTTTGGCAATGCTCTTGACAAATCTTGCACTGATGAGGAGTTTTTCATCACTTTGCGACCGTTCCCTGAGTTCAACAATAACTACACAATATTTGGTACCATAGTTGATAATTCAATTTATAATGCCATAAGGATATCTGATAGTGAATTGGTAGAAGGAAATGAATATCAGCCAATATATCCTTCTAAAATTTTAAAAACTGAAGTGATCGTACCGTATTTTGAAGATCTTGAAAAGACTATTATTGACAATAAGGAATCAGAAGAACCCGCAAAGAAGAAACCAAAAAAGAGTGATTCCAAGAAAAAGAAAAAGAAGGCAGTGAAGTTAAGCTACGACGATGAAGATGATGAAGAAGCAGAGGATTTCAAACCTGTGAAAATTAGGTCCGCTCACGTTGCTCTCAAAGATCAAAGTTTGTCAAAGAAGAAAGTTAGCAGCAAAAATTCGGAAGAGAAACAATTGGAAAAAGAAGATAAGAGTGTCAATGATGACATTGAAGTGAAAGTGGAGAGCATTAGTACCACCGAGGGCAAAAATGACTCCGATAAACAAGAGTTGGAAGCAGAGATTGAAAAATTGAAAAAATCATTATCGAACAATAAGCCAGAAAAGGAGGAGAACAAGGAAAGTGATGTCACATCATTGATACAGAATCAAAAAGTTGAGTATCTTAAAAACCAAAAATTCAGCACCAATAGACAATTGAGAGAGATTCAAACTTTTAATATATATGAAAAATTCGAGAAGAAGATCTCGAACTCCATGGGAGAACAGGAGAACCTGATAAAACAGAGGCCGTCTGGTTTTGATGACGAAGAGCAGGAGGCACAAGAAAGCGATGACGAAGATGATTATTTAGATTTTATGAATCATCAGTTGGACTTCAGGGAGGAAGATTCCCAGCATGATGATGATTTGAAAACTGTAAATTTATAGAATTTTAGGTGAGATTTACATGCTTTGGACGGGTTAATTACAACGTATTTGTATCTACACATATTTATCCTATATCATTATTTATTAGTGATGAATGGCGCCGTAAAAAATCCTTATGTAAGAAGTTCTCAACGTCTTTCATCATCAGTAAGGCTTCCACTTTGTTGTCTTACAATGATAAGATGTATCAATATAAAAGTCAGCATTCATTACAGAATTTTATTAATAAATATATATTCAATATGTCATAATATTCGTCACTCATTTTCATTGTAAACTATTCGATAGTAAAAAAATTTACCAAATCAAAGAAGATTTGCTTCCATTCTGGTTGCTCTTACTGGTCAAGTTATTAATATTGAAGTTCTGCAAGCTGCTCATTGTGTTCCCCGATCCTGGGTTTACAGAGCTGGCAAAGTTCACAGAGTTTGATACACTATCAAGACCTGGGTTCACAGATGGTGCAGCACTGTTGATACCAGAGCTTGACCCAAAGTTCACACCACTGTTGAAAGAATTCCCTAAATCATACTGGCCAAATCCAAGACCATTCAATAAACCACTTTTTCCTGCAGCCCCGCTATTACTTTTAGGTAACACATCAATTGGTCTTTGGGCGGGCTTCCTAATTTTCACATGTGTAATAGCACCCAGTAAATCGTAAGAGCACTCATAATTTAAACCAATACCACCACCATGTTTACTATTGTTTATAATTATTATGATTCTACTAACAAACCCAGTCAAAGTCAACAAAGTTGTATTTGGAATAAACTGCTTCGTCATCTGATACAAGTCTGGTAAACCAATAAACTTATCAGAGGCTCCGGTAAAGGTATCAAAAGTTAAGGCATGATATGCCCTGAAAATTGCATCTTCAAGGGTCAAGTCTGAAATGGAGCCTCCTGCACTTGTTATAGATGGGTTGGCCCCATTATTTCCAACAATATTATGAGACCCAGTGGTTTGAGGCACTTCTGGCGGACCGTTAGTTTCTCCAGACAGAGGAATGGCACCGAGGGCACTGACAGTAGAAGCGTTGGAATTTGTGGCGAGACTATTCCATAAGTTACTGGTTGCATTATTTGTGGATCCATTGCCCCAAATTTGGCTTGAGAGACCAAAACCATTAAGCAGAGAAGTGACATTGCCACCAATGGTATGCGATCCCCAAATATGATTATCCACATTGTTTGCAGCCAGAGCATCATTTACTGGTAATATATTATTCAATAGGCTAGCACTGGCAATTTTAGGAGTTTGACTGGAAACTGCTGGCACATTTGAATGGTCAGAAATACTATTGAAGGCCATGAAAGGGGAATTATGGTCGTAAGCATGAATTCCGCCAGCATTCACCATTGGCCTTGTGCCATTAAGATTACTGGTAGAGCTATTATCCCCCCAATGTGCGGGGCCCCCGGTTTCTTGATTTGGTATGAAATGAGAAGAGCCACCAGAGGATATTGAAGAGTTCCTGGCAGAATTGGCAGTTTGAGAGGCATTATAAACCATTGAATTATGAGTACTACCATAGAAATGTGGGCCATTAAGATCCTGTTGTAGAGTTTGGACAGACAGAAGTTGAGATGGAAAATGCATCTGCTGTATGGCCGGTGAAATTCTAGTAGTATCAACTTCAAATGAAGTTAATTGACTAGGTTGAATATGGTTATTATTACTATGTGCATCATTTGTAATAGTAGAAATCGGTGAATTTTCAAACATATTCTCTTTAACATCAGTTTGCAATCTACAGGCTTCCTCTGTCTTTTTTCTATCTTCCCACTTTTGCTTCTTCTCTGCCTCTTTCTTTTCTTTTAATTTCCGTTCTTCATCCAATTTCTTTTTTCTCTTTTCTTCCAATTCCTTTTCCCTTTTTTGTTTCTCTGATTCCCTCTGCCTTTCCATCTCTAACTCACGGCGCTTTTTCTTCTCTAATTGCTTTTTCTTCTCCTCTTCTTTTTTCTTTCTTTGTTCTTCTTTCCTCTTTCTTCCCAATTCAGTCTTTCTTTGCTGCTCTTCTTTCGCTAATCTCTCGGCTTCCAATCTAGATTGTTCTTTCTTTAATCTTTCTGCCTCCTTTGCTTCTTGCTGTTTTCTTTTCTTTTCTCGTTTCTTTTCTTTCTCCCTCTGTTTCTTTTCTTCTTTTAATCTTTCCCTCTCTTCCTCTTGGTTAAGTTCTTCAAGAAATTCCTTGGCTTTATCCTCTGCAACTTTCTGCTTATACGAAGCAATTAGTCTGTTGTGGACTAACCCAGTAATGACATTCCTGAGAAGATTTCTGCCCTCCTCATATAAATCATCATCATTTACATAATTATCTGTCGCAGCATCTGGGTACGCTTCCGCTCCTTCCGCTTCATGTTCTTCGTCATCTTCACACTCTTGATCTGAATCGCGACTATCTTCATAATCGTGGGACTCTTCATCACTATAATCATATTCTTCATCTTCATACTCTTCATCTTCCTCCTCCTCGTCCTCTTCACCTAGACAATATTCCTCATCTTCCGTGTCGTTATTATTATTATTGTTATTATTATTATTATTATTATTATTATTATTATTATTATTATTGTTATTATTATTATTATTATTGTTATTATTATGAGGGTGATGCTGATGGTGACGATGATAATCCTGATTTTGGCATTGAGAATCATCTAGGTGAGCATAATCTTCATTGTCAGTTTGGTCTTGGTTTTTGTTTTGCTGTTCATCAGAATCCTGGTAATCAATGTTTTCAAAGTCTGAACCGCCGAATACAATTTTGCCATCAGCTAAGTTATATTCCACAAGTTCTTCATAACGACTTAAATTCTTCTTTTTCTCATCCTTTAACTGTGCTGATAATGTTTTGAAATATTCTGCCGTCTTTATGCTTGCATAAAGTTTCTTGAAATCCGCAGTGTTATTCTTACCATCTTTGCCACATTGATCCAAAAACATTCGCAAATCATTTTTGAAAATACCTGCTGCTGTCTTATCATTAGGGTTGTTCATCACATTGGTAATTCTTTCCATAATTTCCAAAAACTCTTTGCCATCATTTTGAAGTAAATCATCGGCTATTGAAGCAATGGCGTTCTCATTCATATTCACACCAAAGCTACCATCTGGATTTTTCAATTGAATATCATTCTTATTATCGTTGTGTTCATTAGGATCTTCAGGAACTTCGGTGATGGTTGCAGATTTTGAATCTTTATCAGCACCTTCTTTGGGGAGACCTTTTGCAAAATTGAACATATTGATTTGTGACACCAAATGATCGAAGACACTTTTCATATTGAGGGGCTCCAGCTCTAAGCGAAGTAAGCCGTTGTTTTCAATTTTTTCAATCATCTCCTTGGAAGGATAATCATCGTCACTTTCATCGAGATTCACATTTTTCTCCAATGGACTATGTGCGTTTTTGCTATTCTCGGTATTCTCATTTCTAAAAACGATATTGCTCCTCTTGTGTATCACCTGTGGTTCTTGTTTTCTATTTATTTGGAAAGATTCATGAACTATCTCGTCTATGGTGGCGTTTTCAAAAACTTTGGAAAACTCATCTAAACTGGCGGCTTTCTCAAAAACTCGATGAAGCTGATATATCTTCTTTTCCATAAATGATCTTCTTCTACCACATATGTTACAATCGCAATCATTCTTGGTCACCTGTTTCAAGCCTTGTAGGAATGATTCCTCATCGAAATTAAAAATCTCTCGCTTTTGAGAATCCCCAAGCCCATTCCAAAATTCCAACACTTTGGTCTCCGAATCAGAAAAGTCTTGGTTCCAAATATCGTTCTTCTTATCCTTGCCTTTCTTCTTTTTATTTCTGCTGTTTCTATCCTGCTCAGATTTGTCATCTTTCTCAACGAGCTGCTCTACAATAACTTCGCCATTAGCGCCTTGACGTATCACCCTATGTGTTGGATAATCATCATCTGGATTCATTAGTTTGGCTTGAATATTGGAAGTATCAGGCTCGGAATTGCTGGATTGATTGCCTTTCTTATTCTTCTTCTTCTTCTTTTTCTTTTTCTTCTTCCCGCCTTCTTGTTCATCATTGTTGTAATCAAAATGTATACTTTCACCCGTTATGAATTGATGATGATGATGATCATTCTTTTTGACAGCAATTGTTTCACTCATCCTGCACTTCAGCCGCTATCTATGCGATAAGTATTTATGTTGATCAGAAATATCCAGTAGAATTGTCTCCTGCAATTTTGTAATTTTGCAAACTCACTTAAGTCTCAAGGTTATTCCAATGCTTTAGTGTCGTCAAAAAATATTAGTGAGGGTATGAATATATATTGGCAAACTTCCACTTCCAGTTTCTACCTTTGATGTGGTTGTACTCCAGGTTATCACTTGATAAAAACGACTGTCAAATATGTAGTTCTTATGAATAGTCAATATCTAAGGATATGGGTGATCTTAATGTAACACTGTGATGGTGGTGAAAGCGCTAACAAAAAAAAATCCTTTAATTTTTAGAGCTTCAAAAAAAAAAAAAAAAAAAAAAATAAGCCTTTGGAAACCATACACGTGACTTCAGGGGAATATCTTTATAATGATGTGTTAAGCTGATAGTTTTCGATTCTATTATCGTAACTAGATTTTAGAAATATAGTCTGATTTATACAATCAAGAGGCTAATTATAGAACAAAGAAGCATGGAAACGGATGATAAATGCAAATGACCAGTCCAGATAACTGAGGCCTAATAACCAAAGCTTGTAAAAACCCTGATCGATATCACTGGATACTTAACTTTGATACCTTTTGGTTGAAGAAATTGTATTCACTACCGTGGGTTCCAAATCAGCCATTTTTGAAGAAGTCATTGACTGGCTTTCAAAGTTCATGATAAAAAGAGATGCTTGGTCTTCGCATTCATGAAGAAGCATTACTGCTTGACTGTAGATCTACACCATTTTTACTTTAAAAATACCACTCTTTTTTTGTTTATTCTTTCATAATATCCTTAATATCTTACAAGTTATTGAAATACTTTCTAGAATCCTTTATATACAACACTAAGTTTACCCCCACCCATGCCATTGACCCGTCATTCTGGTAGCTACACCGACTAATCACCGACGGGTAAGAGTGGTTGTGGAGGCCTGTTTTTTTGTTATAGATTTTGTGGTGAATTAATCACAGTGGCAATTTGCTCGTCAATCATTCTATTGAATAAGCCACCCAAAACAAAAACATGTCCCTTGAAAAGACATCGCAGCAATTGAAGGATGCCTTCACTAAACAGGACTTCCAGACCTGTGTGAAATTACTCTCGTTAATCAAGGTCCAATTAGCCCAGCATAATTTATTGGTTCCAATTTTAGATAATAAAATCAATCAAGGCGATTTACTCATTTCTAGATCTCTTTTGGAAATCGGGGCTTTGGCTGCTATTAATGTGTCAAACTTGAAGTTGTTTGAAAAACTCATCATTGAATTGAAGCCTTTTTACAACCTCAAGACAGAATTCTTCCTCAACAATAAATCTGCATTTGAAAACAAATTGGAGGCACTATACTTATTATTGTTGTTGACAAAAGGCGAGATCTCACAATTCCACATCGAGTTGTTATCTCTTTCCTCCAGCATCAATGGTTTCAACTCAAATACAGTGGATGACATGAGTCAAATTGAAAACGATAAATATTTGAACTACCCAATCAAAATTGAAAGATGGCTCATGGAAGGGTCTTATGATAAGGTCTGGGATCTTATAAATAACACTGGCAGCACGAGTGCTGATTTCAAAGAATTCTTATCTTTCAACAATAGCTTGACCAATACTTTACGGAACGAAATCTCTAAATGTTTGAATGTTAGTTACGATAGCTTGCCAATCTCCAATGCTAAGAACTTGTTATTTTTCGATAATGAAAGGGCGTTGTCAAGTTACATCAGGACCAATTTCGGAATTACTACTTCTTGGAAAATTGAAAATGGAGTGATATTTTTCCCTAAGAAGGAAGAAGGAGAAGAGGAAGAGGAACAAGGAGACGCTATTGCTGTTGATGATTATTATAATGAACAAGGTTTTGGTGATGAAAGCCAATTTGATAGACCACAACAGAAGCTAACTATCAATGAATCAATTATTAAAAACGTCCTTGGTTATGCTACCGAAATGGAAACTATTGTCTAAGTTCCTCAACATTTGTATTTTAAATAAAAGAAAAAATCTTTTTTCGGTTTCATTTCTCTTTAGTTGAAAGCTTTGTAAACAAGAACTCATGGCATGGTTGTTACAAAACATAATAAAAAAAAACTGATTAATTTAAAATTATATTTCTATCAGCTCATATATACTAATGAATTGTAAATATTTACAGCTATACACGATCAAGAAACACGCTTATTTCTTTTGTTTCTTAGTGTATTCTTCAATCAATTGCTTTTGCAAGTGTGGAGGACATGGAGAATAGTTTTTAAATTCCAAAGAGAACTCACCCTTACCTTGAGTAGAAGCTCTAAGAGAAGTGGCAAATCCAAACATGGAGTTCAAAGAACATTCTGCCAAGATGGTGAAATCATCACTGTTGTTTTCAGTGTCATTGACCATGGCACCCAATTTGTTCAACAAACCAATGACACCACCTTGGAATTCATTTGGAGCAGTAACAGTAACATTCATGATTGGTTCCAAAACCACTGGGTTGGCATTGTTGAAAGCTTGCTTGAATGCACCAATGGTAGCAGCTTTGAAAGCATATTCGTTAGAATCAACAACATGAGTTTGACCATCATTAATTAACATCTTAACACCCAAAACTTTGTGACCAGTAAGTGGACCCTTCATACAACTTTCTTCGAAACCCTTGGCACAAGCAGCCAAGAACTTATCAGAGATCTTACCTCCGACAATTTGGGTTTCAAATTCATTCTTTTCACCATCAGCAGCAACGGACATTGAACCAATGACTCTACCAAATTGACCAGCACCACCGGATTGTTTTTTGTGGGTGTAGTCAAATTCTGTACTACCAGCAATGGATTCACGATAAGCGACTTGTGGTTTACCAGTGGTACAACTAACATTGTATTCACGCTTCATTCTTTCGACATAAATTTCCAAGTGCAATTCACCCATACCAGAAATGACAGTTTCCTTGGATTCAGCATCGAATTTAACTCTGAAAGTTGGATCTTCCTTTTGGAATCTGTTCATGGCCTTAGAAAAGTTAATAGTATCCTTAGTACTTGGTTGAATGGATAAAGAAATAACTGGATCAGGAACAAACATAGAGGACATAGCGACGTCAACAGACCCATCAGTGAAAGTATCACCCGAAGAACAGTTGATACCAAAAGTAGCACAAATTTCCCCAGAGTTAATTTCATCGATTTCTTCCATTTCGTCAGAGTTCATTCTAACCAATCTAGCAACCTTAATCTTCTTTTTGTCCTTGATGTTGTAAATGTAACCACCTTTCTTCAATTTACCTTGGTAAACTCTCAAGTAAGTCAATTGACCGTATTTACCATCTTCCAATTTGAAAGCCAAAGCAACAAGTGGTTCACTGGAGCTTGGAACCAATTCCACTGGTTTTTCAACTTCTGGGTCACTAACATCCAAACCCTTGTTCAAGATTTCAGCAGGATTTGGCAAATAATCAACCACAGCATCCAAAACCGGTTGGATACCAGTATTGGCCAAAGCAGAACCCATCAAAACTGGGGTGAATTTTCTGGCAATAGTGGCTCTTCTAATGGCAGCTTTAATTTGGTCCACAGATGGTTCCTTTTCTTCAATGTAGAATTCAGCGATTTCATCATCAACATCGGCCAAAGTTTCAACCAATAAGGCTCTTTTTTCTTCAACCAAATCTTTCAAATCTTCTGGAACGGCAGTGGCTCTAAGAATTTCACCTTGCTTACCTTCATTGTAAAGGGCAACTCTGTCAATGATGTTAACAACCCCCTTCAATTCAGATTCAGCACCAATTGGAACTTGGATAGCAGCAGCAGGAATCTTCAATTTCTTGTTGATTTGATCAATAGCCTTGAAAGGATCAGCACCCATTCTATCCATCTTGTTAACAAAAGTGACTCTTGGAACATTATATCTACGCATTTGTCTATCAACAGTGACAGTTTGGGATTGAACACCACTGACAGCACACACAACCAACACCGCACCATCCAAAACTCTCAAAGCTCTCTCGACTTCAATGGTGAAATCAATATGCCCTGGAGTATCGATCAAGTTGAAGTGATAAGATTCATCATCCTTATCCCAAGAACAGTAAGTGGCAGCAGATTGAATAGTAATACCTTTTTCTCTTTCCAAATCCATGGAATCCATTTTGGCCCCAACGTTGTCTCTGCCTCTAACTTCATGGATAGCCTTAATTCTCCCAGTGTAGTACAATACACGTTCGGTGAAAGTGGTTTTCCCAGAATCAATGTGAGCGGAGATCCCAATATTTCTGGTTTTACCCAAACGAGCAGCGTCTTCCGGTTTGATGGTAGCATTGATTTTATCGATGACCACCTTTTCTTCTTCGTAGCTCTTATTGACCATTGAACTTTGAAAGAATCTCTTTGAAGCCAAAGAGCGCCCAAACGCAGGAAGCTTCGAGCCTCTGCTGAGAGAGGCCACAAAACCTTTGGTAAGAGTGACCATTTGTCCTAGTTTACGTCTAAGTTCTTTGAAACTAGCCTCAGATAGACTTCAACTGAAATGTGAAATCGGTGTCAAAAAATAGAAAGATTGATTCTCCAAGATTTTTCAACAGAAAGAAAAAATTTTGATATGCACAAGCACGTGATACGTTTATAAAAATCAATAATAGCAGGGGTGTTTGTACTCTTGAAATATTTAGTTATATCATGAAGCTTGAAGCTTCCTGAAAAAAAGAAAAAATATAATAATATAATTACAAATGTTGATAGTAGTGGAACAAGGAATACATATTGGCAAAAAAAAAAAAAATATATACATATAAATTTAACTTATTTATTTTTTCTCTTTCTGTCTTAAGAATATATAATACACATACCTTTTCTTTCTACAATTTTTCATTTTTCATTTTTTTCTTTGTGTTTGAAATCAACAATTAAAACAATAACTAGTTTTTGATACCGAATTCATCCTTGATAGCCTTACCAAATCTTTCAATACCAATAATAATTTGATCCAAAGGAGTGGCAGCGTAGGTTCCTCTGAAGAAGAAATGAGTAGGTTTTTCAGTAGCAACTTGCTGTGGTGGGTTAGTTTGACCAACAGTCTTGAACCAAGACCCTGGAATCATGTAAGCACCGTATTTGACGGCTCTTTCATAAACGGCCTTCTCAACAGCAAGAACATCGCCCTTGAACTCAGTTTCAAATTTTGGATGTTTGGTAGCATCAATATGAAAGGCGAAGAACATACCGGCAACAGGAGGAACGAACTCCATGAGTTCAGTTGGGAAGTATTTGTAAATCGAGTCGACAGTGACATCTCTCTTGTGAGTATATTCGGCTCTTAATTTGATCAACCAATCCAAGTAACCGGATTGACCCCAACGGTTCAAAGTACCTCCGACAATAGATTGAGAGAAACCAGAACAGTTTTGGGAACTGACTTCTTGAAGTCTAGTGAATCTTTCAATGAAACTAGCTTTACCGGTAATCCAACCAACTCTGGAACCTGGTGCCAAGGTCTTGGAACATGAGTCCAATCTCAAAACTCTACCTTCAGTGTCCAAAGTCAAGAATGATTTGACTATGGCCTTCACGAATTCTTCGTGGTTATGGACAGACTTTCCAGATCTGGCATTGACATCCTTAGTGTATTCTTCCATTTGCAAAAAGTAGTATGGTTCATCTTCGACAATCAAAAGATCGTGCTTACAAGCAATCTTGTAAATTTCTTGACGACGTTCAGTACTCAAACTTGTACCGGTTGGGTTTTGACCGGTTGGAATGGTGTAAAGCAACTTTGGTTTCTTACCAATCCAGTTGGTCAAAACAGTATCAAGTTCGCTTGGAATGATCCCGAAAGAGTCCATCTTAATAGGGAATGTGGTGATGGATTGGGCGTTAGCAGCTTCCAAGGAGCTGGAAAAGGAGTATTCTTCCGTCAAAATTGTATCACCTTTGTCACAGAAGTTTCTGAGAAGGTCATTCCACCCTTGGGTGTTACCAGTGTTGACAATAAGATCCCAGTCTTGGTATTGCATTGGGTGAACCATATTTGTGTGTTCTTTCAAGAATTTGACCAATTCTGGCTGACCATTAGTGTGACCGTATTGCAAAGAACGAGACAACGGAATGTCAATACCTTCAAGGTGTGATGGAACATGCTTTTCAACTTCACTGATGGTCATTTCACTGGAGTCTTGAGGTTTGTAACCGATCCCGTTATCGAAAGGTGGGGCAGGAGATTCGGTAGTGATCTTGTTCCATGGGAAGTAGGCAGGTTGAGGCAAGCCACCACCCAAGAAGACGAGATTTGGTTGGCCATAGTATTTGAATGCACCCTTCAAAGGACTTTCCCTACGTCTAAGTGCTTCAGTGGAGAGATGGTAATCCAAATCTTTTGAGACAGGCAAGCTGGAATCAACAGTCATTATTTGCGATGGTACTTGTGGAGTATATTATGTGGTCGAGATGATGAAAGATCAATGGGGAAGCGCAAATTGAATCTGAAAAATAAGTTGAGTATGGGGAGAGATAATAATAGCCATATATATATACAAATGTAAACTAAGTTATGTCAAAAGAAAGAAACTGAAAATTTTTACCAGCTTCTCTTTTGTGGTGCAAAAGTCGAAAAATGAATCAGTCATCAGTGGATTGATGCATCGCAGCACGTGCATGTGCTGATCACTGCGTCATGCAGTCTCTCGGTTATCGTCGGAACAGTACCCATTAGTAGCCGCGGGCCGTTAGATTTGGCAGGATTATAATATACAACTGTAGTGATTATTATTATTATTATATATGATGGTTGTGTGGTGATGTATGATTATTATTATATATATGCTTAATGTGTGTTTCTATATATTGTTACTATTAAATATTCTCCATGTCTGTTAGTTAGTTATTAGATAATATATCTGCTTGTCATTTCATCCATCTAAAGGTTCACTGGCCGATTACCGGAGAGGTGTGTGCGTGGGGGCCACCAGTGGGGGGACGAGCCTTAACAACTCCATTCAGTGCCATCAGTAGTAATGCGGCACTTTGCCATCGATTAGATTACAAAACTTTAAACACCCCGGCTAGAAACTTAATTGGCGGATTAAGGCTGTACCATCGACCCCATCTTACTATTGAGCAATATTACAAATCACCGCTATTTACTGCCGCATGGTTGGTACGAGTCATTTCTCATTGCAGCCCCATAGCAATAGTTTACAAGCCAAACATCTCTTATATATCAAATTAATAACATATATATATAGCAATCCATTGGATCATCGTTATCCCCGATTAAATTATCCAAATAAATGGTCTTGCATGGCTGCATTGTAACGAATCCCAGCGACTTTGTTGGCCTTCAACACCTCTTGGATTTCCTCGAACACTGACAAACCAATACGCTTGATATCGGAGTTATCTCTGATTCTATCAGCCTTAAGAGATCCCGGAATTGGGATAAATTGCGGAAATTTGTCGTGATCTTTGAAACCTGGGTTGTTGTGGAACTTGATCCACGCCAATGACAATTGCGGCAAACTCAATCCATGTTCGGCGGCAATGGTTTTCAATTTACCCAACATGATATTGTTTTGAGTGACATTTTCCTCAACTGTAAACCTATCGAAATGTCTTCTCATATCGCCTTCAGGAAGATCAGCTGCTGAAGTGATCGTACCTGCCAAAAATCCGCAACCCAATGGCGAGTAAGCAACAATTGGTATGTTCAACTCGGCACAGGCTTTGGCAACTCCATTATCCAAGATTTCTCTACTCCACAAAGAGTATTCCACTTCAACAAAAGAAATTTTTGCCGCTTTTGCCGCTTTTATAATGGTTTCGGCACCAGCTTCACTAAGGGAAACTCCGCCAATTTTGCCGTCTTCAATGTACTGGTTGATATATTTCAAAGTATCTTCAATTGGCACCGATTTATCGACTCTGGCACACTCAAAGACATCAATTTTCTTCAAATACTTCAAACAGTTCTCAATACTGGTCTTTATCCCTGCTTCGGAACCGTCTGGAGCGAATGTCTGCATATTGATTCCCCCCTTGATGGAAATCACGATCTCATCCTTGATTTCTGGGTACTTTTCAATGAAAGCTTGCAAGTATTTCAAATTCAAATGGTCAGCACCGTAGAATTCACCACCATTAAACAAGCGACAACCAGCTTTGTAAGCAGTATAAAAGATCTCCACCGCTTCAGCTTCGGTCACTGGCTCAGGAGTCCAAGTGGTTCTCATGGTACCAAAACCAACAATGTCCTGGGAAAGCTTGACGAATTTGGTCATTTTTGAATTGTTTCTGTTATTTATTTGTATGATTAGTTGTTATTGGGTAAAAATGTGTAGTTGCAATGTCTATCGAGGTTTTACTGTCTATATATATATCTGGTCGATGCTGGTTATTGACCGTATCCGCCACTCCATTATCCCCGAAAACATCGTCTGAAAATTCGTCCGGATTTCGTACACTGCCAGGGGTGGAAGGGGGTGACAATAGATCCTCCGATGAAAAATGTCCTCGCTTGCAACGGAGATACCGAAGACCACCACTATCTTTGTTGACATACCATCTTCATGGTTTATTGGGATCTCCCTCTTCTGTTTTCGCTTTAATTTCGTTAGGTCTACTGGTCAACTACATAACATAGAAAATTCAATTCCCTGTCATAAAGTCAAAATAATTAGAAAAAAAATAGAGCCAATCCCGCCAATACTATTATTCTATTAAATGCAAAATAAATTAAAAAGGAAAATAAAAATTGAAATCGAAAAACCAAAAAGACGAATTGATACTGTACTATAACGACCACCTGTGAGATGAACAATTGTGTAATAAAGAACCCAAGTAACATCACCTAAAAAACAAATAGGATAACAAAATGGTAAGAGGAAAGAGAAATAAAATACAAAGAAAATGGTCCCACCGTATAAAAGTAACTAAAAGAATCAAAAGATATGCACAAGTATTCAGGTACTAATAACCTGGAAAAAAAAAAAAAAAAAAAAAAAAACAGGAAAAATGTCTCCAAGGGAAAGAAAGACTGCCTTTGCTGATCAACCAAACCCACCGGGTATAATTCAAATAAAAAAAATATTTCTGTAAAATAGAAAAGAAATCAATCGATATAATGAACAATTGATTTTCCATGAGCACCAATTGCTCGATCAGATAATCCTAATAATTTCCAATCCATTTGGTTTTGAGGTCTGTAAACATGGAATGGTTTGGATTGGTAAATCGTTAAAGCATAAGGATCCGCATTATCATCGTCGTTCCCTTCTATATCATTTCTACCACTATCGGCTCCGAGGCTTCTTCTATTTTGAGATTTAGAAAAACATTCATAATTGAGATTCTTGGATTCGAATTCTCCATTTCTCAAAGCCCCAATACTATAATCATAATAGTGATTGCCATTTTGTTGATGATGCTTGTTCATATTTTTTGAAACATTGAAGAAGTTGTTTTTCGGCTGAGCGTTATTGGAAACATTCAAACTGACACTGGCGCTGAAAACGGTATCACTCAAAAACTTGTTTGTGGTATCGAAATTCTGATATTCGCCATCAATATGATCCCCAACGTTATCAAAATCAACGTCGCAGTTAATTGGCGAGTTTGCAATCGCGGCACTGGTAGTAGTAGTGAAGCTATTAATATAATTGACCTTTTTGTTATCAAAATTCGTTTGGAAAGTATTGTTATTAATGAACTGCGCAAATTCCCATTCCTTAATGATCCACTTCAAAAGTCTAACGCTTTGGATTCTATCATACGGAGACACTGTAATTGGCTGGGTAAACTTTACCGAGGATTTTGATGACCCAGAATTACTATTATGAATCTTCACCTTGAAGACCAATTCATACTTAATGGAAAACAATTTCCCGTTGGTTGTGAATCCTTGCATATGTGTTATTGGGATACCGTTGTTGACTTCTTCAAGCAATTTGGTGTTTGTAGTCAATGTCTTATTGTTGTGATTCAACCCGACTGATTGTATAGTGGGTACCGGCTTAATATCAAATGTATCATCGCTTTGAACACTATCAAACGACGTATCCGCATTTTGAAAATTTTCAATTGATGAAGACGAAGATAATAACGACTGGTGATTTTGATTAGAATTTCTCAAGTCTAAGCTTCTCCGTTTATTGTTTGCTGAAGATAGTAAACCACCAGTCAATCTTTTTGTAAGTTGCGGTCTATAACCATCCATGCTATTTCGCGATATCTTGGTGAAATTAGTATTGCTGAGAACGTTTGAATTGCTGTTGTTATTGCTTAAGGATGACAAAGGAAGTTTCTTCAATTGAGATGAGGAATTAAGAGCATTTGATGATGAGTTCGAAATGATTTTTGTAATCTCTGAAGGGAAATCAAATGAAATCTGGGTAGTAATTCCATCTGCTCCTAATTCTGCATCAAAGTCTTGTTGCTTAGACAATAATTTTGTTTGTTTGGAAGATAATCCAGATTCATGGCATACCAATACTTCTCGAAGTTCAAATTGGATTTTTTTCAATTTGAAAACCGGAGGCTTTTTCTTCATGAATGACAATCTTTTAGTAGTTTCCGTGGCCCCACCATTGTGCAAGAAATTGCTATTTGGAGAAATTTTTATATATAAAACTAATTCATCATTCGGCCCTACCGAACTGTTTGGCAAAGAATATTCAACCAAAATATTTTTGTCTGGAGAGTCCATAGTTTTTGTGATTGGTTCATTGAATTGTCTGTATAATGGCAAAGTATCGTATCGTTTGACAATTAACGGAAATGAAATAGTGAAAACTTCCAACTTTGACCCATTGAACCATCCTATTCTTGCGGTTATGTTATGTGTTGTTTTGGCGTTCCATCTGCTGTTTTTCCCACTTGATATAATATCCTTATTGATTGGAATGACAAATGGTAAATCCATTCCTAGTATTTTCTCTGACCCAGAGTTATTGTAAATAGTATCCTTGAATATTCCATATGCTCTATGAGCGTCGTTCGAGCTAATTCCTGCTGTTGATGGTACGCTCACCGACTGAAGAGTATTTAATTCTAAGATGATGGTTTTGATAGCAAACGACGCGCCATCTTTGGAACGAATTTCGAGAACGCTCTCAACTCTTGGACAAGTTTTTGGAACTCCTGGACATCCTCTAATAAGACTGTGGTTGGAAGCTCCAAGGTTAACGATAAATGGTTCTGTGGGCATGATCAGGATTTTAAGGTCAAGATCTATTGTAATGCTATCGCTTTTTTTTTTTTGCTTCCCCCTCAGGGCGAAAATGAGTGATTGATTGAAGGTGAAATGGAGTTGTCTTGTTTCCGGATCCTTTTGATATGACAGATGATAGAAGTTAGGGGTATCCTTATTTTCTCCTTCTTTATATTTTGTCAGGAAATGACAAATTCGAATTTGTTGAGGCTGGAAATATTGTTGCTCAAGTTAATTGCGAGACTTTGGCTGGAGAAATATCTTGAAGACAATGTTATCGCTTCCTCTTTTCTGTCAAAAGCAATTTTTCAAACAAAAAAAAAAATAAAAAAGGTTGATCTAGGAGATGAAATAAATAGATTCCGGCGTGTTGATTGATATGACTATGTATGCTTGAGATTCTTAAGTTCCATTCGTTGATTGAGTCCTCAAAATTTGAGTGAAAAATAAAAGTAAAGAGTAGAGATGGAAAGTTTACTAACTCTTTTGACAGGCCCTGGGTGATTCGACGGTTGCCAGCCATCTCTTCACCAAAAAACTTTAACTTGTCAAATCGACCGTCTAACCAGGTAGCATCGTGGGTGCGATACCCCCACAGCTGGTGATTTGTAGACAGTTTTTTGGCCCAGTTCCAAAAATAACACCTGGGGCTGTGTGGAGATAACGTTATTAATAAAACATTTATACAGCAGGCATACACACGCTTATTCTTATTATATCTATTCCAGCAGTATATGTTCCAGTCGTGTGTTGGCGAGACATCGCTTGAATGCATATGCCTGTGCGAATCCCTAGTGTACCTCAAAAATTCAACTCCGCGACGATTCCATTCATACGAGCTCGAGGAAATGAAACGATATGTTTATGTTGCTGCCGATTTTTCAATCTTTACTAGTAGACTCTTGACTTGGGGATCATTTCCAAATTATTTGTTTGTAAGGTGAAAGGGAAAAAAATTGATGAGGAATTGGCAGGTTAAGAAACTACGTGACCATTAAAAGACTATGTATATTAGTTATTTTGTGCCAAATACAACTCCATATTATTGGAATCACCTCATTACAGGACTTCTTCATGAAAAGACTTCCACACATGGTGACACGAACGATATTTCATATTACATAAGATCTTGTCCCCGACACAATAAATTACAGTACAAATCTCGAATATCGGCAAACAATAAAGATAATAACAATAATTGACAGCACCCTATTAGTTCCTAATGTGGGAAAATGATAAGCATTTTAGAAGCCCAAATGACAAAGAGAAATTAATTATGACATTTACATTTACTCCGAAGAGCAATCGCACTCCATTTTGGTGGATCATATTAAGTTATCTGATCACGTGCGAGAGTAAAGTCCTTGATTTCAATAGATGGGAGTGATGATGGGTCGATAATCTATAAGGATAACCACCACCAACGAGAAACACGATGTGTGAATTTCACGCGGGTCAGCGCGTCACTATCGATGGCAAAAACTGTACCATTAGATTCATTGGGCCTATTCCTCAATGGCCCGAGGATGTGGCGATAGGTGTTGAATGGGACAACAAACAAAAGGGGAAGAATGATGGACAATTGCAAAATATCCGATATTTTCACACCATCAAGGGGCTTAAAACTGGATCATTCTTGAAAGCAAGGAAATTAAACCGGGATGCCCAAAGGGGGAATTTCTTTTTCGAGAGTTTGGTGAATAAATATGCCGATTTTTCAGTTCATGATCGAGATATCGAAACTATCAAATTTGGATCAAAGAATGTTCAAAGCTATGGGTTTGATAATTTAATGCATAGCAATTCAGATTTTAGGGGATTGAAAATAGCATCGCTAACTAAAGAAAGTATCATTGATTGTGAATTACTGATGGGAAACACCAATAGCGCTCCTGATTTACATAACTATGATTATGATCTTGAAAAATACGTCCAGCTTTCATTATCAAATAACCAAATGAAATCTATGAGGCTACCCCTATTGGCCAATTTAGACATCTCTTGGAATTTATTCAGCTCTTCCCATCAGATATTCAAAATTATGCTTAATTTGCCAAATTTGGAAACCTTGAACTTGTCAAATAATAACTTTGTGAATGATGACACTTTTTTCGGCCATTTAATTTTGAACCATTCGTTAAGCAAGAATTTTGGCCAAGATAGTTTAAAGTATGCAAAGGCGATGTTTTCTAATTTGAAGAGACTTAAATTATCGAGCAATTATCTTCGTAAATCAACATTGATGATTGCTTTGCTACTATTTGATAACTTGGAAGACCTTGATCTATCAGACAACTTAATTGATGATGAATGGTTTTTATTTGACTATACTAGTGTCATAGAGATTGATAAAAAAATCGATATACTAGAGATTATGCAAGAGGTGAATTATATTTTTAGGGATTGTTTGCAAGTTACACATATATCAACTGGTAAATATGAAATTAAAATTCAGTTTTTGAAATTTTTGACAATAAGTGAGAATATTAAGAAGCTCACCTTGTTGAATTTATCATTCAATAACCTTACAATAATTCCATGGATTTTAATTGATATTTTCAGAAATGGAAGATTGATGGAGTTGAATTTGTCCAATAATCAAATTCATCTTTTGACCCAGGATGATGGCAATTTGACAGATATCCCCGTGTCATCTCAGCTACTCAACATAAATTCATTAACTAAACAATACCAACTGTCGTCATTAATTGAAACCCATAACGAAGCGCTAAAATACAATGATCTCTCATTGGACTGGAAGTGGTCCAAATTGTCAAGACTTAATCTCAATTGCAATCAATTTTCAACATTCCAGGAATTGGATATTATAAACTTGAAATTCCCAAATTTGAAGCAGTTACAAATTAATGATAATGATAAACTATGGAGCAAACAAGACGAATTAGAAGAATATACTGCGAGATTCAATAGGATCAAGAGTCGTGACCTGAGTGCTTTTGGTGATGGGACATTGGAAGATTTTATCACAGAGGAGGTTTTTTTCAGTGTGGTTTACCGTTTCAATGATTCGTTAGAATGCTTAAACAAAAGTAAGATATTGTTAGACGAACGCAAGAATTCTGAACTATACTTCATTGCCAAATTGAAAGAGGGGTGTTTCAATGATTGTCATTCTGGCGAAGCTAGAAGATTGATCTTTAGTAATTTTGGCGCGAAAAGACTTCATGTATTGTGTGATAGATACAGTGTCAATATTATTGAGTTATGCAAAGATGCAGATTGTCTAATATCTGACAAGCCAGAAGATAATAGGAAACCAAATACTCTCAAGTACAATCTTATTGATATCACTTTACGGTTCCATGATGCAACTATTGATGATTCTACTAAAATAAAAGAACTAACCTCACAACCCTTGAAGGAGATCAAGCATGCCTTCTTCAATACAACGACGATTCTTCAGTTCAAAGGAATTGTCAAAAAATTGTTCAACGTTTATTCGGTGTTGGAGCTTCGTATATTTTTCACTTTACTGTTTGACGAGTACTACGGGAAAAATGACGACGAAGAGGTTATTTATAAAACAGAAGAACTAGTGAATAACGAAGATGAATTGTACCAATATGGCTTCAAGAATGGTGATGTGATTGATATATATCACAATCCTGAATTATTTGGATAGTCATCCCTTTTAACACATAATGATATTTAATGACAGATTTTTTACAATAAAACAAAAAAAAAAAAAAAAAAAAAAGGCATGTAGAAATTATTAAGCACAAAAGCGATTCCAAATAAGGACAGAAAGCAAAAATAAAACATAAACATTGAAAGAATTGATTAACTTGGTATGTGATATTGTACGAATTGAAAATGTTTATGCAGAAAATTTTTGGTATTAGCAGCTTTATGATTTCAATTTTTTTTCTTATTTTTCCGCTTCTTGTTCTTCTTCTTAGCTTTATTAGCAGTTTTATTAAAAATTTGTGGCAGTGGTACTTCAGATTCCATTTTCTGGTCATCTGCAGTTGCAGTATCTTCATTATTCAGTTCAGCCTCCTCAATACCAATATTGGCCTCCTCAATTTCAGCGTTTTCTTCAGTTGCTTTCTCTGAAATATTTATAGAGTCATCATCTACTGCATTCGCCCCGTTTACTATTTTTGAATCGACCTTGGGTTCAACAATATTCTGGCTCTTCTTATCTTTGACTTCTTGATTGTCTGGTAGAGGTGATTTGTTTGCTGAAGTTTCGTCTTGTTGTTTTTGGCCTTCAGTTTCATCGAAAGATGATCCGTTAATATCTTCTAGCGAAGCCGTTTTGGAAGCCAACCCCATTTCTTTTGCTTCAGAAACTTCTGGCATATCAACATTTGTTTCAATACTATTTCCGCTGTTTTCACTTTCGACTTCTTTATTTCCGACTATAGTGCTTTCATTTATAACAGATTCATAGTTTTTCTTCGAGACTTCGTTCTCATGAACAGACGACGCCTTAGCGTTCGCTACCAAAGACTTGCTGCCAACTTCATTCCCCTCCGAAGCATTTGGGGAAACAGGCAGGTCTGGCTTTAAGACATTATCGTCCACTGGTACTGTTGCTATAGGTTCCTTGAGAGAGTTCGCAATATGTTCACTGTTTGCACTCTTAACTTCTTGATCATAAGCTACTGCATTTGCCGAAGTATCATCAACCTCCGGCATTTTGGCAATGACATCGTTGGATACCAATGAGCTACTGGTTTTCAATTCTTGATCTTTTGGTGTAGACTTTTCCAAACCTGATTCATTGGCTTCCTCGACCTTGTCCACAATATCACTGGCTTCTGATGGTTTATTGATTTCTGTCTGTGCCTCCAATTTTTCATTTTCCTCCGAAACATTTATTTTTTGATGATAATCTTCCTTACCATCAGCAATAACATTTGATGTTGGAATAGTTTCTTGTGATTCTTTATTATCAACCTCTGTGAAATCATGTGGCAAAATATGATTGGTAGGCACAACAGACACAGATTCATCAAGCATCTGTTCCTGAATATTACTAGTATCAGGAGCAGGATTGACAGCAGTGATATCAGCATCGGTGTTTTCTCCAAAAGTGTCATCTTGAATAATGGATGAAGTAATAAGTTCTGCTTCTGTTGTAGAAGCCTTTAAATCAGACCGTTTGTTTTCGTTTGTCACGGAGTTTCCAGAATCAACTTCAGTTTGTTCATCCTTTGCATTTGATATTTCTACAGCGCTAGTATCCATTTCTTTAGATTTAACAGGTTCTGGAACTGCAGGTTTAGCGAGGAGAGCCATTTTGAGTTCCATTTCCAAATCTTCCTTAGTCTTGATGTTGTTAACAAACTCCCACATCACTGTTCCACTCTCGCCATACCCTGGTAAATCACCCAACTTCACTCTGAAATAATCAATATCTTTCAACAAATTCATTTTTTCAAAATTATCCTGGAAAGTTTTACCAGTTCTTGAACCTTTATTGGAAGCAGAAGAAAATTTTTCAAATTCTTTGAGCAAGACTTTTTTATAATTATTAAAAATTTCTGACAAGATTATAAGATATTGCTTTTCAGGCAAGTTCTTGGTTAAAACTTTAGAAATAGTGATAGTTTCTTTGACTAGAACTTCCATGTATCTATTACAAGGAGAGGTCGAGGTATCAGGTACTGAGAAATCAATTTTGGAGAGCTCTATCGCATGGTTGGTAACCCTATCATTCATGATTGAGACTAATTTAGTGAAGACATCGTTTTGGTGATCCATGAGAGATTGGGTTAGGTTTCGGAACTCTTCTTCTATGGTGACATTATTACTGTCATCATTGCTGGAACCTTGGATCTCTTGCGATCTCTTGAATATCAGTTTATTTAGATTAGTCTTGTTAATAGTCGAAATAATCATGGAAACAAACGGAATGATTCGGATAAACAATTCTAAACCCTGAGATGAAATGGTCAAATGTTTAGCGGTGATATGCTTCAAATCTGTAGTTTTTGTAGCGTTGGCTCCCAATATTTGATGCCTCATCTTTGAATTCACCAATCTGATCAAATCAACTAAAACAAATGGGAAAGAAGCATGATGTCTTCCTAAAGTCAAATGCAAAATCAACAATTCCTTGATGGATTGAAGCAGAGAAACTACCAACTGTGGCACAACAATCGAAGTACAATTACTGGTATCAACTTGGGTATGGTCACTCTCAGATGCACGAGGATCAGAGGTGCCGGTGAAATTTTTGATGGTTAATTTTTTGAGCACCTTCTTTTTGGATGGAGAGCTCGAGGCTTCGATTATCGGAGTGCTTATCGCGGATAACGCACTTCTAGCAGAATCAATTCCAAGAACTTCACCTTTATCAACCTTAAGAATGTCAGTTTTTAAGTAGGAAGTAAATCCAATAATTTCTACCCAAGATTCTGGAAGCTTAGCAACTGATTTATCAGAGGGATCAGCAATATTATCGCAAATTTGTACAATCTCGTGTATGAGCTTTTGACCAGTCCGTTGTAGTTGATCCCCGTCAGCGACATTGCTCAAATCTTTCCAAACATCAGCTTCAATAATATCAATGGTATTTTTCTTGAGAATCGTGGTGTAAGATATGTAGTAATCATAGATTTCTTTATTCAAGAATTTTGACAAGTAATTTGGTGGTGGATCCACTTGCAAAAGGCCGGTTGATAACGATGAAGTCGATAAATTTTCGAGTTTAATCAAGAAAACCTTGTTTAAAATGTAGAATTTTGAAAAATAATCAAACCCAGTTATCAGACAATTTGAGATTTGATCGGCCTTAATATTCACAATTTTGAAAAGTCTCTTATTAACAATATCGATAAGCTTAGTGATTGTAGAGGATAAATCAAGATTTGATAAGACATTATCTTCTGATTGACTTTCATTGGCGGTGGGTCTCGAAGGCAAATATTGAATCAAATCAAGTGATAAATCAAGCAATATTTTTTGAAAAAATGATACTCTCTTGAATGACGTAATTAGATTCGAGTAAATATTGACCAAGATGATTTCGAAATCGACCGGATTATGCATGGATCTTAGATTATTCACGAGAATTTGGTTGGTATTACCAAAATTAGTCGGTGTACCATGGGTGGAGTTCGTATTTGTAAGGTTAGAGATGGTGGTTGATCCATTAGATGCGGTTTCCAAGGAATCGCTATTGAGCAAACGCAGGCGAGCGTCCTTATGGTTATAATAGGGTTCAAAGGAATTGGTACCGACATTTAATACCACAGGGTTCTTTTTCTCGTCGTCGCTTTGTCCTAATAAATTTAAACTAGATGATGAAGAATATGATGAGGTTGCTAATGGAGTAGTTGGGAGCTGGAATTTGATGACACTTTTGAATTCCGTTACTAATTTTTCTTGTAAATTTTTGAAAAAAGTGAAAATCTGGTCTGATTTTATGAGACCATAAAGGTACTTGATTAGGATTTTTTTGAAATGATCGATTGGTAAGTTTGAGTTTGATCCAAACTTTGCAGGATTCTCAATTCCAGAAGCGGAAAGAAATGATTTGAGATTTTCTGTGATAATTTTATTGTCGAATTTAAGATTTTCGAGCAATAAACTCAACAAACTAACTTGTATGGAGTTGGCATTTGGCGAGGATAAGTTGAGCGAGCTTTTCAAATCATTGACTAAGAAATCAATAAAGAGATTATTAAGCGAAGTTCCAATTTTACTCTTTAAATTTCCAAGTAAAGATTTGAGATTTTGAAGCGACTGAGCTGAAGATACGTCTCGGATAGCACAGTGCCCATCGACATTGCTAAATATTCTGTGAAACTTATTTATCAAATCTGAAATGAACTTTGAGTTAGGCAAGAAAACTTCATTATTTAAATCTGTATCCATAATATGTCTGAAATTCAGTTCAAACGTTGCCAAATCACCATTGATCAAGTATTCTGCCAAATTTATCAAACTCAATGAGTCCAAATGGTTGTTGATAATAGATTCTTCGGTAATATTGCCGCTGTTATTGCTGCCTTTGTAATACACCAATTCTGCAAAATCTGAGATTTTCAATATTAAATGGATTTGTACCATTGATTGTTGTAATTTGATTAGATTCAATTTCTTGGTGACGTTCTTCAAGATTTTTAGGCCAAGTTCACTCTGGTTTTCTTCTAATTTATCAAACTTTTTTAATAGTTTTTGGGATTTGGCTATGCAAAGCTTCAGGTTTTCGGTAATTTTACTCAAATCATTGAATGTGTTGAAAAATGAGTTTGAAGACTTGGAGATTTCATCTATCAAATGGATCTCGATAATGTCTAAGTACCATGATAGCTTTTCCTGTAATAGTGCATTGTTTACCAAAAATTGATCATTGGACTTGGGATGTGGTTTATTATTGTCTGTGTCTGTGCTCAAAATTTCATTGCCGTCTATGACTTTATAAAAAGTTCTTGGATCATCAAGTCTGAAATCCTGATGAAAGTAAATTTTTGGAACATTATCGATATGGTTTTTATGTAACTCGCCTGGAGTGTGATCTTCGTTGGTCTCTATAGTAGTCAATGCAGAACGAGTCAAGTTTCTATTTTCTTGAAAAATCTCAAATTGCTCTTCAATCGCCGTGGTATATTCAGAAAACTCTGTTTCATTGACTTTTTCAGCCTTTGCGAGCCTGATTTGGGGAATATCCTTAATTGTTGGCGGGCCTAGTGAAATCTTGGTGGTTTTGTTATTGATCATGATGGCTATCTTGTTTTTTCTTCTCGAATCAACGCCAGAAACAAGCTCATATATCGAATTGAGTCCCAACGGGGAATATTTTGTGGCAGTGCCAGAGGCATTCCCCAGGCTACTGTTTATTGTAGAGTTGTTGGTGTCACTAACAAATGAATAATTAGAAAGAGAATCAAACGAGTTTCTGGTCGATGAAAGAACTGATGGCAGGCCAATGTTGTAACCAACGCCACCAGTTATGATAGAGGCATTATCCTCTTCATCAGACATAATTTGAATCAGTTCCCTGATAATATATCACCTTTCAATGGTATTGATTCTACCGAGCTCCTGTGTCGTTTTCAAATCTTGTTGGAATTATTGTGTGGTGTTTGATCGATACACCTGGACACCAGAAAATCACCACCCATACATACATTTTGCAACATATGGACCCTTAAAACATGATTTTTCGTATATAACAATAAATAGAACAATGTATGATAATCGTTTATTGGTTCTGGAACTGAGAAGAAAATAAATAAAAATTTGTCTTATTAAATTAAAGTTTTCGAGCAAAGCACAGGATTCAAAAAAAGGCTATACAGATACAGAGATAAGTTCTATATGGAGCAATACGAAATAAGTACATCTCCTAAAATATTTATAATTTCTTTTGTTTATATTTCGTAAAAGTGCTTAATTTTATTGCTAATATCTCTTTCTTGCAGAGTCCAAGGCTCCCTGGCCGTTGATGTCTCAGGATCAACATTAAGGCAAGCAAAAAAAGAATAGCAAACTTCAGAAACACGATTTGCAATGCCCTTTATCATATCTAATAGAGTACTCTCATAGATATTGTTATATTAAAAAAAAAAAACATACAAGTTTTGAGACAAAAAGGAACGAAAAAAAAATACACTGAACATAGAATTTGATACACAACATAAAACCATAAAATATTAACAAGCGGAAAGAACAAAGTGAAACACAAAAAAAAACAAAAAATGCCACCGAAAAAATAGAGAAAAATCAATTAGGGAATATTACCAATGGCCAGCCTCATTATCTTGCTCAAGATTTAATGAAGGATTGTGGATTTCTTTCTTAAGATCATCAACATTCTTCTTACTTCTATTGGTGTACTTTAAGTTTAGTATACCTCCAGTGAGAATACGTCTACCCCATGATCCAGCAGCAGGATCACCTGTTTCATCACGGCATTGCTTGAGGAATGGCAACAAAGCTGTACCCCCGGTACCCCTAGCACCGCCGCTCTCTCCTGTTTCCTCGGTGAGCCCCACGGTAGATGAGCTCTTCTTCTTCGAAGCCAAACCAATACGCAAAGTCTTTGAATTATTAGCGGCACGAGATGGAAGTATGATGTATCGGGTGACGATTTGGATATGTTTGTCTCTGAATGACTTCAACATCGCGAGACAAGCATCGTAGGCAAGCACCAACTCAGGGCGTTCTGATCTGTATCCGTTAACATACTCACGAATCACAGATTCCTCAGAAAGAGCATCAAGAAACATTCTATGCTTCTCTGGCATGTAAAACTTCATCTGCTCCATGAAGTTATTTTCCTTATTATTTAAACTGGACTTGGCGCCAGTGAGGGTCGATGAGGATCCAGTTCCATGATTACCAGGACGAACTCCTGTAGGATGGTGAACTACCCCTAACAAAGTATCAAAATATTGAATTAATGACGATTGCGCATTAGATCCACCAGAATAGGTTTGAGGCTCCCCAGTACCGTAAATAATCCCATCACTTGGAAGTCCGAATTCACGCATGTTTTTCCAACCAGCTAAGAAAGGACGAATTCTGAAATAGAAAACATGGGGATCACACATATCTTCCATAGAAAGAAGTACCAGCCCCAAATTATCTAATAGTTCCGCAAGACTTCTAAGATGCACAGTGAGGTCCTCTAGGCGATTTTGGGCGGCAGCGTCAGCTGCCTTCATTCCGACATCTAGACATTTGGCTCCTTCAATTTCAAACTGAACACTAATGAGGTAAAACCACATTTCATCAATGGAGCCTGTAAATGTGTTTACCGTGGAAAAGTTATCAACTGTAAGCTTGGAAACATCAGTATATGTTTGGCCTGGGGATTTGAGTGCCGGCTTGAAATTCCAGAGAACGAGCGCAGCATAAGTGGCCACTGGAGGAAGGCCTAATTGGGAAGCAACATCAGTATATGGAGTAGCAAGTTGAGGAGGAAGCATAGAAACTGGTTCGCTATCAAAACTCCAAACGTAAGCATGGGTTAAAAACGACAATACAACGTAGGCACGACGCACCTCACCTTCGCTAGCGAGATGCTCGGTGGAGAGCACCGGAAGAGTGGTATCAATAAGTCTTCTAATTGATTTGTTGAGAATGAGGGCAGGAAGGTTTTCGACAAGGGATTCCCAAGGTTGGTAATAATCTTGGGGAAGACATTCTACTGGGAACTTTTCAGGCACAAACCCAGTAGAACGAGAAATATCGTACTCAGTAAGATTGATCATGATGACTAACTTGACTCAAAGTAGTAGTAGTATGGTATGGTGGAGCTGTGACATATGGTTCGGACGAGCAACACGAAGAAATCCACAGGACGCAAAATATATTAATATATATTGAATATCACGAACGGTTGTCAAACGAAACCTACGGCGGGTGGCACTGTCGGGCTTAATATTTCGGTGTGTGTTTCTTTTCGAGGAATCTGCTGACTTTCTTTTTATATAAAATTTTCGAAAATTTTCTGCGCAGACCCGTGCGGGTGGTGCAGGAGGAGCTATTGTATGTGCTGATTCTTTCGGTCATCAGCTAATGACACTTCCCTATACAAACAACACTTATATGAGGTATATGAGCTATACGGGGCGCGTATAGGGAACTGTCTCTGTGACGCTATCTTTCTAACAGTTTACTCATCAGCAAAGTATTCGGATCTTGTGATTACTATATTTCCCAATATATTCCAATGAGACAGGAATCAATAGACATTAAAGCAAAAAATTAACACGCAATCTTCAGTAACAAATGGATAATGAATAAATCAATGAGCAATGTATTCTTCCATCCGTAGCAAGGTATTCTAGAAGCTTGACACATTCCTTTGTTTGTATTCGACTTCAGAAGCCGAATTCGGGGCTGGACTCTGCTCGATATCCTCAATTCACCAATATTTACGTTATTTTAGCGACAATTTCAAAAGATTAATATATTATAGTGGGGTTTTATAGTACAAAATTTTCAATGAACTCTACTGGTTCTCCCTTCTCTTTCTAATGGAGGAACAGGACTGCTCAAATCACTGATCAGAACAGGAACTGGACCCATAAGACCTTTACTTTCTGCAAAGTCACTACTTCTTCCTCTAAGCAAGTCAGGTTGGTAATACTCATCAAGAATTGGGTGGAACAAGACAGTTTGATTCTTAATGGTGAGAACAGTATTAGTTGGCACAGTGATCCAGTCTTTTCTTTCAAAAGTCAACGGTTCTGAAGCTACCATGATCACATCTTGCTTCCGATCTTCCCTTTCCATAACATATTGACCTGGTTCATATTCTGAAAACGAAGAGCCACAAGAAAAGTGCAATGAGGCAGCCTCTTGGGTTTTTGAAGTGATGTAACGAGTAATCACCACTGACGAAGAATCGGTGACCGCAAAATTCAATAGTGAAGGCTCGTACGAGTAAGTTGGGTCCGATTTGTCAAGCTCGTTTGAAAATTCTTTAATCAAATTGATTGTCTGAAGTAAAGCTGCTCTAATGTTCTCAGCACCAAAATCTCCGCTTGGTTTCCTTGGGTCAAATCCAAGTTTATCGAGGCAATCAAGGAAAAGGGCAAAACAGACTTCAGAATCGGTACCACCTTGAACATAAAGGAAATATTCTTCCTTAAGATGGTTGATAATACGACGTTTGATCTTTGAGAAATTAGACACCCCGCCATTATGCATAAACATTAACTGATGGTATGTGAAAGGGTGGCAATTGGTTTCACTGAGGCTCCCATAAGTAGAGGCACGAACGTGAGCAAATACCAAGCTGGATTTCGTTTTCTCGGCAAGAGTCTCCAAATTTTGATTATTCCATGCAGGGGTAATGGCACGAAACACACAAGGCCCTTCGTTGTCTTTGTCATCGGTGTAATAGCCCACCCCAAAGCCATCACCATTTATAGGGCGACGGAGGTCCAATCTAAGACGAGAGTCATACGATTGATTGATGATAGAATGGGCAGGACGTGTAAGAAGATGGGATAAACGAATATCCTCTTTGCCCTTGAATATTAGAAAACGGCACATTATTGTATTTGTAAAGAAGAAGCCACCTTACAATGATAAGTTATGATAACGAATGTTGTTAAAATTGCTGGCCAAAGGAGATAATAATAAGTTTAACACTGTTTGTCACACACTGGCTACGTTACATCACATGACATAGTACAATTAGCGGTCAGTCTTCCGGAGATAAGAACACCGCCAGAGATGGAATACTGTCTATAACATCATGGATTATTATTCGAAGGTGTTCTTAGGCTATCAAATTCAAGACTCTCTGGACCCTTTGCAATCACGAAGATCGTCGCATCTTCAATTTGGCACCGTGGTTGTCACAAAGAACCTGACTAAGCGATTAGTAATCGGCGATGCTTATTTTTTTTCCTTCTTCTTCTTTTTTATGCTATGAGCACTACGATCGGTTTCGTTACAAAAATTATATATTTATATTGTGATATGTTATCAACTATATGTTCAAGTGATATAGATCACACAAAGGTATCGCCGACATGGAAATGGATATAGACAAGAATAGCACCCAAAGCTTCAGTCGCTACGCCCATAAATATGGCGAGATTCTAAGCAATACTCAGGTATTTTGCCTCCTTCATGGTATCATCCTGTATATCGATCATATTCGTCGATCAATTAAGGATGCAAAGTTTCCTGAAGAACAACACAACATTGAAGAAAACAAGAAACGCTTTGATAATCTCGCTGTGGTAATAAAAGATCTACAGGATCTCACAGAGGTTTATAAACCGCACAAAATTGAAGATTATAAAGTATTCCGTCAGATTTTAGGGCTTCCGGATACTGCCCCATATGAAAAGTTACAGTTTGTGAAGAAAAATTTGGAAGACTTGATGGTATACGGCTGGCATATTTATAAGTTCCCTCATTCTGATAATGATATGGACTTTCAACAAACAAAGTTCTCCAACCATTATCGTGCTGATTTGGATTTTCATTGTGACTTGCCCCACGTAATTTCTCTTTACCTTACCGAACTTTGTGAAACCCCATCTTTGGCGGCAAACTCAAAGCGTCCAATTTCAAAAGAACACTTCCAACAAGCCGCTAATTTACTTGACCGTTATCATTTCCGTATGACCATTGAGCCAGATGGACGGGAGAGTGCTGTACCAAGTATGACGGTCATGGACCTTTTCCAATCTTTTGCGGCAATCACAAAGTTGAATATCCTCAATTCTCAGTCTTCCGTCAGCGTTTCTCTCAATCACGCAAAAGCAATGGAACTCAAAGAAAAAGGAAACAAGGCCCAGAAGACTTCTAAAGCCCTTGCCTTAGCTCACTATTCTCAAGCGCTAATGATTGAACCAAAAAATCCAATCATTCTTTCTTCCAGAGCCGCCATGTTCCAGGAGTTAGATTTCCATGATGAAGCTATAAACGATCTTAGACTTGCACTTTCTGTTAACCCAGCATTTGCAGTAGCGCATGCCCGTCTAGCATTTTCATATCTTCACATTGGTAATGCCTTTGCATCAGTTAAGGAATACGTCAGAGCTATCAAAGCATCCCATGGCATGATTCTCCCAATTGGATTCGAGTCGGCCAATGAGTTCAAAATTAAGCGTTATGTTTCAGAATGTAAACGGAAAACATTACCGCATTTCATGACGAAAATTGTTACTGCTTTACGTATAGCCGAGACCAGAGCTCGTCAGCAAGGAATAAACCCAGAGGAGCTAAGAAATCTCAAAGAAGATATTAAGAGTATTATTGCAAGATATAGCGCTCGTGGAGGTAATATGAATGGAAGAAATGGTAATGTTAATGCTCCTCCTGGTGCATTTTTCACAATTCCAGGGGTGACCCCGATTCAGGTTGCAAATCAAGGATCAAATACTGTTGAAGACAATACGAATAATAATGCCAATGGAAATACATTAATGGGTGGTAATGGCATGGTTTTCAATCTTGCTGATGATGGGAATGGGGTGACCAATCCACAAGAGGCCATCGAAAGATATATTCAACTTACGTCAAATATTTTTGGGGGAAATAATAATCGCGACGGTAATCCGTTCGCTCTATTTGGAGGTGGACAGGGAACAACTACAACTACCACTACAACCACAACCACTACTGAAACAACTAATAATGAAAGCAATAATAATGAAGAAAACACCGCCAACAGTCAAAACAATGTCAACAGTGAATCTGAAAACAATGGCAATGGTGATACTACTAGCACATCGGGAGCCGTTGACGATAATCATACTGAGGATCCGGGTGATATTGATATCGATAGTATCAGGGCAACCCCACAGGCCAATACCTCTACCAACAATAATAGCAATAATAATCGTTCCAATTCTCAAGGTAACGACAATCAAAATAATGGTGGCAACAATAATGGCTTCGGTAGTATGTTTGGAAACTTTATCATGAACACCGTTGGACCAATGATTCAACGTGAAGTGCAAAATTTAAATGGTGACAATGGTGGTTCTACAAATGCCACAATATTAACCAGTATACTGAATGGTAATGGACCTCCTCAGGTTTTTAGAATGAACGGTAATTTCGCTCCTCCAAACGGAAATCAACAGGAAAATGGCAGTAGTAATTCGAGAACTGCGAGCACTGTCAACGGTGACACTGGAGTGAATGTTAATTCTTCAAGTGGGGATAATCAAAATAGAGATGATGATCAAGAAGGCAATAACAATATGGACATCGATCTTGATTGAGTTGTTGTTTTTTTGTTTTTTTTTTTTGTAATTAATGTTTAAATTATGGTTTTTATTATGGGGGAGGTGCTACAAAGAAAGCGTTTTTCCGAACCTCCCGCAATTTAGTTTGAGATATCATTATTTAGATTGGTATTAGTGTATTATATTTTTCAATTATTCAGACGTTAATATATTACATTTTTGTTAATGTTGTTTGTGAATAACACTTGTATATTTCCAGAAATAAAATTAACAAGATAGTTAAGATATTGCACATTAATATTCTTGTTTTTTTGTTTGATATATAATATCGTATTGTGCAAAATCTTTGGGGTATATGTGGTAAATAAGAAAATAAACAAATGGGGCTGTAGTTAGATGGCTATTCTTTAAGATACTTCATCATACAAAATTGAAGCTTTATGCCAAAAATAGGTTACATTCTATCTGAGCCATATCATCACTCAAAAAGGGTCGCTGCAAGTTCCTATCTCAGGATAAAACTTGAGACCATACTGTGGAACAATAGAAAATAAAAAATAAAAAATCAGAAATAGCCAGCAGCATAAAGGGGGTTTTTAGTGAGTAGAAAACTCACACTTTTGAATATCAATTTAAATAATTGAAATTCTTCGTGCTTTGAAGAGTTTCCTCTTCAAAAGCAACATCAGGTTATATAATTATATACTTGTAAGATTTTAATATAAATCGAAACTCTTTTGAAAAAAAAAAAGTGGAAAATCACAAATACCACTCTTAATTAAGGTGACAGTATATAATAGAAAACACACAGGTGGGCTCACTCACAGCTATTTAAGTTTGCACCATTTTCAACACTGCATTGCAACTGATCCTAACAACAGTAAAATTTCTGTTCCTTCCGATGATGAGTGGACAGTCGACATCTTTCCGAATTGGGACATTTGAGTATATATCCTGATCCCAAAACATTTAACATTCAGCACTAGAGTATTGCTCATTCAAGAGACTCCGGACTTCTGAATTCAGACACATTATTAATTTGGAAACGTTAAGTTACTGAAAATGATCCTTCATAACTAGTAATGTAATAACTGCCTACACTTTCTCCCGGCTTTCGTGTCCCGGTTCGAAACTCCCAGTTCATTCGTTCAATAAATAAGTAACTACAGTACCGCCACGGTGATCCACCATGGTGGAAAGAAACAAAAATGGCCATTAATTAATCAAGTGAAAATATTTTTGTAAGTCTAATGCGTTAACATTTAAAATATGAAAACAAAGGTAGAATAAAAAGGGGGTATTTTTAGGAAGTTCTCAAAATAATATAAAAGGGAATATCATCCCCAAAAGGAAAGAAAAATAGGTATCATTATAATTTATTTTTTCAATTCAAATCCAAAGGATGGTATTGACCAGTGTGACAGTATTGAGTCCAGTCTTGGAAAAAAGCTTCGATCATGGTGTCATAGAATTGACTGTCAACAATAGAGTTGACGTAAGTACCGTTACCGACTTGAACACCAGCAGTTGGAGCGAAATCTGCTCCCCAGACTCTCAAGTTACCGTAAAATGGAGAGTAAAATGCGGTATCAACAGCACAAGAAACATTTATGGTACTGGTGACCAATTCAGGATAAGTCATGAAGAAAGAGACAACGTCATCCCAGAATGGCAAAGTTTCTTGGTCGTTGTTTTCGGCGTACAGGCCAGTGTAAACAATGTCTTGAAGGGAAGATAAGTAAGGGTTGGTGTTAATGGCTTCCAAAGAACCGGCTCTAGCAATGATACGGTCGTATAATTCTTGGGAAGGCACCAAATAGTTAGTAACGTTACCCCCGATGTACATTTCTTTCCATGGAGCGGTCAAAGCAATTTGAGCACCTTCAGGATCTTGGATCAAATTGATGTCGGTGTTGATATCAACCTGGATAGCGCTACCGACTGCTTGAGCGTATTGTGTATCGATGTAACCACCCATGATGTACAAACCAGCAGCTTCTTCAGCCAATTTTGGGTAAATACTCAAAGCTTGGGCCACGGTGGTCATCATACCAGCAGCATAAATCATCACTGGATCGGAGTCTTTGTATTTCTTCACGGCTTCAATCAAGGCAATGGCACCTGGAGTGTCTTGATCGTAATCGACTTCATCCCAAGTATAAGAATCTTCGTAGTCTGGTGAAAAAGCACCCTCCCAAACAGGAGCACCAAAAAGTTGAGCGTGCAATTGGAAAGTGTCGTTGGTTTGTAAAAGTGGTTGTTGAGCACCCGCGTACAAAGGAATACAAGAGGTCAAGTTGTACTCTTTAAGAATATCATACCCAGCACCGACGGCATCAACAGCAGAATAAGAACCGAAACTCATGGACATACCAACAACCTCGTAACCACCGTAGAGAGGAATCAAAAGTTGTGGAGCACTTAAACCGTCATTATCGATGAAAACTTTTCTAGATTCACCGATTCTAAGTAAAGAAGCAGCAGCAAGTAATAGTGATTTGAGGCCAATCATTTTCCAATTATGTAATTGATAACAGCAGAAATGTGCAATAAAGAAATATGGTACCAGAGATGTTAGGACAATCGTTGGCTATATACAAGTTTATTCAAACCCTAAACAGCCAGGAGCTGATTGAGAGATAAAAAGAAAAAAATTTTCAGTTGTTAATGCTGATAACATGTGCATGTGCATGGCATGGATGCCTGATAAAAACAACATGGATAACATTGTTTTTACTTTATTCGAATTTTCCCGTTTTTTTTTTCACTCTTGATAATGCAGGTCGCCGATTTAAGCAGCTATGTTATTGTGCAGCCGCGGAAGACAAACCGTTTCCTCGGGATGTTAACTATTATGTTGGGCGTCCAATATTTCATACTGACGTCTATTATATTATTGAACGGTTAAAAGGATTTGCCTCTTATCTTTATTATACTCTGTCAAAAATCTCCGAGTGTTGTATTTTTTTTTATTTTTAATTCAATATATAATATCGCATACCACCGTATTAGTTGACCATTTACGAATGGTGATTAACAGACGAACGACTCATTGATGAGTGATTAGAGGCCTGCCTATAAAATAGCAGTAGTATATCGTTCACTACAATATGAAAGACCAAAGGAAATGATTTCCGGTACTAAAGTCTGGTAATCAATCGGATACAAGATCTACAAGCGTATAGATAAGAAAGAAGATAACGGAGTTAATCTGACTCAACCCCAACCAAAAGTTCTATTCACTGCAAGGTCGGCTAACTCTTGGGACAATACTTCCACTGGGATTCCACAAGGATCACCATGAGACAACTCTGTTACAAACCCACATCTGTCTGAAAATTTATAACACTTCTATTTCAAGTAATTTTTTCTTTCTAAAATATATATCAGGGATGCAAAAACGTGTAGAAAAAGCGTAGCAAAATCAGTTACATGTCTAATTTCCGAGACATGTAACCAAACGTGACAATAGTGTGATAATCATGTGCTTACTTATAGTATCTTGACAAGGTTGAAATTTTTCATGTTCGTATAGAACTCTAATACAATAACTACATAAATATGGCAAAATGTCTTCGTTGGAGATGGCAATGGCCAGATAATTATAACTTGAGTTATGTTATCAGTTTATACCAAACCATCCTAACATCAGGCAAAAACGCCCGTACACCAACTACACTTTTGTTGCAAGTGTGCATGTAACTGTTTTTGATACACTTTTTCTAAATGTTTTTGGATCCCTGATATGTATATATATCAGTCCATATGGACTAGTTGTCTCATGGAAAAAGAAAAAAGAGCGCAATTGTTACTCAACGGGGGCAATAGGGACTTTTAAGCTCTATCATCCGGCCAAGGCCGGAAAAATATGCTTTCTTTTTGAATCTCTCTAGTATGCAAAACGCAACATATATGCAACTCTGAAGCATAATAGTGCAGTGAGACTCGGTAGTCGACCGACCTTTATCGACCGGTATATATTGGCTCGCACGTGTATAGATAGGTCTCACCCTGCCGTAGGTTGCGGTAATAAAAAAAATGAAAGTCAAAATTTTTCATCAAAATAATTTTGAGGAACTATTTTAGTGACACCATAAAAAGCGAAAATGGAAATGCACTATGCAATGGTTAGAGCCTTATTTGAGCTTTAGGAAATTTTCTGCCCCTTTTTGGTGAGGGTGTGGATCCTGCAAGTCTCATGCACATGCAATGTTGTAGTTAGAAGCCTCTACACCAGCTGCCCCGGTGCAAAGGTTTCTATAGATGAAGGGTTATGAACATTGTGGGGAGACAGAGACTACATAGAGGCTGAAGATAGTCAATTGTAATTGAAGAATAATTTGTTGTGCATTCACTTCAAAAAGTCTAGAAGCAGATTAAAAGACTCTAAAAAAGTAGAAGTTAAAGAAGAGAAAAAAAGAACCAATAAATTAGGTGTATACACCCGTAGTTGGATATATATTCATAGTAAAAAATTGGAAGATAAAAAGAAACAAACATAAATAACCTTCAAGCATATAACGCATTAAATCAATTGAGATGGGAAACGAATTGATAAAAACCTGACCTAGGCGCTTCCATATTTTAGTTTGGCACCTTCATTAATTGAACATCAAAAAAACATAACAAACCCCTCAGACCCACACAAAGTGAAAAACGGTTCAAATTTTTTCAACATTTGTAATCTTAGGATTACAGTATGTGATTCCTTCAATTACTATAGTAAAACTCATATAAGGTTCTAGCCATTGCATGATGCATTTCCATTTTCGTTTTTTTTTGGTGTCACTAAAAAGTTATTGTATAAAATTATTGATATTATCAATAAGATCAGCTGCGGAAAAGTGAGTTTATAATGTATTTTGAGCCATTTTTTTTTTGGTATAAAATACCAACAAACCAGGATATGGTGTTTTTATGCTCAGAAAGAGCTATATGTCGGTAGGTATTTATTGTTGAGCAAGATTTGCGAAGCTCAAAGTCGAAAGAGAATTCTTGGTGATAGCAAGGCAATAATAATCAAATTGAAAATTGGCATTATTATGGTCCGGAAATGGGTTATGTATGGATTTTGGATGTTTTTATTTGGGATTTATGATAAAACTGATAAAAAGATGATTTTTGGGACTTATGATAAACTTAGGGGAGCTTCCGGCGATTTTTGGGACTTATGATGAATTTGGGAAATAAATGAATGATTTTTGAGGCTCTTGATAAATTTGAAAAAGCCTTGGATGATGAATGGATTGATGCATGGAATACATGTACTATTTATACGCTATATAGTTTATATATCTTTCAGTACACAGAAAGTCTTATTCAAACAGTCAACAATGTAATATTTACAATCCAGAAGACAAGGAAACCCATCAAAATTATATTGAAAGCTACTGTTGGTAAATCAAAGGCTCTTGCTCTCTCAGCATCATTGACACCGTAAAGAAAATTAAAGAAGAAGTGTCTTTGAACTTCCCATATATCTGAGAACTCTTTGTGGATTTGTTTGTTGTTTCAAGCGAGCATCTAAATCTTTGGAATACACAAAGTAGTTATCACCATCATTGGTAGCACCAAGGTAGCTGTTATACTGTTCAAGAGCTTTCTCTAATTGTTGAGCGATTAATTTTTGGCATACATTTGGCAAGCAATAAAGCTTTGGGAAATGACTGAAGATACCCAAAACCAATATGTCATTCTTAGTTCTAATACTCTCGAAATTCTGTGATAAGTACCCAAGCCATCCGACATACTACATAATTGCCTTTTCCAATAAAAGAACCTTTCCTAAACCTGCACCACAACACTCAAATGGGTGCTTCAGTGAGGAGTGGTGACATTTCACAAGCTGAGTAGATTACACTTGGCTAAGAATCAGAGCACTGCTTCTGTAACCAATACACCATTTTTTTATACTTCTCCGCTGAGTTTCAAGGTACCTCGGGCTCATCCGCTCTCAATCCTTCGACTGAGAAATCCAATTGATCTGATGCAGCCAACCCAGTCCCCAAGTACATGATTCCTGATAACCTTTTCAATAATCCTTCACATCTATTTTTACTGCTGGTATTGGACTTTATCTGCCTTGAAAAGCTAACCCTTTTATGCCAGGTGTAATAGTAATTTTGCACCCTATTGGCATTATAGGTTTCTCGGTATTTTTGATTAAATTTCTTCTCAACGGCCAATTTAATGGATCCGGATTGATCGGCCAAGATGTACTGGAGGTATCCAAATACTGGTCCGGTAATACAGAGTTCTTTGTAAGCATCCCTGATCTGATTGAGGAATTCTTCAATATCGGCATGAGACACGGTTGTATCACCAAAGAAAGCACATCTAGGAGTCGCTTTATGGATATCATTGCGAAAGCAGAAACTGAAGGCCTTGACGGAGGTGTGGCATGTTGTATTGTTGGTACTTTCAATTATCCACAACTAGAGTTGCTGCATTTCGAGAAAAAATTCTGAACATCTTCTTCAAAAGGAATCTGCTGAAGTCTTAGTGGCAGAGGAGGCATCTTAGCTTTTATTAAATTAAATATTTTTTCTGTAGTGAGGTACCCCATACCTAATACCATTGAGTGCATTGAAGTTGATTATGCCCTCAATTGATTAGATAGTGCTCGTTTTATCGCTTTGCTCGCGTGAAGACTGGACTTACTCAAATGTTCAATTCTTTTCTCGACGTTTATAACTACTTTTTTATGATAGACTACTTAGAGAAACTGAGCCTTGCCTTAGAGGTGGTTCAGCAGTTGGTCCAGTTGAATGAGGTTATAGGAGTAATGGTATCTGGTAATGAGACTTCTTCCTCTTCCATAGCAATTGGTGTCGCATTAGTCGCTTCATTCCTGGAGTCAGGGCAACAACTACTAGGTCTGTGCTGCTTTTCACCTTTGTGGGATTCACGAATACCGCGAACTCTCCTCTAAAAGTACGAACTAAATCGGCTCAAAATGATTTATTGGCTAACAGTTAACTCAAAAGATACATCAACGGAGTTATGCATTTTCTTGAGGACGAGTTCAACTGTTTCCAACAAATCATTATCGACGCTACTGTCATACTTTCTTACTAACTCATCAAGCTCTTTTTCAGAGGTACAACAAAGAGACTTCGCACCAAGATCACCAATCGAGTCTGGTAAAAAGGCTGTACAAATCTTAAGAGTCGAATCATCAGTACGGACATATAAGAGATATAAGATGGCTGGGTGTGTGTGAACGCACATTTGTTAAATCTGGTTAATGGAGCCTCGTGCTTATACACGTAACTTTTGCGCTTATTTTTATCATTTTCTTATCTTCTTCTATTACTCATTTTATATGAAAAGTATCGTAACAATTAATTGATTCTATTTATTATATCTTATTTCTTTACGATAGAACTATATCTTACATCTTAACCCCGAAACGTAGATATCGTTAAACAAAAAAATATCTGACTTAATTCTTATTGCGAAAAGGTACAGCTAAAAAATATGTATCTTGGTAGCGGTAGCAATCATAAAAGAGGATATTGGATCGTATGACACTGGAATCCCAATTAGAACTTCATCATCGATCGACTTGATTAAACATTCAGAGAAACGTGGATGTATCGCTACACTACAGGGTCTTTTTCACGTGATTCACAGGGCCTGCAGCTGGTGCCATTCGTAATAGAACTAGACCGGGCAGCAAACTGAACCGTGTCACTCAAGACACCGTATTCGAGTTATGATTGTATCTGTCTTTCGGGGTCAAGATAATAAGGACGAGTTCTACCGTTAAGATGAAAGGAACAAATAATAAATATAAATTAAGGTTGAATTCGATCCCCTCTCAAATCTATCTAAAGGAAGGAAAGTAATAAAGTAATAATAAAATTCATATAAAAAATAAAGGTTATGAGCACGGGGCTCCATCCACGGCATTTAGCAAATGTGTGTTAGCGCAGGGCCAAACTGTCCCCGACTACCAAAATTTTTTCCGTCAACCCTCTTCATCACTCTTTTGCATGACTTACTTACCCATGAGCCATACTCGTCTGGGCGATGTGGCCTTCGTAGCAGGCGTTATTTCTTATGAACATATCATGTAAAAATATCATGTGGCCAAAAACCGAGAGTAGTCCTTAGATTATTTTGGCCCTTGGACACACAGATAAGACTGGGGTTCACCATCATCTGTTCCATTTATTAGTGCTGGGCTCATTCCATAACTGGGCAGAAGGAGGGGTTCCTCAGGGGATGGATAACCTTGGATGTCTTTTTCTGAGTACAAGATTTGGTGTGATCTTTTCTGTTCAATATAAGTTATTACCTTCATTTGTAGGCCGAAGAATTGATTGGCTTTCATTCCAGTTAAGAATGATTCCCATATGAATAATCAGCTTGCAAATGTGCATTGACTACGAGGCAGTTGATTCAGCGAAATTTATTTGTTCATTATGGTATTTGATATTGCTGATTCTCTTTGATCTGATTATTCATTTACGGACCCTTTTCTTCGTTTCTTTTTCGTACTTTTTTTCCCCCTCGGAATGAGTCAAACCAACGCCTTTCGGAATATTTCATGATAAAAATAGACTTTGTTCCTTCTGGAAATAATTTTCTTTTTCTTCTTCTTCTGAGGTTGGAGGACAAAAACAAAGCACAACCACATAGAAACACAATAAACAATGACCAAGAAACCACTTGTGCTCCATACCGAACCTACCACTTTTGGTCAAAAGCTATGGGATGACCTCGAGGAAATCGCCGAAGTGGTTCATATGCCCGAAACCACCGACCGTGAACAGTTCATCAAGGACCTTAAAGGCAAGTACTCCGAATGTGTGGCGATTGGCCGAGGATACATCACCAACCACCGGGTAGGGTTGTTTGATGAGGAACTTATCTCTCATTTACCACCTTCAGTCGCCTACATTAGCCACCAAGGGGCCGGGTACGATGCCAACGACGTTGCTGCCTTGTCCAAACGTGGGATCCAATTGGCCAACTGCCCAGGGGTGGTGAGCGCCGCTACTGCCGACACCAACGTGTTCTTGATGTTGGGGGCCATGAGAAACTTTGATTCCAGCCGTCGTAATCTCGAGGCAGGAATGTGGCCCACCACAGGGTCGGGAGCAGGATCCAAGATCGGGATCTCTCCTCAAGGTAAAGTGCTTGGGATCTTAGGAATGGGGGCCATTGGCAGAGAAGTTCGTGATCGGGTGTTGCCATTCGGGTTTGGAAAAATCATTTACTACAATCGTTCGAGATTATCTCCAGAATTGGAGAAAGGGTGCGAATACATTGATAATTTGGACGATTTTGTCGCCCAAGCCGATGTCATCTCGATCAATTGTCCATTAAACAAATCGACCTTCCATTTGGTCAACGATGCATTGTTCTCGAAGATGAAGGATGGTGTGGTTATTGTGAACACCGGTCGCGGGGCCATCATTGACGAATCAGCAATGATCAAGTATTTGCGTTCGGGGAAAATCAGAGCCGCAGGGCTTGACGTCTTTGAAAATGAACCATGCGTGAACACCGAGCTTTTACAATTCGAAAACGTTTTGGCAACCCCTCATGTGGGGACCAGCACCGAACAGACTTTCTACGACATGGAAAAATTGGTGGTTGATAATATCAGAGCCGGTTTGACTACTGGAAAAGTTTTAACTTTGGTTCCTGATCAAAAGTTTGAAGATTTTGGTTTGTGAGATTGCTGGCTATTCAATAAACCGGTAATAAAGCAGCATTAAATTGATATACAATCCTGTTATGTAGTATAAACATTATCCTATAGACAATAGAACTATATAGACAAATACAAAATAGATTTAGAGAGAATACATGAGATTTTTTGGACAATACATAAAATTAAGATAGAAAAAGCTCAAAGAAAATAAAAAAATAACTAATAATTATACACCTTTTTGAAAAAAAAAAAATAGAAATTCACAAAAAGTAAAAAGAAATGCCAAAATGCAAAAAAAAATTTAGTCCCCAAATAATTAATCATTTGAATTTTTCCAAAAATCTATCTTCCCCGAGTTCCAAATATTCTTTCTTTGACATAAACCCATCAAAGTTATTCATACTCGATAAGATTCCTGCACCAATCCATACAGCATTCTGTCTATCCAATAAACTAGGGTTGCAGAAACAATTGATTTGGAAGTTCGGCAACAAAGAGTTCAATTCGAAATAGATTCTCTTGTCAATATCAGGAATAGAAGCCCCACCACCGGTGATAATTATATTTGACAATAGTTGAGAGATGATTTCTGGAGTATCTCTGAATTTGTTAAGTGAGTTCAACACAAGATCAACGATCCCCGGAACTGGGGCACTAGGTTCGCCTTTGGCAACTTTTGTTTCGAACAATAACGGTTTGAACAACATTTCTGTCAACAATAATTGTTCAGAATTGATATTTATTATTCTTCCATCAGGAAGCTGATAATTCTTGGTTTCCACCCCAAAATTGCCGAGATTCTGTGGAGTAATTTGAAATTGAGCAGTTCTGAGAATTGAGTATTTGAAATCGTTCAATAAGTTGGTATTGAGATCGAAATTTTTAAATGATGTGGTGACGTTGGAAAGTTTCAATAATTTTTTAGAGACGGGATCTGTTTGAGGATAGAACGATCTTTTAAGATAGTTGAAAATTTGGAAATTCAAATAATCCCCCGCAAATTTCGAATGAATTGCGCTCTTGGTTAGAATATTACCGTCCACCACCCCGGTGATGCTCGTTATTGACCCGCCAATGTCGATAATCAACCCATTGGATCTGCCAAGACCGTAAGTGATACAGAGAGGGTTTTTCAAAAGACTGAAGCTAGGAACCTGGTATTTTTCAAACGCCAATTCCCCCAATTTCTTTTTATTCTTCTTGGTGTTCCAGCTGACTTCGGTGGTGACCAAAGGATAAACGTCTTCTGAATCGCCATGGCCGTACACTTTCAAATTCTTGAAGATATATTCCCAGTTTTTTTCCAAATTGTCCCAGTTGTAAATCATCCCGTCGTTCAACAATGAGAAAATCTCGAGATCTTGGTAGTTGGAAGGTCTATTTTTGATATATATGTCATGGCCCACGAAAATTTCATGCGATTTGGAGTTCTCACCGTAATTGGAGCTGAAGACTAATGGGGGGATTTCGTCATTTGAGAACCCGGCCCTGGTGCTAGTCGAACCGTTTTCGATCACCACGGAAGGAATTGTAAAAGACATCACGGAAAGCGAGCGATCTGATCTATTGGTATTTAATTTTTTTCGTGTATGTTTATTTATTTATTAGTATGTGGGAAATCATTGGGGGTTTTTTTTTTTTTTGTAATTTTGTTTTTATTACGTGCACATCCACACATCATCCACACACCAGGAAGGAAGAGCAGCGAAAAACAACGTCAAAACGTCAACCGCCCATTTACAACAGCAACAACTTGGAAAGACGACAGTATTTCACAAATATGAGCGACGCCAAACAGACAGAATACGAGAAACTCAAGAAGAAGCTCCACCAGGCGATCCTTGACAAAAAAAATGTCGATAAGGAACTCACCCAGATAGAAGAGGACATTTATGGCAAAGAGACCCTTTATTTGACTAACACCTACCATCACTCGTACGGCAATATCATCAAAGGGTTTGACAGCTTCCTTAAGGCAGGAGGACAGTCGGCAGGCCATCATTCAGGTCTCAGTAGTCGAAGAAGAACCTCGTTCACCGACGACGACCGGATTTTCTCGTTGAGTAGTGCTGTTTACGTAAAGCATTTGCAAAGAAAGACCAGAGATGCTGATGATGGCGCGGGGAACATTGGAGAACAATTGGACGATATAGACGATGAAGACGATGAAGATCAACTGACCTTGGCGTCGATGGCATCATCATCGAGGAAAAGAAAAAGAGACGTATAGAAATGTATTTTGCGCCGAAAACCTGGCATGATTTCTTGTATTTTTTTTTCCATTCTGTTTCTTTGCTTCTTTATTTTTTCTTTCTGTTTTCCTTCTCCCTGTTGTACTATAATAAGACCATTTGTATTATATTGGACTACCATTTTGCATCGTAATCTCAAAGCGGCTGTAACCGGCGCTGCATAGATGAGAAAATTTTCAGATGGCAGTTTTTTCTTTCTTTGTTCATTCCTCCTCCCCCATCCCAATTCATTATTATTATTATTATTATTATTATGTATATTTCGACTGGGTCTTATTGAATTAGCTAATAGTCTAAACAACAAGAAATAATCATCCCTCCACCATCGACTCTATTTCTAAAAAAAAAAAGAAAAAAAAAAATTATATATATAGAACGACGGCTTTACACACAAAACTTTACAACCATGTCAGACGACCACACTGTGTCCCTAAGTTTGTCCACGGCTATCTGGTCTTCGGTCAAACCAATTCTCAAAATCTACTTTATCATCTTCACAGGGTTCGTCCTCTCTCGAAAAAATATCTTGACCGTTGAAACTTGCCGAAACTTGTCTGATTTGGTGGTCACTATCGCCCTTCCTTCGTTAACTTTTAGTAAGCTCGTGGCTAATCTATCTTACGAAGACGCCAAATCCATCGGGGTATTATCATTTACATGTATTCTTTGTTTATGTTTTGGCGGGCTCTTTGGGTTTATTCTCAACTACATTACCCCCGTACCAAAACAATACTATTATGGATTGATTTGCGCGGGGATGTTTGCAAATATAGGTGATTTGCCTATTGCGTTCATTCAAAGTATTCCCACCGTGATTTTCGATAGCTCAATGGTGGATAAAGGTGTGGCATACATTTGTATTTTCTCATTTGCCATGATGTTTGCCTTCTTCAATTTAGGGTGTGGTAATCTTATCGGGTTGGATTTCAAAGAAAATGATGATGAGCTGCCTTGTGACACCAGAAGTGAAGATAAAGATGCTGGTGATGGCGGGGTATCTTCTTCTTCTTCTTCTTTCCAAGTTGGAAGCTCGAAAATCCCAGACTGTGTCAGCGCCCAGCATCCACCATCGCAAGGAAGACCACGGGCCTTAAGCTCGGCATCCAGTAGGGACAGACCGGCGGCATCGGTTGTAGCCTTAGAAACCCCTGGAGGAGTCGACAATATTCTTCATGAATACAGTCAGTTCAATGATGTGGAAGAAGGAAGTGCCGTAGACCCATTGGATCAATTTAGTATTGTTCGGACTCGCACAAAACAGAAGCAACCCGATATTATTGATGATGCTGAGTCATTGAAACCCGTTCATAAAAAATCACTTGTGGAAAAATTGCATCTTACTCCACTTGTATTTGTTCTCCGGAACTTCAAACGCCCAGCCTCGATTTCGGTGATTGCTGGGTTGACGGTTTGTCTTATACCTTGGCTCAAGGCATTGTTTGTGGGGTATCATAATCATGTCGATTACCCAAACGCTCCAGATGGTGAACCTGCCCTCCATTTTGTCATTGATATCACTAACACTATTGGCAATGCCCAAGTTCCTTTAGGGTTGACGATTCTTGGAGCGACGTTGGGACGCCTTGAATTCAAGACGGTTACCAGAGGGCTAGTTATCACCTCTCTTGCCATGGCGTTTGTTAGATTGGTAGTCATGCCGATCATTGGGGTAGCTTTGATGACAAAATTCAAACACATGGGCTGGTTCGAAGACGACATGGCGACGTTTTTGGCAGTATTGAACTGGGGATTGCCTTCCATGACGGTGCTAGTTTATATCACTGCGTTTTTCACCCCTAACACTGGGCCTCATGTGCAAATGGATTGTATCGCGATTATTTTGTTGACCCAATATGCCTTTTTAATCATTTCGTTTCCAATTTTGACCACCTATACATTGAAGCATGTCTTACGCGATTAAAAATGTGCCTATTTTCATTTCTTTAGTTCTTGGATTTTTTTTTGTTTTTTGCTTTGTTCCACGGTATAGACTTATTTGATAGACTTTTTTTCTTTTTCTTTTGCATTCTCTGTTGCTAATTGGTTACAGATTGTACAGCATTTTGTTATTTTTCAGCAATAATGATATACAGTGATTTCATTTTTTATTCGTACCAACCACCAGAAATGTTCATACCAGTAGCAAAAAATACTTTATACCCATCCCCGGTATTTTTCTTACCACCGTAGCGGGATTTATTCATACCATCTATTAAAAATAGTTGATACCATTCCACTTTCATTATTCGCACCAACAGCAACAAAATTCATGCCACAGCTATAAATTATTTTATTCCTTTAGTATTAAAAGAAATTTATTTGATCTTTATATAAACAGCTTATAGGAATTTAATACATTTGATGGCCTCTTCAGACACCCTCACAACCAAGGGTTTGGTCAGTGTGGAGTGCATTTTAATTTGAGCTTCTCTTCTGGTCTTTATTTTACGTTTTGTCATTTTTTCATTCCAGTTTGATAACTTTTTTTTTTCATTTTTCTTTATTTCACTTTCTAAATTTTTTTGTCTTTTTGTATTTCTCTTCAAAAAAAGCTGTTGCTGTAAACAGAGATCGATATGTCTTACAGCATACCTATAGAATCCCTTGTAACTGTCAAGAGCAATATTTTCCGTAGCTTCTTTCATTCTTGGATTCAAGTTCTCTTTCTTACTCTAGCTTTATCTTTTGACTTTACAAAGCTATAGAAGTGATTAGCTGTAGTGGTTAGTACAAATAAAAAATGAAATCGCTGAACATTAGTGAGTTGACGCTTCTCATTTTTAGTAAGCATGCAGTAGTCCCAAACAGCCTAATAGCATCCGCCAAATTTTTGTTGTTTTATAGGTACCAGCATAGAGATCTCTACTGAATTCAAAGAGTGGTGATAATAGTTTTGATATAAATATTAAATGATTCCATTATTATTGACCTATGTGCGTACCATGGTGAATAACTCCCAACCGTTGGGATGGCTGGTAATTTCCTGCCAGTTGAGAAATCTTCGATGTTTTTTTTTTTTTTTTTTTTTTTTTTTTGAGCCGGTAATGTCCGAGAGGATACTATTGAAATGGTAACGAGTATTAGCCATATGGGTCAAAAAGACCTGTGCTGGGGGAACAATGCTTCATCGAGGGCCATTAGGTGTATATCGTGAGTTGCGGGATTTACTTGTACTCACCCGACAGATTTCGCTTCCAGTGCTGCAAGCTCTTCAACATCTAAAGAGGAACAATAAATATAGAAAGTTCTTTGTGGTGAGGTACAATTATTACATTGCACTCTATATGTTTCCATTAATATACGGCTGTAACCCACAATAGTTGTAAACTCCGCGGTTTAAACCAGTGCTGGCACCCCTGTCTTCCGATTATGCATAACAATCATCTGCCATATAATTTAAAAACCAGAAAAAAAAAAAAAATTAATTAGAACTTCTTAGTTCGAACTACCAATAAGCCAAATGTCAACGCCGTTACAACCATGCCAGACGACCACACTGTGTCCCTAAGTTTGTCCACGGCTATCTGGTCTTCGGTCAAACCAATTCTCAAAATCTACTTTATCATCTTCACAGGGTTCATCCTCACTCGGAAAAACATCTTAACCGTTGAAACTTCCAGAAATTTATCGGATTTGGTGGTCACTATCGCCCTTCCTGCGCTTACTTTCAGCAAGCTCGTTTCCAATATATCCTACGAGGATGCCAAATCCATCGGGGTATTGTCGTTTGTTTGCTGTCTTGTCATGGCGATGGGCGGTATTCTTGGATTGGGGGTCAACTACGTCACGCGCGCCCCAAAAGTCTTCTTCTATGGGTTAATTTCCTGCGGTATGTTTACCAACATCAGTGATTTACCGATTGCTTTCATTCAAGGTATCCCGCCGGTTGTATTCGATGCCCAGGCCATCGATAAAGGGGTGGCATACGTTTGCATTTTCTTGTTTGCTGAAATGTTTGTGTTTTTCAATCTTGGGTGCAGTCAGCTTCTCGGGCTAGATTTCAAGAAACAGACCACGGGCGATGATGATAATGCTTTGTCAGAGGACGACATCCAGGCCACCATTTCAGAAAGATCACAGGCATCCAGCAACCTTAGACCTACTCTGTCGTACCCGTCTGCTGGAACGCCCAGAAGAGTTAATGGACTCATTCGTGAATATAGTGAGGTCAACACTGCTCCTGATTATCAAGGAAACGTTATTGACCCATTAGATCAGTTGAGCGTGGTACGGACTCGCACAAGGCAGCTGCAAAACAATATAGCCGATGGTAATGAAATTGAACCACACGATTCCGAATCCTTGAAAGCTGTTAAAGAAAAATCACTCGCTGAAAAATATCACCTCACCCCAATATTGTTTGTTCTCCGAAACTTCAAACGTCCTGCCTCCATGGCAATCTTACTTGGGTTGTGTATTGCTCTTGTTCCTTGGCTCAAGGCGTTGTTTGTCCAATATGACAGTCACGTCGATTACCCAAATGCCCCGGATGGGAACCCTCCACTCCATTTTGTCATTGATATTACTACTCATATTGGTAATGCCCAAGTGCCGCTTGGTTTGATCATTCTTGGGGGTACCTTAGGACGGGTTGAGTCAAGAAGTATTTCCAAAGGATTAGTTCTCACCGCCCTTGGTTTGGCATTGGTAAGATTGGCGATCTTGCCGATCATTGGGGTAGCTTTGATGACCAAGTTCAGGGATATGGGCTGGTTCCAGGATGATATGGCGATGTTTTTGGCGATATTAAACTGGGGGTTACCTTCTATGACAACAATAATTTATATTATTGCGTTCTTCACCCCAGTTAATGGTCCGTATGTCCAAATGGATTGTATTGCGGTGATTTTGATGGTGCAATATCTCTTTTTAATCATTTCGTTTCCGATTTTGACCACCTACACTTTGAAAAACTCTTTGGGTTATTAAAGTCTATTTTCATTAATGGATATGTGTGTGTGTGTGTGTGTGTGTTTGTATATTTTACCTTATTTTATGTCTTACATTGTAATTTCTGACTAGTTGATAGATTTATTTTAATACAATTTTAGCCTTCTGATGATAATATAGGCCCATTAATGAATATGTCTATAATATAAGAGCACTCTAAACGCACTCGAGAAATCCCCAGCGAATGAAATATATCAAGAAAAAAACCCCCAGGAAAAAAAAAATGTCAACCAAAAACTGCAACACACAAACAATATTCACAATCACAGAAATCGTGTGGAAATCAGTTGCTCCTGCATATTAGGGAAAACAAAATGTTTGGTCAATTATCTGGGGCCTCTCGGGGAGCTGCCGTTGTTGGCGTTGGTTCTGGTTGCTTCCGATTTTTCCATCATTCTGTCTATAGTAAATCTTCAATATCATCAACAGACACCTCAAGGACAAACACCACAACGCCGACTAAAGATTTGGAGTTTCCTCAGTTTGATACTATAGGAAACCCATCGACTTTGATGTTGATCCAGTCTCCGCCTTCCATCCCGGTCTATTTCCGTAAGGACTCACTTGTATCCCTCTACTTCCCTGACCAGAGCTTTGGCACCTCATCGCCGCTCAGCGACCTTATCACCAGTGAATTGAACTACTCCAGCATAATCAACAGTATTTTCAGTCTCTCTAGACCAATTAGCTACCAAAAAATGATTTCTACCGTGCCGTTCAACGCAGTGATCAACGGTAATGGGCACAATTCAACCTTCAAAACTTTTTACAATTTAGAACTAGATGGTACTAGTGATTGGGCAATTCTCCCGCACGGGGCCATTCAAGCGTATACTGGTTCGAATCTTATCATTAAAAATAAATTCCAGCCGGCCAAAGTGTCTAGAAAACTTTGGAAGATTTTACAAAAGAATAAGAACAACACTGGTAGTACAGGGTTGAGCAAGTACCAACTTTATAACTTCATTTCCGGAAGAGGAAGTGTTGGTTTGGTTGGTAATGGTGAAATTATTGAACTTGATTTGCAATATGGGGAATCGGTGGTGATTAACAAGGACCATTTATTGGGGTTACAGATTGATGGAATCAATGATTTGAATAATTTGGTGTATCAAGAACCATTGTTGAATAATAAGGGTTTCACTATCCCACAACTAACTACAGGGGCTAGGATTTCCAGTTGGGGGAAATTGAAAGAGTTGTTTTCCACATCTAAACCAGTACCTGCCGATTCTAAGCCAGCTGTAGAGATCAGCGTAACAAAGAATCATCAAGTGGATCAATTTTTGACGAGTATTAAGAAGTTATCCTTAACCAGTTGGAATATTATTAGCAAATCGGTTAGTGGTGTGGCGAAGTTTGTGACAAACCTTATGGCATCTGATATCAAATATATCACGGTGATGGGCCCAACAAAGATCTTGCTTCAGTCGAGTGCTAAGTCTGTTAAGTTGGCATCTCCAAGTTCGAAATTTTCAGCCTCGGGATTGGCTGGCGCAATTTCCGGGTCTCTTCACAAAAAAAACCCTGACACTGCTGGTTATAAAGATGAAGATGCCGAGCTCTTGCCGGTGAAGAAAGAAGACATGTTGAGCTATGTTAGTATTCTGAATGGGAAAGCGGTATTTGAAAGCACCAAAAGCTTTCAGGAGACAGTTAATAGTATTGAGGCGAAGAATCCTAATCTTAAAAAATGAAGATAGAAATAGACAGGATTTTTCAATTGATTTGATCATTAACATTGTAGAAGATTGTAAGAGAAAACACACATGGGATTGGAGTGTGTTGTTGCGGGCTAGCCACTTGTTTGATAAATAACCGAAAGTTGACCCAGAGAAGTAGATGGGTATAATTCGAATTATTTTATTTCCGGTTTCACGTGAGACAGTGAAATGGCAACAGAAAAAGGAAAGGGACGAAGAGTTGACATCGCAATCCCATATCGACACTTATCTTCACTTGATCTCGCGCTGGATATGTGATAAGAAGATCAGATGTTATCACCGTACTTGGTCTCTAACTATCTGATAGAACACACAACTCAAACAAGTAGCTCGCATTTAACAATATGTTATTAGGCTGAATTAACAGTTATAAATCAAAGAAGGTAAATGTATTAAATGAATAATAATAGTGGGATTATTCTTGTCTTCTAAAGACACTAAGGAAAACAAATGATAATAAACTACAAAATAATTTAACACGATAAAATGTAAAGTAGGGTGACCTTATTCGTAGTATATACAATAGTACAATGTGGCGGATCGATGGCTTAAATCACTGAAATCTTTACAGAAAAAAATGGTTTTTTTTTCTTTCCTGTTGAATGAGGGTTTCTACTCAATTATTTCTTCTGTTCCTACTCTTCCTTATATTTCACAAGTATAGTAACTTCTGGGACCACCAATTCAGTTTTACTCAACCAGCCAACCAATTGACAATGTCCATTCCTCCAAAGTTCTCTGGCTTAACCAAGATTGCCTCAAATTCGGCCGCCGCCGCTGTGGCCCAAAACGTCAACTCCGTTGATATCTTTGTCGATTTCGTTTGTCCATTCTCTCGTAAACTTTTCGTCAAGTTCGACAACGAGTTCATCCCATTGATTGCCGAAAAGTACCCAAACCAATTCAAGTTTATTATTAGACCAGTGGTGCAACCATGGCACGCTTTTGGGTCGTCCGTGACTGCGGAAGCGTTGATGGCGATCAACAAATTGGCTCCAACCGAATCTTGGAACTTTACTAAGGCTTTAATGGAACACCAAAGAGATTACTTTGACACAGCAATCATCAACAACACCAGAAATGAACTTTATCAAAAAATCAGTAAGTTTGCAATTGAACAATTGGATTTGACTAAGAAATACAACGTCACTGAAGAAGACATTTACAAGGCCTTGTACATCAGAGGAAAAACCCCTGAAGAAAAAGAGTACGAGAATATCAACAGTGAAATCACCAATGATTTGAAATACTTTGTGAGATTCCACAGAGCCTTGTCGGTCCATGTCACCCCAACTGTTTCTGTCAATGGTGTCATTGTCCCATCAATTGAATCGTCTACCTCGATTGAAGATTTGGAAAAGATCTTCAAGAGTTATCTTTAATCTTGAAAGCCGGGGTTTACTTTTATATTGTAATATATAGAAAAAATACATTGTGACAGGAAATTGGATAATTGAAAATGCCTTCATTTTATTGCAGTGCAATTAAGAGTTTCAATCACCCAAAATACACGTCAATCAAATACTTTTTTTTTTTTTTCCAAATATATTCTAAAAGAAAACTAAAATATTATACACAACAGAACATCAAATCATCACAAATTAAGCAAATAATAATAACCAAAGATAAAAAGAGAAGGATTCCCCACCACAATCATCTGTAGAAATCAGGTCTGTTTATATTCAACCCGTATTCAGATAATGCACTACCCAAATCATCGGAAGTCAACACAATCTTCTCCTGCTTATTACTTCCTGAACCACTTCCACTATTAGCCAAAGGTTGACCCGACACCAACGCTCTGGCTCTTGCTTGAGGGTTGGTACTGTTGTAAATGGCGCTGACCGATCTGATTCTCGAGTATTCGTACGCGTCGGTCGCGATATCACTGATGAATTTCTGGGTAGCAAGGGCCAAAATTCGCTTGATTCTGACATCTGAGCATTGTAACCCATTCTTCGCTAAGTAGAAATCTGTGACGGCATCAGGAATGATCGGGGCGTACTCATCATTCACCAACTCAAGCACGTCTTTCAAACTCTTATCCTTTCTGGTGGTCTCTGGTAATGAATCCACTAGACTCTTTGCAGGAACATTGACTTTCTTTGCGGCGTTGTCCTTCTCGTTTTTAACGATTGACAGCTCTTGTTGTTGTTCTTCCTCGTGATCCACCAACTCTTCATCAACATCCATCTCCTCATCAACCTCTGCGAGGTTAATATTCAATTTCTGTGACATCCTTAATGAGTATTATTATTTATTATGTATGTACAGAGATCAAATACCTTCTTATGCCTTGGATTGGTATTATTATTATTATTATTATTATTATATATATGGAACATACTGCACTGGAATCTCTGGTGGACTTTGATAAAATTTAAAAATATAAAAAAATCCGCTCGGTTACGAGCCCAATACCACAACGGTCGGAGGAGGAATACCGGAATGGAAGGACACAAATCAAATAAATAGACGTCTTTCGTCATCATATAATTATATGGCTATACTTCTGATTGATTACTTTTTGTCGCAATTGATACTTCCATTATCCACACCGCTAATTATACAGTATCGTCGGTGGGTGTGCCGTCTTCGGTGCGTTTAGTACTTTTGCGCAGAGTTACTATTGAGAGCAGAAGCGGCATTTACTTCCCACTCCAATGTTTTCGCTTTATTTCTTAAAATGGGTGTCGATATTGACAAATGGAAGGATACAAACAATTAGACCATCAGGCGGCTGGTCACCCTGGTGCCCTAGTGGATAGTTCCAGCGGAGAACTATTCGCCAAATTGAGTTGCCAACAGGAAATTGATTTCTATACTCAAGTCTCGGCTAAAGAACTAACCGATGATGATGAAGGACATGAGTACTTGGGAAGCAGCTTATACGATTGGATGCCGAAATTCTTGGGGAGATTGGATCAAGGAATAACCAAAGACTTAGAGAATAGCAGCACGGTGAACCAGCGAGAGTTGGCGCAGGCGAAACAAGACCTAGAAGCGATGTCGATCAAAGACAGCAGCAGTAGTAGTGGTATTAGTGGTAGTAATAGTCCGATGCCTAGCGGTGATAAGCCATATGTGGTGTTACAGAACTTGTTATTTGGTTTCAATAAACCTAGTATTATTGATATAAAGTTGGGGGCGAAGTTGACTGATCCTAAGGATCCAACAATTTCCCAGGATAAACATCAGCGACTAGCCAAAGTGTCGACCACCACCACCAGCGGATCTTGGAATATTCGGGTGTGTGGGATGAAAACTTTCAACAATTATGAGCAGGTAACTAAGGCTGAATATTATGAGATTGTCAATGACCAAGATGTCCTGCAAGTTGGGGACCCTGAGGCGCCTGATAGGAATTACGTGGTATTCAACAAATTCTTTGGCAGAAACTTGACTACTGATAATATCAAGATGGGGTTCAAGCTCTTCTTCTTTGAGAATCAGTTGGATCATGCGCACCAAGTTCAAGTGTTACAAAAAATGATTGATAGACTACAAGTGTTATACAATTGTTTGATAGATACCGAGGCAAGAATGTTCTCCAGCAGTATATTCATGGTGTTTGAGAACGATTTGGATAGATGGAATAATAAAGAAAAGGGTTATGAAGATCCTTTAATTCGGGAAGATTTTGAAGATAGCGATGATGATGATGATGATGATGAGGAGGAGGAGGAGGAGGAAGAAGAAGAAGAGATCTCTCATAAGAAGGGCGATACTGCACCTTTAAGCTCGTTGAATATGATAGACTTTGCCCATTCGAGATTAGCTCCAAAAAAAGGATGTGATGACAACGTTTTAGATGGAGTGGAAAATCTACTCAAAATTTTTGAAGAATTATTGAACGATTCATATTCTTTCTGCAAAGCAGGATGATATAAAGATGATGATTATATGCTACACATTGTAAGTATTGTACATATTCAGGTATTATACTCGTAAAACCAATCTTCAAAATTTTTGAATTTAACTATAATATACACTAATGATATCTGTTTCATAACATCATTGGAGGGGCATCATTTTAAAAAAGCATCCTTCCATCTTCTCCATCCTTATATGTATTTTATGTCTGTGTGATTTTCTCTTTCACCAAAATACTGTCGTTTGACGGAAGATTCCGAAATGCTATCAAAACTTTTCCGTTTATCCTTTTTGCAACTTACTCTCAACTAAATCAACACAGCGTAAAATGAAACGAAAAACCTTGCCAATCTTTTATCAAAACACTGGACCAAACAAATACAAAAGGAAATAAAAGAACCGAAAATGAAATTATCTAGCTTCGAATTGCACCATTCTCTTGGTTCTGGCCTTGTAGATAACTCTGTGACCACATTCTTTACATCTGATAGATTCACTCTTACCCAAGGTGAAAGTGGCGGCACAAGAGGCACAGATATATTTCACACCATAAGTTTTATGGTTGGAGAACCCACCGGCAGCAGCACTGCTATTGATAGCTGGAACGAAACCTTCTCTGCTACTCATTTTATTTACCTATATTGTCCTTTCTGACGATGGCAAAAGATCGAATTTTTTTTTTTTTTTTTTTTTAATTTCGAAAAAAAAAATATTCCTCTGCGGATGTTCAGGTGTCAGTGGTGTTGAGGTTATAGGAATTTTTCTGGATGAGCACCAGAAAAATCGGATTCTTTAAACCCCCTCATCATCTAAGAATACGGTTAAATAGTGATGAGCACTTGAAAAATGATCGGGCTTCGACCTATAAGTTTATCGCTGTTACTGCGGTCGCGGCAGGTTTGCAGATTATACTCATCGTCCTCGACTCAACCACTGGATGGGAAACTAGAGACCGATCAAGGGCAATCGATCACCAATTCGAATTCCATCACCTTGGATCAACTATCGGATGAAGATATAAAGGCGTTTGTCCCGTATGTTGGTAAAGGCTCTCGGTTCACAAGAAGATCAGTGGCCTATTATACTAGGAAGCTCTGGCCACCAAAGCATCAAGGGGATGTTCCGGACAAAAAATTGGTTAGATCGGACATGCTTTATGACAATAAACCAACCACAGAGGCGGCAAAGAATATGTTGACGGGGAAAGTGGTTTATGAACAGAATATGTTTGCGGCGCAAAGTCAGTATACCTACGATATTCTTCGAATCTTGAATGAAATTATCCTGGTGGATGACTTACAAGAAGAATTGCAAATAAAATCCGCCAATAGAAGAAAAAACAGTAATAGTGGCCAACCGACGAAAAATCAGGTACCAATACATTGTTATGAGGATATTCCCAAAATTCCTAATAATTTCAACCCGGTAACTTTTGAAAATTACATCCATACTTTGACCCACAAAAATTTCTATTACAAAAAAGCTTCGATGTTTGATTCGTTAATTACCAGATTATTGAGAGAACTTTTGAGGTTGGATAATCCGAAGACCAAGCACTTGCAAAACAATATCAACATTTTTAATGATGTGATATATTTCCACTCAAAGAGAAAAGACTTGGCTTCCATGAAGGAATACTTTTATCAGATATATCGTTTGAAGTTGGTTCCAAATACTAAAACTATCAATTTATTTTTGAATTCTTTGAGCCATTATAATTCGTTACCCCATCAGTATACTTCTCCAAGCCTAGTGACCCTCGGGTACTTACAGTGTTTACAAAGACATGATCTCAAGCCCGATTTGACCACGTTTACCTTGATCTACAACAATTTGCCGGAATTTACGTCGAAAATCATGTTGATTGAGTTCATGAACAAAAAAGAGATTCCAATCACCAAAGAATTGCTTCGATCCGTGATTGGCGATTTATTAAACCGAATGACCCCAGAGAAAGTCATTGAATTCTTTCAAAGCGGTCAAAATGATTATACTATGGAAAATTTGGATACCATTGGAATCAACGTTTTGATATCGCAACTTTTAACCGAAAAGAAATTTGAGAAAGCCTGGAACTTTTACATTGAGTCGATAAACAATAAGAATTACAAAAACATTAAGCCACATGTGTTGAGTTTGAACTTATTTGTTCAAAGATTTGCCCAACATGGAAGAATTGATTTATGTTTCGGGGCAATTAATACCTTTGGCAAACACTACAGAATCTGGCCTGACATTGTCACCTATCATAATTTAATAAAATGCTCGGTTAAAACTGGATATCACAAATACTGGAGAAATATCATTAGAATTATTTATCATGAAGCGTGGTCCAGGACTTCAGGAACCATAATGGAAATCAGCTCATATTGGTTGACCCGTGCCAGAGCACGGTCATTAACCGATACTCATAATAAATCCATGTTACGATTCAAAGATCCATTGACGGAGTTTGAGCTAAATTTGGCTCAAGAAATCAGAGATAATGTGGTGTGGGAAAATTTAAAAATTGTTGTTGAACCATCATTGAACAACACTAATAATGACCCAAAGTATCTTGAAACTGTTCGGAAACTCAATAGTTTGGAAAGTAAACGTGCGCCTTCCAATAAATCTAACACTGTGGAAGGTGGCAATGAAAAGAAAAAGCTCGATAATATTTCCCCAAGTAAAGCTTTTAATGGGAAATCTAGTGTCATTGACCAACATCTTTTGGAAGACGTTCTAGACATTAATACCAAGAACGTTGATAGAAAACCAAAGAACCAGAGTAGTAAACGTACAAGATACTTGAAGGATATCAAACATAAAAATATTGTCAAGTTGTATAGACGCAGAGTCGATTGGATTTTGAATGATCCTTCTACCGCATTGAAGAATACTTTGAACAAAAGAAAATTGATTGACGAAAATTGAAATCTAATATCATGATGCTTATGACCTTTTTTTTTTTCATTCTTATTTTAATTCGTGTTGTTACTAATTTTTGTTAGTTTTATTTTATTACTGTGTATATAGATGATCATGATGATTGAAGTATTATAATGCTAGAATTTTCCACATTAAATTTCCGCTCTGCTAGTTTCGTTTCTTAAATTCAAAGTTTACATTGTAGGATATAGATAATTAAATCATTGAAAAATAATTAACAATATATATGCATTTAATCGTACCACATTTTGATCAATTCTTCGGAAACTGCAGCTGGTGTCAATACTCCCAAATCGGTGATTAGTGCGGTAATGTATTCATGAGGAGTGAAATCCAATTTCGGGCAATTGTCAGCCATTTCTGATTCTTCTTCTTCGTCCGATGATATTTCAGTGTTGAAATTCAATGGAGAAACATCGATTTGCAAATCATCAGGGCCTAGAGGGTACAATCTCACAAACTTGTACGATTCGGCAGCAACATAAACTGGCTTATTGAAACTTTTTGCGAGTAATGAGATTTGGAATGTACCAATATGATTGATGATACCCCCACTTTCCGCGACCCCTTCGGCCCCAACGAGTACCTTATCCACTTTATTGATGATGTACCCCACACAACTGTCGTAAATCAATGTGGTAGGAATGTTTCTTTGTTTCAAAAGTTTGATGAACTTCACCCCTTCAGAACTTGGTTTGGATTCGGTCAACACAATTCTAAATCTAATGTGGTTGTCGGCTGCATGTTGCAACAACTGGTATATCACTCTCGAAAACCCGTGTATGAGAATACAGTCATCGTCCTTAATGAAATTGAACCCGGTCTTGGCGATCTTGAATCTCGCTTCCTTGGATCTTCTCAAGAATAACTGACCATTCTCCACCAAGTGTTTTTTGCAGTTTTCCCAATCACTGTACAACGGCAAGTTTCTCAACACAAATCGCGAGAACAAATCACAACCGGCAGAAAGCGATATTGAGTTGGAAATCTTGGTTTTTAAAGTGGTGGTGGCGATATCTAGTAGATTGATCAATTCGGCTTGGGTAGATGGTTGCTTGGTTTCAATAAGTTCGACTAATGATTCAATGGCGGCAATCGGTTTCGATATTTCTGGATCTTCCTTAAGGAATTTAAGATAGGTATTAACAATGTCGAATTCTCCCATATTGGAAGATTGGTCTGGCGATTCTGTGGCCATTTTGTATTTTTTATATTATATACTTTTAGTGCAAAATGGAGGAGGACTGTACTGGTCTTGTCAGTGATGCTCACTCTTTAAATTGGGAAAAAAAAAATCAAAAAAAAAAACTTGCCCGGATGATGGATGGTGGGCGACCCCCTACTACTACAAAGTCTTTGCAGATGTTATTAAAGAGTCATTGATAAACACAGGATGAAAAATCGAAAGTAAAGGATTTTCTGTAGAAAATAATGGTCTTCTTATTATCCTAATGCCTGATTACAGAGTCATTGTTAGGACAGAAAGCCGTTTCTAAGGAAATGGGATTACTTTGTCACTGCATGAACCGCTCTCAACATGAAAAAGGAAATTGGTTCTGTCTAAAATTATTGTTGTTGTTGTAAATTTATGGGCCGAAGTTTGCCCTTATCTAATGATTTATTATATTTAACTATATATGTTGTAATTTTTATTATCTGCAGTAATATGGAGTGAACGTCTTATTACTTGGAGGATTTAGCCTTGGCCATGATATGCTTTGAATTACTTAAGCCTGGGTCTTATTTAGTAGGCACTTTAAGATCAGATCAAAGTATAAGTTTTCTTTTTGAATTTAACTAGAAATAATAGATAATGCTATCAATAATGCTAATAGAATTGTTGCGGTTTATGAAATTGTTATCACCTATTTCTACCTTTTAATGTTATTTGGTACTCAAAGAATCACAGAACCTATGACGATATATAAATATGAGAAATAATGACAAAAGCAATAAACCAGCCTTCTTTGACAAAAAGTACTGTAGAAAGAACAGCATTTTTGAAATCAATCGATCTTTATTTCGTTCCTCCATTTTCTTTTTATTTTCGCTTTGTGCTTTTTTCTTTTTTTTTTTTGTGGCACAGATTTTCTCTCACAATATGAAAATTACAGAGGATTTTACTGACATTCCTATTTGTTTCTGTGTCACCAAATAACAACCTCTTCATTGAATTGCTAAAACAGAGACAAAAGAGAGAAAATAACAAAAGAAAAAAGAAAACCCGTTTCCAACTGTTAAAGCTATGAGGATATCTTCTCTTGATAGCGCTTATTTAATCATTTTTTTGATCACTTCCTCTTTTGGAGGAGGTATCGAAGCTCATCCATTTCAAAGGGGGAAAGTAATATCGTCATATACAGCGGCGGAAAATTCAAAAGCTTCTGAATTACAGAGACGTGGATTGTTGGATATATTCAAAATAAAGAAGTCAGCCGAGGTAAAAGCCGAGGCGAGCGGGAGTTCGGTGACTATTTCCAAAACAGCCCCAGCCCCAAATTCCCTTGAAGTATTCAATGATTTCAATAGTCACTATTACAGAATCTCTCCGGAACCAGTTAATCAGTCTGAAACAAGAGATGAAACTGCAGATGGCTTAGAGTCTTCTCAGATGAATACTCCCGGTAATGAGAATGACTTTGGTCAAGTCGTCAAAGACAATGAAAGCTCCAATATGGTTCTTGACAACCAAAATTTTGAGCAGCCTATTAATAAAGCAAATGAGGAAGAGAGCGTTAATAACCACATTAAGGATCTGTTTGATAAAGAAGGCCATGGTGTAGCAGACACAAGTAAACAGCCTGAAAATAAATCAGATGAAAATTACAGGAAGGGATATCTTGATGCATTACGTGATTATGGGATCGAAGAGTCCATGGAGTTTACTAAGAGTCAAACAAAAAATTCAGATTTGGTGGTGCAAAATCTCAACGAGCCCCATGTTAAAGGAGATTATAATAAACCAAAAATCCCACCAGCGTTGATAACAAATGATAATAATTTTCAGAAAGAAAGATCTAACAAAGAAAGATCTAATAAAGAAACTGTTGATGAGGCATCAAGCCTTAATAAAATGGTTTATCTCGATGATCCAAATGAGGATTTAGTGTATGAAAAATCAAAACTGTCTACATCAATGAATGATGAGGAATCAAATCAACGCAATATGCAGGATGATGAAGTGATTGATATATATTCCATCGGACTCGGGGGATCTGATAATGATAAAACAAATAGCGAAATGGTAAAAATGGCCGTTTCTAATGATGGTAACCCATCGACCAGCAGCACAAAGATTTCAAGAAAGTTCAGAAAGGATTACTTCATCTATGCAGTGATTACCATTTTGTTCGCCTTATAGGCTAGTTATATTCATATTAATTTACATAAATTCTAATAAAATAATAAAATTACACAACTTCTTTTCCCAATGTCAAATCAAACCGATTTTTAATTAAAAAAAAAAAAGAAAAAAGAAAAAAGAAAAAAGAAAAAGAAAAAGAAAATTAGAAATAAGACGCGACATAAAACAGTAAAAAATATAAACAAATTGAAAAAGAGCATATTAGACCCAAAAAATAACCAGCCGACCAGATATCAAAAAGTACTGAGTGGAGAAATCAAATCATAAATTTTCATGACCAAACCCCCAAAATAAAAAAAAAAATAATAAATAAATAAAGAAAACACAAAGTTTCATGGAATGATAATAGTGTTAGAAAACCAGTTAAATAATCATAAAATAATCGTGAAGTATTAGAGGATTGAAAATAAATCAAAAGTAAAACCAATAAATAAGGTACATAAATACTCCAGTTATGATTTTTCTTGTTCAAGCTTTTCTTCCCTTTCATTGCAATTTTTCATCTCATTGGCTTGGGTTTCCAGTTTTTCATTCAATGGAATGCCATTTGTGAATACAGGTTCATCCCCAGTGGATTTTTCAGTCACACCATTACTCTCCTTTTCACCTTTTAAGTTCCTCAATTTTTCCATTTCTTTCTCTTTCTTTACATCTACCCAATTATCCACTTTTTGAAGATTCGAATCAAAGATTTTGATGATATTAGCAAAAGAATCAAGCGACTCTTTAGCTAAAATGAGAATTTTTCGATTGGTGAAGTTTGGATCAATAGAATGAAACTTCAAGAAGTTACTTCTGGTAGAAGGCGTAGGAGAAGCAGGCACGGTCGATAATGAGGAGGCAGGGATAGCTGATAATGAGCAAGCTGCAGGAGTGCCCATAGGGAATACAGTAGTTGGAGTCATCACCGGAGAACCAGGAACGGAGCTCATAGGGGTATGATATTCTTCGATATCTGTATTAAGGGCTTTTGAAAGATTTTCTGGGAGACGAAGCAAGACGTCACGAACACTATCTCTTGCAGGTTCGGGCAAAGAATTACCAGCGAATTTCGAGATCACGTCAACCGCTTTCTTCACCGTGACGACAATATCACGCTTAACTTGCTTCATACCGTCCTTTCTTTTGCCTAATTTTTGACGTTTCAAGCTTCTGGAATTTTGCGACAGAGGACAATCGGTAAATCCAGAATCATCATCATCATCAGATTCTACACCACCACCAGCTAAAATTTTCTTTTCCTTTTCGGTAATCAAGTGGTGTAGATTATCAACACCATTACTAAGTCTGTCATTTGCCAATTTAAGGATTCTAAGAAGCACTTTAAGGTTTTTCTTGCTTTCAATCGATACGTTCAAGTTCCAATTTTGAAGTTTTTGCTGCTGGGATTGAATATAACTAACAGTCCGTTGGTTTTGAATAGTGCTATTATTTATGAAGTTGCTTCTGATCATTGAGATAGAGGAATTAGGGAATTTTTGTTCAATTCTTTTAACAATTGGCATGGCTTTCTTTTCAACAAACTCCGCACCCACTTTGAAAGTTGGAGAGTAATCTTTTGAAGATTGGTAGTAATTCGACACTTTGTTGAAGAATTTTTGTTGATAATTCTTGCCATTTTTGTTGTTATGGCTATTACCATTTATTGTCGCACCAACACCAGATGAAGCTGTTATATTAGTAGCGGAGGTTGCACCAATGTTGTTACCATTAGACGGAGCGCCAAGAGATTCCATCGAAGAGTTCTTCAATTTCCCAAGAGCTTCGACTGCTGCCATTATATTCTTACTTTCGACATCATGAGCCAGCTTTTTCTCAGGAACATCCTCTATATCTGTTTCGAGAGAATTCAAATCATTCGTGGCATCATCATACTCATCATCAAATATATCCTCACTGGAATCAAGATGGCGCTTTCTAAGGTTAGACATTGATCCTGCTGCAACAGAGGAAGATAGGGAACCATCAACACTGGCCAAGTTAGACTGATATACTGACATGGTTGTGCGGTTGGACATGACTAATCTTTTATTGTTTTTGAATCTTTTTTTATTTATTTTTTCTCTCTTCTTTTTAAAGGAGCGGATAAAGACGACTGATCCAATATTCCTTTATTCAAATGGTGCAAAAGAAATTAGTCACAAAGCGGGAAAAAAAATTTTGAAAATTGAAAATTCAGTAGATTTTTCTGCGATGTTCTCCTCCCCAATCTTGTGATAATCTATTAGATCATATGAAAGCTTGTGAAGCCCTCATCACCAATATTTTTTTTTCTTTATTTTTTTTTTGTTGGAAAAACATGTGAAGAAATTCGGTTTTTGTGCGTCATGCAGCATCGGGTGTATCTATGCATGTATCATTTATTTACCGGTTACAAAAATGGTCGTATAGTGATGGTAATATATAATAATAATTCATAAATAATTTAATGCAAAGAAAAACAAAACATTCACTAATCCTTCTTACTTCCTTTCTTGTCATGGTCCAAATAAATCCCGAGCATGTACGCAAAACGAATAACTACCAAATCAATGGCCATGTTAACACTGTCTCTTGCCAAGTCAACTTTACTCCCACTGACTTCGTGCCAGGAAATAGGAATCTCCTCGATGACAATACCTTTTCTTAATGCAAGAATAAGGATTTCCACGTCAAAAATCCATCTTTCGTTGTGCATGTATGGGAAGACCTTCTTGATTGCTGACTTATTGAACAATTTGAACCCACACTGAGTGTCCCTGACCGATCTAATCCCGAATATAAAGAGCAAGGAATGGAGAGAGTACATCAAGAAGTTTCTGATAAATGAACGTTTAACTACTGCATCAGTGTTAACCATGTGCGCTCTAGAGCCAATAGCCACTACCGGAGTTTCTTCTGACAATTCTTCCGACTGATGTTTTTTCACCCCCTCAATCAATTTCAAAACATCAGAGAACTTGGAAGCACCATCAGCGTCGGCGAAAATAGAGTATTTGCCTCTGGTGTATTGCAAGCCGTGGGTCACTGCTCCTCCTTTACCTCTGTTCTGTTCCAATTTAACCGCTCTAAAGACGCCTGGGGCCAATCCATAGCTCTCAGCAATTCCTAAAGCATATTCAAAGGTTTTATCCTTTGATCCGTCATCGATTATCAATATTTCAAAAGCATTAGCTAAATTGTTTGTTTGGGTAAGGAACGCGATGGCCTCATCGAGCATAACTTTCAATCTACCCGTCTCATTGTAACAAGGGATCACCACACTGAGTATAATGCCAGACAGTGCTGGACTATTTGCATCTGGTAATGGTAAAAGTTCTGAGAATTCCCCCTTTTTCTTAGTGGTAGTGGTATAGTATAATTCCGATTTGTAAGGTTTTCTAGGAATGTGGGCTAAGAATTTGAAAACACAATATACCTAAAGAAAAAAAAAGGGACTAGTTAGTAAAATGAAAAATGAAATTTCTGATGGAAGTGGGGTAAGCAAATAAAACTCACAGCAAGTAATCCTGTTAAAAGAACACCTGTTATAACTAATGGGACATTTGCCTGTAATTCTAAAGGTATTATACCCATAATGTATCTTCTTTCTAATAATAACAATTACAAAAAAAAAAAAAAAAAAAAAAAAAAAAAGACAAGGAAAAAGAAGTTGGAGAGAAATGAAATAAAGTGCACAAGGACGAACTGAAAAAGATACCAATGGCCAGCACCACAGATCCTGTCTTGAGAATAATCAGTATACTATTCCTTGATGACGGCTACAAGGGATAGTATTGTAAGTGGAAAGTCACCCATCACCGCCGTTCTTTCATACCGTGGCCCAGTCGTTCGGTCGTGGTCACGTGCTGGAATGGCGGATCCTCCCTTTAGTGCCACGCCCCCAGACAAAAGAAACAATATAAGCCCCACCACCACCACCACCAATTTGTAATAGGATGCCACTTCCACGAAAATGTCGCCCTGCCATTCCCCGTTGGATCATTCTATATTGTCAACTATTATTATAAGAGCCACCACCCTCCCAATCTAAACCATTTGTGGACCATCGCCCCATAACCTATGGTCACGCGCCCTTGCAAGGGAACCACTGCCAAAATTTGATCCAAACAAACAAGTTATAGACTCCAGTCGCGTAACCTCTCTTCTCTAGGACAAATCATTAAATAACATGCTGCCGGCCATAAGTGAGTATCCCAGTTATACGATATGTGCATATACTTCATGGTGTATATATTCATACACTGTTGATACCTGTAAATCCTAGATCCAAACTAACATTCTTGAGAATCCTCATCGGATATGGATTGGGCCAAAAACGTCCCATGCAAAAATATCACGATCTTTGGGTTTTGTAAATTTGAAAATAAGGGTTGTGCTTTCAATCATGGTCGTACAACAAATAATAACTCCCAGGAAAAAAATAACTCCGAGCCAAAATCAGCTCAAGGGACTATAACAAGTATCAGCTCCGCCGAAGGTTCCAACAGTGGGAGCAGCAGCAGCAATAACGATATTCAAGGCAGCGCAAACAGCAGCAATGGCAATAGTGTCAAATTCAATCCTGATTCCATGTCCTTCAAACCAGCAACGCAATCAAAGTTCCAAAAGCTCTCTGCCAATCTTAGTGATATTCCTTCTTTTATTCCTCTGACAAACTTGACGTCAGCAAGCATGGAATCTTTCCATGAATCATCCTCTTATGAACCTGAAGCTGGTGTATTGGGAACCCCAGAAAAAATATTCACAAAGCTAGGAACCATGGGATCCTCATATAACTTTGACAATCCAGGATTCCAGCCAACTGGTAGTCCAATTATGCATAAATCGTATTTGAAGCTGTCAAATCCTGCCATACCTTCACAACTGCCAGCGTCTCAAGAACACCAGCAACAAGTACAACAACAGCAACAGCCGCCACACCATCAACAACAACAGGAAGGATCCTTGCAAATGCCATCTGCGACTCCTCACTCTCTGCTGCTGCCAATACCCCCAATGAACCACCCGCCATTGCCTATTCTGCAGCCTATGACACCAGTAGATCAAATGATGATGCCTCCATTACCACAAGATCTTCAAGCATCTGTTAATCAACCACAGGCTCCAGCTTCACATACAGGCTCATCGTCACAAATAGTTAACCCATACTCGTCGATGCCTACCCAGCCGCCTGAAATGTATTTTAACCCTCCTTCAGTTAATTATCCTTTACAATACCATTTATACGCTCCAACTTCCCATGGTTACCATCGTGGAAGCTATTTAAGTCCTAATGAAAGGGATTCTCACTCGCTATTCATTCCAAATGATTTACGTGAAGCACTTCTTAAAAAGAACGAGGCAACTTTACAAACAATTCAACATTCAAACTTACCAGAATATGTTTCAATTTTCCATACCCTTGTACCACTAGATAAGACTTTGAAGAAAAGTATCAAGAGTTATGGTGTTCCGAATTCATTGTATAAGGTCTTCTCAAACAAGGACGGGAACCCTTATGTTTTAAGAAGATTAGAAGGCTTCCAATTGACAAATGAAAAATCATTATCTATTATTAACCATTGGAAGCAACTTTCAGAAGATTGTGGAAATATCGTTAAAATACAAGAGGCCTTCACCAGTTTGGCGTTTGGTGACAATTCGTTATATTTTGTCCATGATTTTTATCCGCTCGCTAAAACCCTCAGGGAAGTTCATCAAGGTAAAGTGAAATCGGTGCCTGAAACATTGCTTTGGGATTACATTACACAGATCACAAACGCATTGATGCTGATTCATTCCAAAAACCTTACCGCAAGATTATTGAATTGGGATAAATTTATTGTTACTGGTGCGAATCGTATCAAATTTTCAGGCTGTGGTATTTCAGACATAATTAATTATGACCAGGATCTGTACAAAATGACTCAGTTAGATTGTGCGAATAGAATCGAGTATTACACATACTTACAAAAGGATGACCTAAGGCAATTTGGGGAATTAATTGTCGAATTGATTCGCCAGAATAATGGGATAACCACGTCAAGTTTGGAACCTTCTGTGATTGATAGTTTGAGTTACTATTCAGATGGGCTCAAACTGGCAATAAAATATCTTCTTGGTTTAGAAGGTGATGCGCCAACTATTTCTGAATTTTCTAGCAGGATTGCTCCACATATTCTTAGTACGATGAATCAACTCCTGGCGACTACCGACACTTTTGAGTCTACTCTAGCAAATGAAATTGAGAACGATCGTCTAGTCCGTCTTCTTACTAAAATTAATTTTGTCATTGATCGTCCCGAATTTGAAGGTGATTTGTCGTGGTCAGAAACTGGGGAAAGATATCCAATAAAATTGTTTTATGACTACGTTTTCCACCAAACAGATCAAGAAGGTAAGCCGGTGATGGATCTTGTACATGTCTTGTCGTGTTTGAATAAGTTAGATGTGGGTGTTGATGAGCGTGTATTGTTGGTGAGTCGTGATGAAAACAGTTGCATAATTGCTTCTTATAAGGAATTAAAGAATTGTATAGACTCATCATTTAGGGCATTATCAAAACGTTAGCAAGAAATAGAAAAAAAAAAAAATAAAAAAAAAAGAAATCTTCTAAAAAAAAAAAAAATGAAATTATTTGATACTAGATCTTGACTCTTAGTGCCTTGTAGCTTTATATTAAAGACATCTACAACTTTTTCTCTCTCTTTCAAAATAGATATAAGTTTAACCCTCTCACATCTGCATGTTGAAGCTTTTCAATTGACCAGGGCTGCGAACCAAAAATCAGGCCGCCAAACTTTGGAAAACTTGGAAATGCGATCGAGCATAATGTATCAACCAAGTGCAACAAATTTGATATTGGATTTTACTGGTGGTGTTATATATGTGTTGATATATATACTCCTGAAACTCTTATCATATCATATATAATAAACTATTTTTTGTGTTAACAATGTCTGATCCAAGTTCTATTAATGGTACGTTTTTTGCGATCTTTCCATGTTGCCACCAAGAATTTATGGACTGGCCATAACAGAAAAAACAATCCACGCAAGCTCTATGATCATTTCAATTGTCATGAATTTTAGTGAAACTTGCCGAAATGATTCGTGAAAACCGCCTTGTATGGGTATATCGCGATGGCTTTTTTTTTTATTTTGGAAACTTATAACTAACCTCAATGTTCTATCTAGGTGGTGCTGCAGTGGCAATGGTTGGTAAAGATTGTGTGGCAATTGCCTGCGATTTACGTCTCGGTAACCAATCATTAGGTGTCGCTAATAATTTCGAGAAAATATTCAACTTCGATCACACATTTTTGGCCTTGACCGGGTTGGCCTCCGACGTTACAACGTTGTCTGAAGTTTTCAGATTGAAGACCAACTTATACAAGATGAGAGAAGAAAGATCGATCGAGCCAGAGACTTTCGCCAATTTGGTGTCTTCCACCCTATACCAAAAGAGATTCGGTCCTTATTTCATTGGACCTTTAGTAGCCGGAATAAATTCTTTGACCGGTAAACCTTTTGTATGCGGGTTCGACTTGATTGGGTGTATAGATTACGCAAAAGATTTTGTCGTTTCTGGTACTGCCACAGATCAGTTATACGGGATGTGTGAATCTTTATACGAGCCAAACTTGGGCCCTGATGATCTATTCGAAACCATCAGTCAAGCCTTCTTGAACGCTGTCGATAGAGATGCTCTTTCTGGTTGGGGTGCCGTGGTTTATGTTATAACAAAAGATAAAGTTACCAAGAGATTGCTAAAGACTCGTCAAGATTAATATATAAGCGTTTTGTTTATTATTCATACACATGATATTTTCTTTTGTCTTCAGGTAGCAAAATAAATTGTACGATTTTATATTTTTATTCTTCTTTTCTGATCTCCTTAAAAAATAATAATGAAAAAAAAAAGTGGTGTAATCTTGTATGTAATTGTTAATTCAAGCCAGGTAGATATAAACGTACAAGCTTTATAAATGAATACGGGAAATTTCAATTATATTGAATTTAAAATGCACCATCATTATCGACACAAATAACAACAACAAAAAGTAAAAATTCATAGTGATTGATAAAAACAGCTAAAAGTAAGTTTTGAAGATTGAACATTGTTTTCAACCAAGTTATCGATACTACTCAAGATCATTTCTGGATCAGTTCTGGTTTTGATGACTTTCAAAATAATCAAGTTCAAGTTGGCAGATGAAGTCTTGCCCAATTTGAAGTTTTGGTTTTTGCTGAAAACTTTTTTGAAAAACTGAATATCGATTGCCACTTGCTGTAAACCACTGGTAGAAAATTCGGGAACGAGCTTGAAATTATCGTACAATTCGGTGGCAATATGGTTTTGTAATTCATGAATAATAGTGTAGATCAAATTCTTGGAGACCTTAGCAATTGTGGAATGAAGAATGACAAGATACGTCAAACACTCATATATATGATTGCTAATCTTCTTTGGGGCAACGGAAGTATTCCACTCTGCTTTGCGTTCAGCCGATGATATTCCCTTGGCAATAATTTTACTCAACACTTGTTTTTTCAAATCGCAATAATTGTTGAAAGTCGCTTTTTGTAATTTCGGCAACAAACTTGCAAAAATATCAAGTTTCCCAGCAGACTTCGATAACCTAGTATTGAAAGTTTCATCATAAAACCTAATGATCTCACCCAAAGTTCTATCTTCCAATTCAATAAAATTATCCAAAGTCCACAACTCGTACAAATCTAGGGTTGTGGTTTTTGTTTCCATTAGCTTTTCGCTGTCATCATCAATGGTTTCGCCTTTATTTTCGTTGGTGACTTTTTTCATCATTGAAATCAACAAAATCTCCAAATTTTTCAAAAAAAGATTCTGGATGGAACTGAAGAACTTGTCATTTGGAGTAGTGAAAATCTTGATATTATGATCTTTAATTAACTCCTTATTATTATTTCCCAAGGTATTATCAATGAATATTATATCATTCAAATTCTTGATGACAAATCTTTGATAAATCAAAATCAATTCAGATATCGTCAAAGAGCTATCGATATCGTTGAATTTAATATAATTAGTTTTGGCTTCATTAACATTACTGACAATTAGTTCATTGGAGTTCGCTAAATCTTTTTTGATATTGGTGATATTATAGTCCTCCAAAGTGTTGAAAAATGAAACATCATTGGCCCAGGTTGAACAAATCCCAATAATAAATTTCTTTAAAACTCTGGAATACGATCCTTTCAAAGTTTCGATTGCCTTGGTTGATATATTTAAATTCCCGAGATTGTTGTAGGAAATGAAAACAGAAGTCATGAATTTTTCCAAATATCTGATGGTACTAATAGAATTTGCATAAGGGGGAATGAAACCGTAATATTGGGGAGATTTAATTTCATAATTATCTTGTGTTTCAGCATTAACCCGAGTCTTAACCGATAAATCCGACAAATTATCCCGAGTAGTATTCAAAAACCTTTCAAACCCTTCACAAATCAACTTGGTTAGCTGTTCTCCATTTTTGCTGATCCTTTCCTTTTCATAACTCGCCAACTTCAAATGTACCGCGGATTCATTTTTGTAACCCTTTGGCAATGTAGATTGGATCTTGTTATTTAAAAATAACTCACAAATATTCCAATATTGTCTCACTTTGGTCGAGGACAATACAATAGTATCATCAATTAATTTTTTAATGATGAGCCACATCTCAATGATTTCTGGACAATCGACTAATCCGTGGGAGAGTTTGTTTAACTTGTCAACATTTGTTGATGTAGAAGATTCGCTGTTGCTTATCCCTTGTAAGTAATAGATGAATGTAATATCGGTGATATTAATAGTTTCCAAAATGTGAGTTTGGGTAGCCTTAATGTTTTCAAACAATTTCTCGAAATTAGAATTTATCCCATCCACCAAACTATTGAACTGAGTATTGATCCAAACAACGATCGGATTATCCTCCACTCCTAATTCTAATAATTTGGAAATGATACTGACGTAAGCATTGTCAGAAGAATTTGTATCCGCCAAATTTTCCCATAAATCTTTCTTATATGAATCCACGATTGCCTGCACTTCTTCCCAAACTCTATCTAATAATTTTCTGGTAGCAACTTCTAAAGAATTGCTTGTTGATGAAATAGAGTTCTCCATCATTGCAGAATACATATCCCTTCCCTTGTTGTAATTGGAGGTTAAACTATCATAAGCATTATTTTCAATGTTCTTCATCAACGTTGTGGGCAAATCAAACAAATATTTGTTTGATTCAACCATTTCTAATGCGCTTTTCAAATTATTTTCCTTCCTTTTATTGTCCACGATTGGTTGGATGATCGCCGAGGCTTTGGAGTTGGCCATGGTTAAATTACTCGATAGTTTTAATAGAGGATTCTCTTTTGCTGCATGATCGTCAATGCCATTACCACTCGCTAGTAATCCTGAAGTTTGAATTTGATCAAAAACACTATCCAAAGATGATTTGGATTTAACAAATCTAATGAACTCTTTTTTGATTAATCCCCTCAATTGTTGGGATTGTTCAGCAATACTGTTTTCCAAGAAATCTAACGATTGATTCAACGTATTGAAGCTATCAGCATCATGAAGGTGTTTCAAGAATAACAAAGGATTGAAAGATTTAGAACCAACTAAATAGTTCTGTTTTAGTGGATCATCATCGCTTTGAATAATTCTTTTCTCTTGTAAAGCTCTACTGACCGAGCTAAAATAACCTAATGGATCCGGTTCATCAACAATTTGTTTCACAAAAAATGAGCTTGAATCACCCAAGCTTTTCAAAATCTCGTATGCTTTATCCACATCCTCGGTATCAGTTGGATCATATTCGAACTCTTTTGCTGTGGAGTTGTTCCACGATGTTGGGTTAAGAGTATCCAATTGGTAATATTTCAAAAGCGTTTCATCATCAGGCTCCAAGGAACTAGATGCGGATCCAATTCCGCTGGCATTGGCTGATGAGGCCTTGTAGTTTGTTTCTCTTGTATTTTGGTAATTTTTTTTACTAACATTATCATTGGAGTAGCTGTTAGGATTAGAATAATTGTCCAAATGTCCTCCTCGACTGCTGTTATTATAATTCGATCCACTATTATTACTATTGTTGTAACGGTGACCGTTGGATCTTCCCTCTTCATAGTAGTCAGATGAGCCCCCGTACGGGTCGTTTTGATAATCCCTATTCCTATAACTCATTTGCCCTCCACTTTTTTTTTTCTAACGAGTAGTATTTTCGTCGGCGAGTATTCTCGCGGAGTTTGATCTGTAAACATTGAGGTGGTCTACGTTTTGTGGTGATGCAAACTTCCTTCACGTGACAAGAGGCTTTCATTTTTGGTCTCATTGCCGGGAAATAATTGCTCATATACCGCTTGTCTTCAGGTTCGAGTTTCGGTGTTTACTGATCTTTATCATCTTGGTTGCTGTTGTTTATATTGCCGCGATTTATTTTCCATTTTGTTTTCGGTGACTTTCCAGCAAAGCCAACACTACCAAACACATAATAAGCAATGTCCTCCAGACTTCCTTCTAGTTTCGACGGTGAAGAACTCGCTGATCGGTAAGTTTGTATTCAGTAGTTATTCATATATCTTCGTTCGTGAATCATTACTAACAGTACTCATGTTTCAGCGATTTACCATTCATTGACAGAGTATACAAGCATTGCCGTGAGCAACCATTTGTGCCCCTTGGAGCTTTGTTGACCACTGGTGCTGTCATTTTGGCCGCCAAATCAATAAGAACCGGCCATAGAAAAGATGCCCAAAAATGGTTCCGTTACAGAGTTGGTTTCCAAGGATTCACAATCCTTGCGTTGGTAGTTGGTGGTTGGTACTATAATACTGGTGATGGATCTAAGAAGAAAGAACAAGAAGAAATTCTTAGAGAAAAGGCCAAAATGAGAGAAAAATTGTGGATTGAAGAATTGGAAAGAAGAGATGAGGAAGCTAAGCTGAGAAAGAAGAGAGCTGAGTTGGCCAGAATTAAGAGACAGCAACAGCTTGAAGAAGAAGAGAAGGAAACTAAATCAAAGATTCTTGAAGAAGTGAAGGCTTTGGAAGAAAGCAAAAAATAGATGATGGGCATATTTACACAAATGATATGGATCTTGTGATTTGCTGTCGTTACGTTCATTTTCATGATTTGGTTATCTATATAGAATTCCCCCTGTGCTTTTTTTGTTTTGTATCTCTTCACTTCCTTTCTTTTTTTTATATCTGTTCTTCTCTCTTTTTCTCCTTTTTCCCTTCTGTAAATATTTATATACTTTAATGTCATTTAGTATGCATTCTTTTTTCTTTTCCCGAATTTTCAATTATCTAAAGAAGATCTCCTTCTAACAACCAGGTTATGTGTGTAGTGCATGTATCAATAAATCGTGCATTCTTTTTTTTTTTTTGTAGTTGAAATTTTCAGAACTCCCAAAGCTTGGAACTCCACACGAACAATCTTGAGATTAGTATATTTTAGAATATCACACATAATGTTTAGAACCCCTTTATTTTCAGCCACCAGAAGCTTTAGCTCCAGCGCTTTCCGTTTGCAAAACAGTGCGTTTTTTGACGAGTTTGCCGTAATTTTGAAGACAGATTTGAAGAAGAGCATGCTCGCAAAGGATAATGCTAAGTAAGTATTACATATTTAATCGTTATTGTTTCGCTAATATTCCATTTCAATGAGTGCACTATTGATCCAAAAATTATCATCATTTCAAAAACTAATTTTTATGCAATAGAAAAGAAACTGTCAAGATGATCCGTTCAGAATTGAAGAATTTTGAAATCGACAGCAAGGGGAAAGAAAATAACGAATTTGGGATCTCGAAGGTCATTAATAAGATGATGAAGACCAGAAAAACCAGTATTGAAGAATATTCCAAGCTTGACAGACAAGATTTGGTAGAACATGAAACTGCCCAATTGAAGTGCTTGCAAGCCTACCTTGCGCAACTTCCAATTGCCAGTGAAGATGAAGTCATCAGTAAGATTACCAAGTTATTAGAAGACAAAAAATCCGGTTTGAAAGAAGGGGAAAAGATGCCAGTTGCTGCTGAAATTGCCAAAGAATTGGATTTCAAGAGTTTGTCTGAGCAATGGAAGACTTCTGAAAAAGATATCAGAAAGAACTTGTTTATGGTTCACAAACAATTGAAATTTTAATTCTTGTATTCTTATTCTTGAACCGAAGTTCCACTTTTTTTTGTACATATTGATGAAAATTGAAAATTGTGTTGCTAACTTGTATATAAATTAGCAGAATATGAGAAATTTAATGAATAAACAATGCATTCTGCCTTATTAATAATTTTTCTGGAATATGGTTATTGTTTCGATTAATACTGTATTTCCTGTAATATTTGAGGTTGCAATCTACAATTGTCCATGAAACCCCAACTCAATTACTCCAACAATCATCAGTTCAACATTCTTTCTTGTTTGGGGAGGTTGGCAATTCAATAAGTGAAATATGATAAACTTTTTTTTTATTCTTCGAAAGGCATGAATTGGAATAAATATATATAAATGAAAGCTAAACTAAATCATGAATTGTATCACCTCCTTTTGTGAGCTTGGTTACAAAATATTAAGCAAAAAAAAAAAAAATTAAAAAAAAAACTAAGCAAAAACAACTTCCTTTGGGTCTCTCTATCATGAAATGCATTACCAATAACCACATAATGCTAAATTATTATTAATTTCTTTCTTTCTTTCTTTCTTTCTTTATTTCACGGTTGGATACTATACTGCAAAGTTAGTTCCATTGATAGACACATTCTTAAGAATATAAAAATACAGTTGACTTGTTTTTTGCAAAAACAAGAAAAAGTAAAAGTAATTGTCCTTTTATACCAGCATTGGGAAAAGCAATCTAATAACTTTAAGCTTGGACATTACGGTAACCAACTGGGGATCTGAAAATAGCATCACCTTCGGCGTAACCCCTACCCAAACCGAAACCAACACCTAACCATACTGGGAAAGCTCTTCTTTTGAAAATCAAGACAGAGGCCAAGACACCACAACCGAAACCCAAACCAGTCTTCACAAGGGTGTTTGAGAGAACTACATCCCACTAAAGAAACTACATTAGTAAAAAATCCAAACTTTGAAAATTTCACCACGTCATTTTTGTCAAAACAATAACATTAATGACCAATGGAAAATCACACGTACTTTGTCATTCAAAAGTTGTTGGGATGGAGGGGAAACTTTCTTCTGTGTGACTTCAGACATTGTGTACTTTTGATATGTGATAGGTGATTCAGAAAACTGATTCTACCAGAGTCTTTCTCAGTGTTATTTGGTTTCTATTTTTGTTGAATAATTTTGTTCGCGGGGCAGGGGCTCGTGACGAAAATCCTGTTCGCTGGTTGGTCGACCCTGTTTGAACGGGAGAATATTATGTATCCCATTATGGCACTGTTGAGAAATTGCGGGCGGTTTCCCTGAAATAATCACAACAAACATGTCGCCTCCGCGTGTTCCGTACCGGTAGGTGTGTGGAATTCGGGTCACGTGCCGGGTGCCCAAGCAATGGTTTTAAAACCACCAAAACGGCAATCTCCACCACACCACCTGAAGAGTTGGCTGCAACGCACAGATCATCGTCGTCGTCGTCGTCGTCTGAGCCTGACAAAATCTATAAATATAACAGAAGCTGCTGTTCTCACTGTTTCAATTTCGGACTCTTTAGTTTACCTTCTTATGCCTAGTTCTCAGCGCTCCAGTTTGATTTATCGGCTCTCGCTTCTTCCTGGCATATTTCTCTTTCTTTGGATCTGTTGGGCATTATATTCTTCTGATTTGCAATATCAAGACTCAATAAAGGGTACTACTGGTTTCAACAACAATATTATGTCTGCAAAGTTAGGTAAGACTCTCCACTATTATAAGTCCATATTGACTGGACCTAATTACTCTTCTTGGTCTTCGTTTTCTGTTTCGAATGCCAGATGCTCAGAAAACCTTGGCTTGTTTTCTTCAATTTCGGTACGATATTTTGGTTCTAACAGTCAACATCTAGTGCCACCTCAACAGCCTCCTTCGTGGAATGATACTCCAGAACAAATCCTTGAAAAAACCAAAAGTTTCCTCAAAAAAGTGAAGGAGCAAGATGATTCGATAGCGGCTTTGTCTGACCCAACTCTTGAAAACTTAATCGTTCCTTACTCGCAATGGGAAAATGAAAGATTCAGAATGATCAACTACTTGACCTTGTACCAACACGTTCTGACAAACCCAGAGATCCGTAATGCCTCTACTGAAGCTGAAAAGTTGTTGGATAAGCAAGCTATTGAAAGTGGGTTACGTGAAGATATTTTCAAGAATGTGAAAAAAGTTTATGAAGATAATAAGGACAATGATTCTTTGGCTCCAGAACTTAAAAGGTTCATTTTTAAGCTCTACAATGCTTATCGCCGTAATGGGTTAGATTTGCCAAAAGAAACTAGAGAAAAAGTTGAAAAAGTTAGCAAAAAATTATCCGAGTTATCTATTCAGTTCAACCAGAATTTAGGTGAACAAACTGAATTCCTTTTGTTGACCAAAGAAGAACTCGAAGGTGTTCCTGATGATGTGCTTGGACAATTTGATCAACAAGATGGCAAATATAAGGTTACTTTTAAATATCCTGATATTGTCCCAACTTTGAAATATTCCAAAAACGCAGCTACCAGAAAGAAGGCATTTATCGGTGACCAAAATAAAGTTCCTCAAAATGCCGAAATTTTGAAAGAAGCGATCAAAATTAGATTAGAACTTGCGCAATTGTTAGGTTACAAATCATATGCGGAATATATCCTTGAATTATCAATGGCCAAGACCGCTGATAGAGTTATGGAGTTTGAAAACGACTTATGGGAAAAATTGAAACCAAAGGCCGCTGAAGAGCTTTCCAAAATGAAGCAATTGAAATTGCAAGATTATAAGGAACGTGGATTGAACGTTGAATCCGAAGAAGCTAAAAACTATTATATTTGGGATCATGGATATTATAACAACAAGCTTTTGCAAGAACAGTATAAAGTGGATGAACAAAAAATTAGTGAATATTTCCCAATACAAAGCACTGTGGAAAAGATGTTGAAATTTTATGAAACTTTGTTCAATTTGAAGTTTGAAGAAGTGATCGACCCAAAAAAAAAATCGGTTTGGCATGAAGACGTCAAGCAGCTTTCTGTTTGGAAAATGGATGATTTGAAATCCCCTGAATTCCTTGGCTGGATTTACTTTGATTTGCATCCAAGAGATGGAAAATATGGACATGCGGCAGAATTTGAAATCTGGCCTGGTTATTTCGATGAGACCACCGGTAAGAAATCTCGTCCGGTTTGTGCTCTTATTTGTAATTTCTCCAAACCATCCAAGAGCAAACCATCGCTCTTGAAGCATAATGAAGTAACCACTTTCTTCCATGAATTGGGACATGGGATCCATGAGATTGTCGGTGACACTCATTACGCCAGATTCCACGGGACCGCCACCGCCAGAGATTTTGTGGAAGCGCCATCCCAAATGCTTGAATTTTGGACTTGGACTTCTGCTGAATTGAAGAAACTTTCCTCCCACTACATCACTGGCGATCCTCTTCCAGAATCCCTCATTACCAGTTTGGTCAAATCCAAACATGTCAATGGTGGCTTGGGTAATCTCCGTCAATTACATTTCGGGTTATTTGATATGACCATCCATAATACACATGATGGTAAAGCTGATGTCGATAAAGCTTGGAATGCTTTGAGGGAAGAGGTGACCCTCTTGAAGTCTGGTGATGAGAATGTTAAAGGATATGGATCATTTGGCCATATGATGGGTGGTTACGCTGCTGGTTATTATGGATATTTGTATTCTGAAGTGTTTGCCACAGACATGTATTATACATTGTTTAAAGAAGATCCAATGAATGCCACCAACGGTATTAGATACAGAGACACTATTTTGAAACGTGGTGGATCTCGTGACGATTTAGATAATTTGAAAGAATTATTAGGCAGAGAGCCAAATTCCGACGCATTCTTGCAAGAGATTGGGATTAATAATTGAGTAGTAGGTTGCGTGCGTGCTTTATTATTTTTCCTCGGTATGTTTCAATATTTATTTATTTTAAATCATGACTGTACAATATATGTTTAAGCGATTTTACTTATTTTATTGTAATAATGCTTTGAAGAGTTGTTGCTCGTTTTTATTTTATTTAATTTTGAGATGTCTGAAAAGACAATTCGAAAATAAGAACAACAAAGTTTTATTGAATTATCTAAAAGAGACTGAGGAATCTAGAACAAAGAAGGGAAAACAAACAAAAAAGTAAACAGTTTATAGTAGTACAAAAGAAATGAAGATAACAAAAGCAGTAGTGAGCAGAAATGAACGTAGTAAAGGGCATAAAGCGGTTGACATTCTCAGAAAGCAAACGCATAGTTTTGAGATTTCATGGAGAGAGTATGGTTGCATGTCTTGGGGACAATCTTCTGTTTTTTGGTGATCCAGTTGGCTCAGCGATGACTTGTCTCCTTGATATGGTTAACTCCTGAAGGGTGGTGGCTGGATTGAATCTGTTGCGCTTATCGTACACATATGTCGAATTACTTTGAATGGATGTCGAGCTAACAACAACAACAGCATCGCTATATACCTCTGCGGTAGAATAACTTCCAGCATCAGAAGTAGTGGTAGCATCAGTATCGTCGGTATACACATCTGCGGTAGAATAACTTCCAGCATCAGAAGTAGTGGTAGCGTCAGTATCGTCGGTATACACATCTGCGGTGGAATAAGTGCGTTCATCAAAGGTATTAGTGGAATCATCGGTGTAGAAATCAGTACTAATAATATCATCGGTGTACAAAACAGTGCTATTACCATCATCATCAATATCATCACTGAAGACCACAACTTTGTTGACGGTTTTGGCCTTTGGCAACTTCTTGTTCTTGAGGATCCGTTGCAACCCTGAAATGTAATTTAACCCGTTAGTGACTTTTTTCGTCGCCGAAGAAACTTCCCATAGAGTGAAACCTCCAAAATACTCGAAATTTCTCATTTCGGCAGTACGACTCTCGACGTCTTCGATATCGACGATATATTCCGAATCGCAAGCGGTGCACACCCCGATGAAAATCTTCATCTTGTTAGGGTTTCCCGAGCGATTTTGGGTGAAGTTCGACCAGGTGCCCCATGATGAGTTGAACCCGTTATCGTTGGATAATGCACAATCAGGGTTATTGTAAAACTGAACAAACACAAAATCGACTTTAGCACTGGTGTCGGTCAATAATGCATTGGTGCCTTTATCTGGATAAGGACATTGTGGAGTGGCGCTGATGAGTAAAGTCTTGGAGGTCCAAAGCGCACGAAGCTCGGCAACCATTGCCCCAAGACCTCCGGAATTACTGTTCTCAATATCGTAATCAAACCCGTCGATTTCGGCTTTTCCGAACGGTTTGGTGATGCTGGAGTCACCTCTTGGGTTGAAAGTGTTATAAATCACCGACGCAGCAGCCCGTCCTTCTTCTGCGGTGCTCGCCCCGTAGCTCCCCAAAGTAGCATCACCGCCTAGTGATAAGAACACTTTGATCCCGAGTTTCTGGCAAGTTTTAATATCTTTTTCGATCTGAGGACAAGTAGATCCTCCACAAGCATTACCAAAGTTGTAACTGACGGCAGTGGAGTTCCAATTATTGAGAAACGAGATGATCACTATCCCCATATTCTTTTGTTTGCAGTACGTGGCTAACGATTCTTGATTGGCACCTTGGCCCCAGTACGCTGCGACGTTCCTATCTTTGCTGTACATCTTGGTAGCAACAGACGTTTGGAGGAGAAGAAATAATGTGAACACCGTTGATATAAGATGATGATGGAACTTCATTTTATTTTTCTTCTTTTTTATCTTCTTTAGGGCCGGTTTTTCCTAGTGTAATTTCTTTCCCAATGCACTACAGCCAACAATACAAAAATACAAAGGGATATATATACATATATATATATATATCAAGATGAAACTATATATATCATACATAATTAGTGCAATTTTCTATTTGCAGATTATACAAGCCAAAAAGACTAAGGTGTCCGAAACTTACTTGACTTTATGGTGGCCGCCGTTATTTCGTAGTAGCGAAGCTGCATGTCAAGGGGAATGCGCATCACCTACCAACTGTGAGGAGTACAGAAACAGAAAAGGTGGGCCCTTACCAAACCTGGGTCACGTCACCTACTTTGTGGTAAACGGGTACAATCATTGCCAGTTCGAGAAGTTCTGGGACAAATTCCTAGATAGTATCACAACGCAGGTAATGTGATGGAAACAAAGCGTGATAATAATAGCACCGACAGGCCTGAGGGTGTCATCAGCAACGCCTCCATGTTACCACTAAAGATTAATCTTACGTATTCTGCAAAATGGCATCAAAACAATATAAGCAAGTAAGTACTATAAACAGGTAATATTAAGCAAGATACCAGAACCCCCCCTCACCGAAAAAAAAATAGGAAAATCAATACCAGTCAAAGCGAGGTTATAAAGATATTTAGAATGAGTTTTTCAAATGGTAATAGTACAATTATAAGTTTGGTTTGTTTTCTTTATGATTATTATTATTATTCTAATTCCCCCATTCTAATCTTTTTTGCGAGAAAATAGTTTTTCGTATACCAATTGAGTGATGGACTTTGGGTATAGCAATAATAAAAAGTCCAACAATTCAACAAAAATCTCAGTACGAAGCCCGTGGATTTGATCTTCTGTTGATTTGAATTTGGCCAACTCTATCACATCAGAATCAATTTCTTTCTTGGTATCCACGGTATCGTTTGACTCCTTCCACGCTTGCTCGAACGACTCCACTTGGGCACCAGTTCCCTTGAGCGCAATCACTTGGGTACTGCTTGTCGTCAAAGAATTGTTATTATTATCCTCGAGTACCACGATCTTTGTAGTGTCTGCCTTACTATTAGCAGTGATGGTAATTGGCGCAGTATCAAAACTGCTAATATTGTCCGGTTGTTCGCGATGTTTCTTAGCACTATTAATAAAGCTTTGCAACTTGTACAATTTCACCACTTTGAACACGAGAATCTTGAGCCGCAACGCTAGAATCACTTTATCAACGATTTTTAGGAGCCGCCTCCAGGCACGACTCTTGGTGCTGACAAAATAGTTCATGGCGAAAGAAAACACCTCGAGCAAATTGATAATGTTCTCCTCGGCCATTTCATAGCTTTCATAAGTCCAAGGAATTGATTGAGACCTGCGAATTATTGCAAGAACAAAGGGAATCCCAGAGTGTTTCTTCATTATGGAAAATAATCCGGTTTCCTGGGATTCAAAAGGATTATTGGTGGTGGTAGTTCGCGTTGTAATCTTATTATTATTAGAAGTAGTATTGTTGTTAACGCCATTTTTCCCTCGCGATCTTTTCATCGCTGCCTGTTCCGCAAGCTTTCGTAAATGTTCGACTTTTTCATCATCCATTATATTACCTCGCACAAGCACATTATTTTAAACAGCTAGCTCCCTTGACACTTCTCGAGGGCCGTTTATATAAAATTATCGCATCAACTTTTTTTTCTTCTCCATCGATGCGCACGCGAGCGGGGTTGCAGTGCAGGCCTGTCTTGTGGGTATATAATCCAGTGTCTTCAGAACGCGTCTTTGTTGTCACATATCGTGAACAGTATTTGGTACAAATATGTAAATTGTAGAGAGAAATCAAATGGATAACCGTATTAAAGAGAGAGAAAAAAAGGACATAGAATTAAGGAATCAACAAGGAATATCAATCAACAACATCAAAAGAAAATATTAAAAACAATTAGTAAAGAAGATAAAGCAAAAGAGAACAGAAGAAGAAAAGAAGAAGGAGCACATGAAACATAATGGACAGAACACAAAAAGCAAGATATCAAAGAATAAGCAAAGCCTCAGGAACAAGTACCAAACAAGAAAAACCAAAATACCAGGGAAACAACAAACGAGAGAAAAAAAGAACAGGACAAAACCAAAGGAAAAAATTAACAACGAAGAAGAGGAAGAAAAAGAACAGTGCCTATTCCCTCTGGTGCTTTGGGGTCAAATAATCATTATAAAACTTTTCATCCTCATAAGCACTTATAAACGCCCCAATGGCCCCCAAATACCCTTCATGGCGCAAGAAATATGCCTGTTTTTCTCCTTGTGACCAGAAATTGATGGCATAACTCAAAGTGATGATAGTTTGCAAATGATTCCTGATAAAAGATCCTGCAAAAAAGATCTTTTTAAGTTTATACTTCGAAGCTTGCAAGTAAGCGATTTGGCCAATATTGTTACTGACAGCATAAAGAAAAGACTTGGAAATATCTGATTGGCGGAATTTTGATAACCTTTGGAACTGCGAGAGCAGAGGATACACGTTCTCTACCTCCTGTTGATGGTAATATCCATTGCTATTGCTGGTGCTATCATTACGCTCAATCGATGGAGGTTGTGGTGATTTGGATGGTTTGATATCATCGTACTGGTTATTGTCCCGTATCCCAGATCCTGTTGTGACACTGGCACTGTCTTCACTAGAAAGGGACGAAACACTGGCGTTGTTAAGCCCATCGTCGTATTCGCTTCCATAAACACTTTCATCGTTTTTATTGTACCCACCGTCCATCTTCCCGGTGACAGTTTTGAACACTTTGCCAAAACTTGAGGCAATAGTGGTTGATTTAAGACCAATCTTGTTGTAGCTTGTACCATAGATGTCACCAACCAACATGTCGACATTGGCATTATCACCATTAGAAGCCATTGTCAACATATCGTCATATGTCTTTGCGTTTGTCAAAAGTGAAAGGATCCCCCATAGAGTCCCGCCGCCGATTGAAGACCCGCCAATACGAACAAACGACCGAGGTCCTGTGACTTTGATCATCGACACCCCCGAACCGATATTGACGAGAAGATAAGGATAAATCGAGTCGGATACCTGTTTATTATGATCATCATTGTCGATGAAATTGATGTATTTGAGTTTGCGTTCGTCTTCAATTTTCAAATCAGTGTTGTCGTCGTATACAAACACTTCGTTGGGAATGTTATGGATCAAGAAGTTCAAACCAACAATAAGACTTTCCATTTCATCTTTGGCTTTGATAAATGGGGTAGTGGTATGAGAATGGTTAATTGTGTTATTTTGTGGATTGGTTTTCGATAGCTGTAACTCTTGGGCTAATTTGTTCTGGAATAATAGGGATCCCCCGCCAGTACCAAACACACTAATTGTATGATTTTTGAAATTCCTGAGGTAATATTCGATATCTTTGGAACCATTGATTTGGATGACTCCGTTTTCGATTTCTATTGTGACGATCAATCTTTGGAGATAATTGATGAATTCGTTGATTTTTTCGGTCTCGATCTTGAAAAACTTCAACATCCCCCCACATTTGTCATCATTTTTGTTCTTGGTGAAGTAGGCCACTTTGGCCAAAGTTCCTCCAATGTCTATTCCGATATGATGGATTATCTCATGTTGGTGGGGCAAAAAGATGTCTTTTTGTTTGTGGATTCTTCCGGTAGAAGTAGCTGCCTTGATTGCAGGATGATCTGAGAGGTGAGCGTCGCTGACGTTGAACAGAGTCATTTGAAAAGAATGGTGATTATGTATAAATATATACACGCATATATCTCTCTGTATATATATTTATATATATATTTGTTTATTCTTTATATGTGTATGTTGACAGGTGTGAATCTAAGCAATATGGTCTTTAAATCAGTTTATATTTCTTCTTGTTTCTGTTGAGGATAATTCAAGTCATGATCGATTCTTATAGATTGGGATCGACGGTTACTGATCCAATCCTCGTACAGAGGGTAAAAAAAAAAAAAAAAAAATCGTAGCACAACACCCAACAACATGAAAAAAAAAAAAAAAAAAAAAAAAAAAAAAAAAAAAAAAATGGGGGGGGAAACGGGAAAAAATTATTTATTTCTGATTTTTTAAATGGGGGTGATCAGAC